>JAYEVK010000075.1:0-167367 GCA_036346275.1 Otatea glauca | reverse complement strand
GATCGCTTATAACCAGTGGCATTCCTTAGGGTTGTCTCGGGACCTATTTGAGGCACACCGGCAGCGCTAGGGCCTTTTCCTCGCAGCCGTCGCCGCCTTAGTCGCCAGCGGACCGTTATGATGCCGCCGGGCCTCGGGAGCTTCATACGGTGCCCTTAGTGATTAGCGGCCATGAACTTAATCGGTGGCGGCGCCTAGAATGGCGTTATAGGAGGTCCTCGTCGACTACCTCGAAGGTGATCGGCTCGGTGCGGAAGTTCGCGAGTCCCGAAAGTCGTGGGCGAGAATCACATGCCCAAGCGAGTGGTCGAGCTCCCGACATGATGCCAAGAAGGGGACCGCTATATTTTTGATTTTCGGCCAGAATTATGCGCATCCGGTCGGTCCTTCGCCAAGAGCATGTTGAGAACTTCCCCGTCAATCATAACTCGTCCGACGGCGGTGTTGCTTATAGTCGGACGCGGCGACGAGAGCGGTCTTGAAGTCTCGGGACATTCCCGGGAGCATCATCCGGGAGAAAGTGATAGGAATGCCATCCCACCTGTAGGGTTGGTCGGCCGGTTTCGACGGTGGCTTGGTACACGCCCGCAGCGTCCCATCGGCTCGCGGCCGGACCGAAATGCCCGAAGCGCCGAAGATTACATCAACAGCGGCGGTCGCCTCATGCAGAACTCCCGATCGAGGCCTTCTCGGCCCTGCCGGTGTTGATCTCGCCGGCGGTTCGTCGTCGCCGGGGCGTGGGCATCTCTCCGCGCCTTCGTAAAGCGTCGCCCACTCTGACCATGTCCTCAACTTCGCAGTCGGGCCGTAGGCTTTGTGGAGCAGGTAGAATTTATCGGTCGGGCGAGCCATTCTTCGTCGTCCCAGTCGGCGTCGGCTCGAGGGCATGGCCCGGCTGCTCTTTGGGGCGATCGCGAGTGCTTCTTGAGGCCGTGGGTGATCTGGCGGGGCGAGGCCCTCATCGTTGGTCGGCCGACGCGCTTCCGTCCCTTTGTGCTGCCGCCTATCGTCAGCGACCACGTGGAGCTGGCCGCCCCCCGCACCGCGGTCTTGTCCCCGCTTCTTGTCGCGCAGGGCTGAGGCCCCTTCCCTAGTGCCGGACGGGCCTGCTTCCTCAAAGATGAGGGTGAGCTTGCCTCGGTCGTAGTCGTGCTTCAGTGGACGGCGTCGTCCGCGTCTGCGTATCGCTACGCCATGCGGAACAGCTTGTTGACGGTGAGCTTCGTTGCGATCTCGAGGTCCTCCGTGAGGCGTCTGTCGCGGACGCCGAACTTGAAGGCCTTGATGACAGTTTCATCGGAGACGTTGGGGATCAAGTTCTGTGCGCGGGTAAACCGGCGCACGAAGTCTCGGAGGGGCTTACTCTTTCCCTGGATGACTCGGTTCAGGTCCCTTTATCGTCCAGGCCGCTCGTAGTAGCTCTGGAAGTTGGTGTGGAGGGCGCTCCGCAGCTGGCGCTATGACCGAAAAGCGTCGGGCGCCTGGTTGAAGAGCCAGGTGCAGGCGGCTCTGTCCCGGACGGTGGGGAGATAGTTGGACATCATGGCTTCATCCCCGCTGGCCACCAAGATGGCGGTGGAGTAGATGGAGAGGAATTCCGCGGGGTTCTTGGTCCCGTCCGAACCGCTTCCATTATCGCCGGCGAGCGAACCGACGACCGATCAAACTTTGACGGAGGTCGCCGCCAGACTGCGGAGCAGCCGTAAGCGAGAGACCATTGCCGCCGCTTACGCATCGTGAGTCGGCGTCTGCGACAGGGAAACTCGAGCCGCGTGCGCGCACCGCGTCGGCCGTGGACGGTCAACAGAGTATCGTTAGGGCGGTGGCGCGGCGGTCCGCGAACCTTCCGACGTTTAGGCGGAATGTCCGGGAAAGGCCCCGGAAGCATTCTTGCTCGGCGAGCATCACCATCGCTCGCTGGTGGTGGGGTGCTCGCGCCACACCTTCACCCTGCGAGTGGAGGGATGGTAGCAGGTGCAAGCTGCGGGTAAGGAGTCCGCCTCGGCCGACGACGGCGCCGGCGAAGTCGCTACCGCTTCGCCAAGGCGCGACTCGGAGCCTGTGGCGCTCTTCCGCGGGCGTGACATCATCGGTCGTTCTGTTGAGCTCTTCGGCCAGGGACCGTCTGAAGAGGGCCGAGCCGCTCCGCGCAGGGTCAGCCATGACCCGGGCGATGGCCCGCAGGCGCTCCCGGCCGGGCTCGTCCGGGCTGGAAGGACTGAGTTGTCCGGACGGAGAGCGGGCCGCCCCTCGCTCCTCTCGCCGAATGGCAGTGATAGCTTGGTTGATGGCGATCTGGGCGAGCCGACGCGCCTCCTGCGGAGTCTCTGGGCCGCCGTCATCCGCCCTCAGAGTCACCTCGCAGCTGCCGGCCATGAAGACCCGGCGTTCGCGAGGCGGCAGCGAGGGCGAGAGCATGGAGGTGGAGCCTTGGCACTCGAGGATCGCATCCCGAGCCCGTGTTATTGACGGGACATCTTTGTCGGTGAAGTGAAGGTCTTGGCACGCCGAGGCGATGGACTTGACGAACGAACACTCGGGCCCCACGGTGGCGCCAACCGGTGTCGTGATCGGGACCGTCGACCGCAAAGAAGGGGAAGGATCGTGTAAAGTGGGAGGCCCCAAGTCGTGCTCGTCGGGAAGAAGGGAGCATCGGTAGGTGCGGCTCGAGAGAAGAACAATCGGATGGGAGACACATCGATTATCTTGTTCGAGCCCCTAGGTCGGATAATAGCTCTACCCGGTCTTTCCGTGGCGAAGATGACTAAAAGCTCCTCGGGGGAGAACAAAGGGGAGCTCGACCTGCGGGTCGTCGGGCGTGGGCGACCGAGGAGCTCGGCGGATGGTTTGGTGTATAAGTGTGTTCGCAGATGTGTCCTGCGTATCCCCTTGGGTTTGTCTTTGTGTTCGTTGTCGCCCCCGCTTCGGACTGAGGCAATCTGGCGCTTTATAGGCCCTTGACGCTGATTTTCAGGCGTCGGGTGGTTGTCTGCGAGTTGATGGGGTAGTTGACCCTAGTTCCCATGAGGAATTGACAGAGTCTTTGGGAGCAGGTGACCCTTGTTCCCACGCAAGAGGCGACAGGAGTTGTTGACCCTAGTTCCCACGCTTGGGGAGAAAAGTCATATATACATAAAAAGAGATTACTACACGGAGGTTAGGTCGAGTCATTTGTGGCCAAAGAGGTCGGGAGTCATCACGAGCTCGGGAAAACTCCGCTTTGAGTTGAGGAACCATCCCGAGCTCGGGAGACCCTTGCAGAGCTCGGGAATAGTCCTCGAGCTCGGGGGACAGCCTAAAGCCCGGTGGGGGCCTGGACACGTGTAAGGATGATTGATCCCCACACACGGGTCATAGAGATATGGAGATATCTAATCAATAATGTGGATACATGTTAGAGAACATCGTTGATAGACCTATATGAGACATCTGCGACAATTGTTATATATATTCTTATGTGTCATCAGTTGGTCTCATGCATAGTGAATGTATATTCCTTAGACCTGAGATCGTCATTGGTTTCCTAGATGTGTAATGGTTTACTTAGGAGCTACCAAACGCTACTCTTTAACCAGGTAGTTATAAAGGAAGCTGGGTTTACTATGAAACATGCCGGTACATGAATGATCAAGATGGAATTTGCTCCTATATAATGAGAGATATCTCGGCCCTCGAGGTAGATGGATTAAGTAAGTGCATGGCCATGCCAGATTGATTGAGAGTCAATCCAGATAAATTATTCCACTACGGTATGAGTGAAGAGATCGAGTTGTCATAGGATGACACGACTCTCGCCTTGAGCTTGATCTGATATCGTGAAGCAAAGGGAACATGACATTATCACATTATAGTAGGTTCATCCGATGCTTTATGGATAGTTGAGAATCAATATGTACTGCTAGGTACCACTATCGGTTATTGATCGGAAAGGTGTTTCCGAGTCGTGTCCAAATATACATGAACCTACAGGGTCACACACTTAAGGGGTTGGAATATAGTGGTATGGATTGGATCCGTCACTAATGGGCCAAGTGGGCTTTGTCCTTCAGTTGGGCCGTAATGCAGGTTCCACCGCATAGGAGGGGATGTCTATAGAAAGAGAGTTCGTGGTTGCAATTGGGAATGTGAGAAGGCGTAACCACCGAAACCCTAGCCGTCTCTACTTGAGCCTTACCGTGCGCGCTGGTGCTGGCACACCGATGCACGCTGTTCTTTTCTCGAACGTGTGGATGCCAGTAGAGGTGTTGCTGCTACTGCGACACTGATCGGGACGATCGACCACCTCAAGGAGGATCGGCCACCGCACGAGGAAGATCGACCACTGCAATAGGACGCGCACTTCATTGATTCGGGCTGCATCAACTTCCTTCCATTGCACTGCGTGTCTGGTGGTAACGATCCATGATGATTTACTTGCGTGGCTTTCTGGTTTACGAGGTAGAAATTTTAATTGTGTGCTAGTGTAGCCTACCCGTATCCCTTCACACCGCACCTTAAGAAACTGGATGATAGAAGTATCAAAGGGGTGTTTATCGGCTATGAATGTGGTTCAAAAGCATACAGTTTCTACAATCCGAACAATGGCAGGGTAGTGGTGAGCCGGGATGTGGTTTTTGATGAAGAAGGGCTGTGGAACTGGTCTGAAGAAACCAGAATTGAATTTGATGAGACTGAAATCATTTTTGAGATTGAAACGAGTGCTGTCTCAGTTGAAGATTAGGAAGTACAGAACTAAGCAAAGGCGGGTGATCATCCAGATTCATCACATGAAGATCAAAGCAATGAAACAGGCGAAGGTGATTCGGTTCATTCGCATGCAGGTACTGAGTCTCCAATAACCGAGGCAACAAATCAATCTCAAGACTCACCACCGGCATCACCTGTAACACCCGCTACTTCATATTCATCAGAGGAGCCACAATGTTTCAGAAGTCTTGGAGACATTTATAACAAAACTTTCGAGGTAGACTCAATTGACTACGATCTGTTATTGCTAACTTCAGAAGAACCAACAAGTATACAAGTTGCAATTAGTGAAGATTGCTGGAGAAAGGCTATGGAGGAAAAATTGACCTCAATTCAGGAAAATAAGACATGGGATCTAGTGTCTTTTCCTGAGGGACAAAAGGCAATTGGGCTGAAATGGGTCTTTCAAGTCAAGAAAGACTCGGCAGGCAAGATTGTGAAGCACTAAGCACACCTTGTTGCGAAAGGTTATGCGCAGAAGAAAGGGGTGGATTTTGAGGAGGTATTTGCTCCAGTAGCTCTGCTGCAAACAATACGATTGCTATTTGCAATAGCAGCACATAAACACTAGGAGGTGCATCATATGGATGTCAAATCCGCTTTCTTGAATGGAGACTTGATGGAAGAAGTGTATGTGTCACAGCCTCCTGGATTTGTCATCAAAAACAAATCGCATATGGTATGCAAACTGAAGAAAGCTCTGTATAGCCTTCGGCAAGCTCCCAAGGCATGGAATCACAAACTAGACAAAAGTCTTGAATCATTGGGATTTGAGGTGTCCGTATGAGCATGCTGTTTATAAGAAGAGTGTAGGTGCTGTTTTGCTCGTGGGAGTATATGTGGATGACTTGATAATCACTCCATCATCTCTTGCTTTTATTGCTGATTTCAAGATCCAGATGAAGAAGCTTTTCCACATGAGTGACCTCGGACTCTTAAGTTACTATCTGGGCATTGAAGTGAAGCAAACAACTGGTGGTATCTCTTTGTGCCAAGGAGGATATGCGGCAAAGATATTCGAGCAAGTAGGTTTGAAGGGATGTAACTCATGTCATACTCCTATGGAGAATCGGCTAAAGCTCAGCAAGCAAAGTAATGAACCTGCGGTGGACGCAACCATGTACAGGAGTATTATCGGCAACCTGTGGTATTTGGTAAACACTCGTCCGGACATTGCCTTCGCTGTTGGATATGTGAGTCGCTTCATGGAAAAGCCCACATCCCAACACTTCATTGTTGTTAAAAAATTTTGAGGTATGTCAATGGAACCTTAAATTTTGGTTGTTTTTACAACAAGAACAGAAGCTCAGAATTTCGATTGGTGGGATACTGTGATAGTGACTTTGCTGGCGATATAAATAATCAGAAAAGTATTACAAGAATTGTATTTTTCATGGGTGAGAATGTAGTAACTTGGCAGTCACAGAAGCAAAGAATTATGACATTGTCTTCCTGCGAGACTGAATATATTGCTGCGACTATGGCTACGTGTCAAGGTATATGGTTGGCACGGCTGTTAGCCAGTTTGCTGGAGGAGCAAACCGAGAGATTCAAACTGAGAATTGACAACAAATCAGCTATCTCATTGTGCAAGAATCCGGTATATTACGAGAGAAGTAAACACATAGATACAAGGTATCATTTCATTAGAAAATGTCCTGAAGATGGAAAGATTGAAGTCGCATATGTTAGAACTGAAGAGCAACTCGCAGACGTCCTGAGAAAATCGCTTGGTCAGATGAGATTTTCTGAACTGCGGCAGAAATTGGGTGTTGTCGACATGAAGTCAACACACCAAATTTAAGGGGGTGTAATGTAAGTTAAACTCGGATGTGTTGAGTCTTGATTGATGCAGTATCTTTACTTGCCTTAGTCCAGGTTAAATTAGAGTCCAGAGTAGCTACGTCTGTAATCGCGTTGCAATGCATGCTAGTCAAATTCTTTTGGGGCGTCCATGGTAATTTGACCGGAATGCTACGCACCAAGGGAGGACTAAATGCTATGCATCGAGGGGTGTTTGTTTCTTTGCTGCCCAAAAGTGGGGATGATATTCATTGTGACATCCTCACTAAGCTAAAGAGTGTTTTGAAGAACAACTCGAAACCGAGGACGGTTTCGCTTGAAGGGGGAGGGGATGATGCGGATATATCCTATATTGTTGTATCGTCTCATGACTATAAGTCTACAAATAATCACATTACTTGTTTTGCTGTTGCTAAAGTGCAAGTGAGTCACAAGACCGATGCAAGTTGTGTTGATAATGTGCTACAGGCTGAGAATTGCAATGCAAACCTTGGAGAGAAGAAAGGTGACTTGGTCATGCATCCACAAGGAGTAATATCCCTTTCTTTTGGAAATATGTCACCTGAGAAAGGAATTCTATTTGGATCCATATTTGTTATAATTATTGACAGCGATCCATTAGAATGGAAGGCAAAGAAGAGTTACATGAGCAAGGCTGGTTCACTCAAATCTGTCCATCCATTTGATCATGATTCTGCTGCTAATCACGACAAGTAATGTGAGACCTCGGATTTGCTATCCAGAATCCCTGGTGTATTTCTGTACTTGTCCCAGATCAATGTTAGTACACACAGTTCACAGTGATGAATCATAACCGAAAAGCACAAATTGTAAAAATAAATAAATACTGAGTACCGACCAAAATGCTATTATTACAAAATCAGGTCACATGACTTACAACAGTGGAAATAAGAAGCAAAATGGTAAAGCCAATAAACTCCACAGGCAGTCGCCTGAAAAGAAACGTGCGCCTAGCTCTCTGGATTGTCTTCATTGTACTCCACATCGTAGAACTCACCATCATTCGTAGCATCTTGGAAAGCTTCTGACGAAAGAGTTTGTTGTAGCATATGAGTACAAACATACTCAGCAAGTCTAGGAAATATGCAGAATGCAAGGCCTTCCAAAGATAGCTTAATATGGTTCTTTTGCACAAAGCCAGATTTAACAAACATTATTAATAATAATTTTCACAAAGCAGTTTTAACAATTATTTGTACAATTGAAACTATTTATAACTCTAGTGAAGGTTCCAACCACCAAAGCAATTTTAACATGATCGTCTCTTGTTGCCATGCGCAATAAGCACACTTCCTTTGGTGTGTTGGCAGAGAGATCATGACAAGGCTTTTACAATGCAATAATCTAACCCGACTCCACTCGCTCAGGTTTCACCGCTGTTAGGGTTCCATTCACCCAGTACAAAAACCCCCTCTTGCGCCGTGTGGGAAAAACAAACTTGCCTCCATCCGCACCCACATTCCACCATCTGGTGAGTTTAAGTTAAATTATTACAAATTATTCAGCCAGGTCATACCCATTTAGACATGTGGTTGTACGGTTGTGCTTAGAATGGACAATCACAAGCGTCGATCCTTAATTTGACTTGGGCGGCAGTAACACAACCAAAACCAGTGCTCCATCCGCACCCGCCAGACAAACCGATTCACCCAAGTCTAAATTATTTTCATTTTCATTTTGCAAATACAGCGGCAAACATATTGCCACAACTTTTCAAATTCACAATTTTTTTACAGTTTCAAAGTAACCCACCCATAGGTATTTAATCGACTTTGCATTTAAGCACATCTAGCGCACTAAACAAAATATATCATAACATATTATTATTATGACATATCACAACAACCTAGGGTTACAACAGTCAAGGATTTCAATATCATGGTGGTAATAACAATTGGGATTAACTTCCAACCTAAATTTAACATCTTTTAAATAAATAGCGATGCAAATTGTAAAACATTGTAAAGCATTTATAAAACACGGGATCGACATGCGTCATGGAGACTTGCCTTTGTTGATGAGGAGAGAAGGGTCGCCGGCGAATCCAAGACTTTCTTCTTGCGACACGACGAAATTCTTCGACTACGCGCAAAATGGAGCGACCAATAAATAAAATAAAACAAATAAAATCTAAAAATTATAAAATTAGTACGGGCAGAAAGAGCTTGAATTTAGATGAATTTAGGAAGAAGAATGAGGTCAATCAGACTTAAGATAACACAGATCGGATATTTTGAATTCAAAATTTGACCTTTCGCCGGGCTTAGATAAGAAATGGTTGCCGACAAAGCTGCTAGGAGAATTTTTAAAATCTGATTTTACCAGATGTAAAGAGAACTCAGAGAAAGCTCCAGTAAAAATTTGAGGACAAATGGAGGTCGGGAGCAGCCGGGAGAGCTCACCGAAAGTTCGCCGGAGTTCGGAAAGAATGGCTTTCACATGGAGATTTGTTGGATGGATTGGAACAACTCCAAGCTGAGGATGTGAGGAATGAGAATGGAAACTTGGGGTTCCATTTATAGGACAATCGGACCAGCGGATCATCGGAAAACGCTCGCCGAAGGTTTCACCAGAATAGTAACCGAGATCGCCGGAGTAAATGAGTGAAACAGATGAATTGAATGCGGGTTGAACACTGTAGCAATGGGCGTACTGTAGCTGACGGGAAGGAGAAACGGATCGGATTGAAGTGAACAGTAACCGAAATTATTAATTCCGAAAACAATTAATTTTCCACTCATAATTCATATTAAATCCAAAAATTAGCAAATAAATTTTATTAAATATGGGAATTTGAGGAGATATTGGTTTCAGCAATAAAAGCATAAATAAATATTTTTAAATAATATAAAATTACTATTTATAGAACAATAATTAATTTTTAAATGTTGAAAAATAAATAGGCTTGGGAAAAATAGTAAAAAGGTTCTGAAAATTCTGGGAAAAATCTCAAAATACTTTAGAATATTTGTAACCTAATAAATTTGGTTTTGGAGTTTTAGATAATTCTGGAATTGGATTTGAATTTTGGATATCCGAATGAAAATGGAATTTCCGGACGCAAATGGAATAAATTCCATTTTTGGATGGAAAGGAATGCCAAGTTAACTAAAACTCCAAAGAAAACCCAAATCCTTGAATTAATTAATTTAAATTAATTTTTGGCAAAGCACTAAAAAAAGTGGGATGTTACAAGTAACATATCCTTGGGCCATATGGATGGAAATATATTGAAGTCTACTTTATAGCATTTAAAACCGTGCATCATTTGGATTTCCAAGGTGGGAGTTATGACTGTTTTGGTGGGAGTTGCACAAGCTGTCAAAAGCTGCACGAGACCATATCTTGCTGTCCAACTTTCAAGGCATTAAACCTTTTATCTACCCAAGAAAACTCCTTTAGTTTCTTGTATAGTTTCACACCTAAGCTAGGAGGATGTTCCTAGTATAAATACCTATGTATTCTATATGGGACGGACTTTGGATGATCGAAATAGACAAAGATAAGCCATGGTTGTTTGTGGCGCAAATACCATGTGTTCTTGATAAGTTTTTCCCATTCTTAGGTTTGTTAGTGTTGGTGCAAGTCAAGAATGGCATGTTCTTGTGATTGTCCAATATTCCTATACGATTCCTCCACTCAATTCGCGTTCTTGTGTTGATCGCGGTTTGTGTGACCAGTTTCTCGCTTTTGAATTGGCTCTTTTGCGGTTCAAGTGCGGGTGTCAGAAGCTATCATCTTTGTACCGTGAAAAATTGGGCCACCTTTGCTCAACAGCAGGTTGGGTCTTCATCAATACGTGTGTGCTAATCTTTGGCTAAAACCAATAATTTGTATCAGAGTGAGGTTCTAATCTGATGAGGCTTAACGGAGGCCCGATCTTTCGGTGAGATGGATAGCTGTTGATTAGTGGAGATGACCCTCACGATCCAGGTTACGATCGAAACATGACCGACGCCAAGCAATCGCTGAACCAAACTCCGAGTTGTTATCAACCGTGCCAAAACCCGGTTCACCGATCACGAAGATCAATTCCTGCAAGCAATCGAAGAACAAGCAAGAACAAAGCAAAATCAATCTAAAATTGCAAATATAATTGAACTATTGATGTGGGGTTCCGAAGCACGGTATTCCTGTTGATCTCGCCGAACAAGAGAATATCAAATAGTTTCACCAAGGAAAACTACAACTAAACAAAACCCAAGTTTCTAAGGCAGTGGCTACTAATTTTATGAGAGGGAGGGATGTGAGAGGGTCGTCCTAGGGTTGTGTGCAGCTAGGGGGCCACACACAACTTGGGCTTGGGCCCCCTCACGCTTACAAGGCCCAAAACAACCCAAAATAATGATGTAGCTTATTGTTTAGATGATTTCAGCTGATCCACGATGAATCTAGGGCTAAGACCAGATCCATTTGAAAGGTCTTGTTGTAAGCTTTCTATCAAGTATAAGAACTCTCCAATTGGACTCCGTATGCAAAAGTTATGCTCATTTTACTTCAGACTGATATCTGGAGGCCGAATTGGATTCCAGAACGTGATGGATTTGATAGCTCTATCTTCTTGGCCCATGGATGACGTGTTGGAGTTGGTCCAACTAGGTGTGGACGTATCCATAGTAGTAATGTCCTCATCATCCTCCCCTTCTTGAATTTGAGTCATCCTCGACTCAAGCTCACCTTTTAGCTCGTCTTTAGCACAAAACATTATCATATAGGTCTTGCATTTATTTAAATAAAATGGTAACTCCGCCTCTTTATATATTTTAAAGATAAGAAAAACATTTAGAGGATTCACCTGATAATTATCCATATAGCTCAACACTTCTTTCCGGTATATAATGGCTTGATGAAAGCTATCACTCTTCGATGCTTCCTCCCCTCCTTGAAGGAAAACCATCATCGGTTTTGGACAAGTTGGAAAAGAAATAACCAACAAAAAGAACAACGTGTACGCATCATATATGTATATATCACATATTTCATTGTTCTTTTGGATTCGCGGAATGATATTTACATAACAACAAATGAGGAAATCAGATTTAAGCAAAGAACCTTTCCTCACAGTTTTGCAACTCAATTTGTGGTTATAAGTGAAGCATATAACATAAATATTAACAAGATTCAGTTTGCAACTTAATTTGCAAATATAAGTAAAGCACATATCTATCCCTGTCCTTAGATAAAGAATACTCATGTTTTGTAAACCTTGTTCAATAACATCGATGGGCAAAACTACAAGTTTTGGTAACAAGCATAACTCATTCATATGATCAGATTGTAAACAAGCAATACCAAACCATTCCAACAATGGTGACACCATTTTAATAGGCTTCCACTTATCAACTACGACATGCTGATTTGTAATACAATTCAATGTTCTAAAATTCGAACAATGAGGTAGCAAGCTATGGGTATTACACATATCAGGAAAATTTGATGGTTCCTTACATGAAACAAGCTATAGCATGCAACTAGGATTGCCCAAAACAGCAAGCTTCAAATCAGCAAGTTTATCACAAGTTATGCATACTCTGTAAACAAGAAACATGCCATCTATGAAATAATCTCCAAATAAATTGAATTTAAAACAATAGGCATAGGTGCTAGATAAAGACTTAAGAGACGAAATTTTAGAAATCTTATCCATAGCACAATTCAAGCTAACAGGCTCATTCAACATGATATAGCACAAAACAGTGGCAGGAGATATTCTAGCTATCACTTCCTTATGCGTAATCAGCATCACATGATCAAAATTATATGCAATTCATCACATGGTTCTACAATTGTGGCACAAGATGGTAACTCACTAGAATTAAGTACAGCAGGAACATACTCACAAATTTGCTCTCTTTCTTGCTGTAAAATCAGATCTGTACCATAGTCATTAGCATCCTCCTCAGAAGTAGTAGGTACCTAAAAAATTTCACTTGACAACGCATGTATTTCAGCTTTTAGCTCCCCATCTTCAGAAGTAACCTTCATATAAAATGGAATAGCAACAACAGAAGTAACAGAAGTAGATTGGATTGCGTTAGTAGTATCATCCTCACATGTACTATCATCTACTTCACTCGAATTTTCTGGTATTTCTTTCGCATGCTCGGGGTGTATGCTCTCATTAGGGTTTGGTGTAGTGCATGCAACAGGAGTAGCATTTAACTCTGTAGGAACCTGAACAGTGGTTGATTGTCTTCTCTTAATTTTTCTTTCAGCTTTACGTGAAAGATTAAGCAAGCATGACATAGAATTGAATTCTTTACAAGATATCATGATCTGAATATCAAAATCTAGCCCACAATAAAAGCTGTTCATCTGAGTCTTTTCGATCTCTTCTAACCCACAACGCAAATATCTACGCTAAAATTCTTGGTAGTACTCATCCACAGTTTTACTACCTTGTTTTAGATATTGCAATTCCTTCTGTAATTGGTGAGCAACATATGGAGGAACAAATCTAGCTCTCATAATTTTCTTCAATTTAATCCATGTGCTAGGGATGTCTTGATTTTTACGCATATAATCATTCCACCAAAGAGTAGCATGATCAGTAAATCCACTAGTAACAACCCTAACCTTAACATGCTCAGGAATTCCATATTTATCAAATGATTGTACTTCAGCTAATCCCCAAGTAAGATAACCTTCATGATCATTTTTACCACTAAAATTAGGTACAGTGAACTTACTTTTGGTACGCGTGCTATGCCGTCGTACCTCCGGTGATGGTGAACCTTTGCTCGTACGTTCTTCGTATCTCGGAGTGTGAACTACCTCTTCTCCTAGGATGCTGTTGGCCCAAGCACTACAATGTTGAGAACCTGCCATTGTTAGTGAAGACAAGAAACAAACCACAAATATATGTTCCTATCAACTACTAGGTGCTGGTAATTCAAAGTCTCTCACTTTCAAACTTTTACCAAGTTCTTACCATGCGAACAGGTGGTGACCGGCGGCTGGTTCGTGATAACCACACTCAAGCTTGGCAAAGCGATTGCAAGGAGAACGGTACCTATTTGGCTAGTAGAAGGTGGAGCTTAGACATGCAATATTTATTTCCTATGCAATCTGATAATTCTAGTTATTGTAATGATAAGTAATGATCCAAACTAGAATTCACAAGTCCTAGTTGCCGATCTCAAAGATATAAGCGAATTTCAAGGGAACTCACTCGCAAAGATGATGTAACTTAATGCAACCAATGGAATGAGCTAAACAAGAAAAATTTCAGGACCAAAGCTCGTGTTGAATAAGTTATGGAGAGAAGCTAGCTAATTGCTTCAGAAAAGGTAAAAGGGCACAAGATTGCTCACTAATTAATACAATTGCACAATCTGAAAATAATGAACACAAATTAGGGTTTTGCTCAATTTAGTGCTGCTGGCCACTATTCTGTTTTCTTTTCTTCTTCTTTTTTTGCTCTTTCTTTCTCTTTTCTTTCTTTGACTGACTTTCGTCCAACACTAGTATGAACAAAGTTTTGGAATCCCTAACTTGATGTCGCAAGATAGTATGACATGATAAATCAAGATTATGCAATGTATCAAGTAGAGCAGCCCAAAACAATATCAAATAGCTAGTCTAAACTGGGATCAATGTATTCGCAAAGGATGAATTGGTTCCCAAAGGTATGTGTACAGATATTTTTGGGGTTTTATGGATTGTGGATGCTACTGGATTCAACCAACTCAAAGGAACAAAGCTAGAACACGAATTAAAGCAAGATACCCAAATCCAATGTTTCTAGGGTAGCAGAATTGTCGTCCAGATTAAAGCTTCAAAACAACCGAATTTGGATGGTTCACTATGGAAAGAATTGAAGCTTATGTCCTCAGCTTTCAAAAGAGCTCGGGTGTGAAAGTTATAGCTCAAAAACCGAACACCACAGAATAGCCCCAATTTTAGTCTGCGAGACCGATTCCGAATTCGACTTAAATTCGGTTTGAAAGAGTCCAAATCACAAAGGACACCCAAAAACGTTTTTGTAGAGGACTCTTCAAGGATTCAGGAAAGTACAAAAACATCTCAATCGGAGATCGGACGTGAGAATTATGATCAAAATACCGAACCGATTTGGATTGGAAGTACAACTTGCTTCACCAATTTGACGTCCAGATTAATCTAACATAGGTATGGAATTAGAATCCGTGCTGTCGACTTTTGTTGTCAGCAATGAATTTATGGGACAGACGCTAGATCTCAAACTCGAAGGTCACACAAGACAAGGGTTTAGACAGGTTCAGACCCTCGACGGTGGTGGTAATACCCTAATCCTGTGTGCTGGGATTATATGGATCTCTTGGATCTAAGGTTGCTCAAAGCGCAATGTGCTCTGGGCGATATGCGGTGTGTGTTGTGTTGAGGCGATTGCTCGATCCCCCTGGTGTTGCCTGCCCTCTCCCTTATATAATGGGGGTGGGGTGGTTTACAGAGTCCTGATCGGTCTAAGGGATTCCGATCGGTTACAGGATTCTAGTCGGTTACAGGATAGAGTTTACATCTTTATCTACCCTATTAACAACTCGGATTACAACCGTATCTTTTATATCTAAATACATATTCAACTGTCTATAGGATGTACCCCCTTCCGTACGGCAATACAGCTTGGCGGGGAGCTTATCTTTTGGGCCTTCTACTTGCACCTGTCTTCTCCTCAGGCGATGCTGGGCTGGTCATGAAGATACCTGGTTTCATATATTCCACAGTAGCCCCGAGTGATTCATGATCCGATTACTACATTTTTATCCGGGCCTTGATTCTGGATCAACATTTCTAGCTTGCGGCGTAAACCTCCGACTGATTTGTTTTTTGATTTGAGCGCTTTTCTTTGCAGCAAGGGGATTATGAAGGACTCGAATATAACTCCCGATTTTGATTATAATCTTCTGTCTGACAGGTTTATTGTAGGCGATTTCATGAATCTGACCCATATTTTAGATGTGGATTAGATACCTCTTCCCGCTTGAAGCGAAACCTTTATATCTTTTCTCTTTGCGGATCAATACTAGACAGTCTTCAAGGCTGCTTTGGTTTTCTGTGTAAACCCAATTTCCGAAAACCTCTTTGGCTTCTGAAACTATATTAACTCCAAGTCTCCTCGGCTTCCAATGCATTTACTTCATCCTTGCCGTATCGGCTATAAAAGGCGAAGCAGAGCTTGTAGAATGCATTCTTTCGCACTTAGTTCTTCATCTTCTTGCTCTGAGCTCCACCTTTTTTCCGAGGGATCTCCATGGCTGGCCCGGGCTACGATCTTGCTGAGGAATGGGTGCTTTTCGACCTCGCCATGGCGGAGTGGGCGGAGGATAAGGCCGCCGCCCTCGACCGCGTCGCCGTCGACGCCTTCCTCGAGATCTTCCCCGTCCTCTACAGGGCTAGGGAAGCCCTCGTAGAGGCGCTCGGTCGCGTACGCCGCGAAGAGGTGTAAAATATCTGTAAATGTAATATTTTCCCAGGCACAATTCCTGGGGAATATATATAATAAAGAAATACCTTTTCCAAGTATTCTCCATGATTGTCATTTGACGTAGCTTAGACCCAGCTTGGGGCATTTCGAAGCTTGCATGGTCTTTGATCTGGTGATATCCGTACCCGACTGACGTCGGATATACCTTAGGTCAGACGTAGGACACATTAGGATTTGCGTGGCTCTTGGCCGAGTGATATCCATATCCGTCTACTGTAGGATATAGCTTAGGTTCGGCTTGGTGTGTACCATATATACGTGGCTCTTGGCCGAGTGATACCCATATCCGACTGGCGTAGGATACAGCACTGGTCCAACTTGGGACATATCAAGGTTTTCTTGGCTCATGGCCGAGTGATGCCCATACCTGACTGATGTAGGATATAGCTTAGGCTCAACTTGGAGCGCATCACGATTACGTGGCTCTTGGCCGAGTGATACCTATATCCGACTGGTGTAGGATACAGCTTAGGCTCAGCTTGGAGCATATCGGGATTTTCTCAGCTCATGGCCGAGTGATACCTGTATTCGACTGGTGTTGGATATAGCTCTGGTCCGATTTGGGACATATCGAGGTTCATCCGAACGGTATCCGTACTCGTTTATTACGACGCACAGCTTTTCTACCCTCATGGGGCATACCATTGGATTCGTGCCCGTTTAGGCTCAACTCGTGATATATGATTCCGTCATGCGGTAACCACCTAGCGACCCAACATGGGGCATATCACAAGAAGATATTTTTAATCCATACTGGAGGACACCCACGTCTCGCTTAGTTCGATAAGTGGTTAAACATCCCATCATGGGGAGTGACGTGTCCCAAACATGACTTGGTCAAACCATAACTGCCTCTGTATGTCAGGACGCCAGGCTAGCAAAATCATTATGAAGCATAGAGTAGGGCTAGGAGTTCCGCAATCTTTTTCCCGCCGTCTGGGCAAAAACCTGATTTTTCCCCCTTTAAAGACTAAGCCGACATTTCATTTTTCCCTTCGCGCATTCCTGCCTCTTCTGCTTCCTTTGTCTCTCCGCCTTCTCCACCGCTAGGGTTAACTGCTGTTGCGATCACATCCTTGCGCCGCTGTTGATCTTTTCCTTCAAAAATGTCTTCTCACTCCTTCAAAGACACCTCCTCGCCGCCTTCGCCGCAAGATTGGACCACTTCGATCACGACGGAGGAACGACTTCAACTCATGGTGAATGACGGGGTTCTTCCGGCCCTTACTTTGATCTCTGTGCGACTGGCCGCAGATGAATCCATCCCAACCCCCGTTCCGAAGAGGTTGTAGTCTTTGAATCATTCTTCTAGCGCGGACTGAGCCTTCCTGCCTGCGCCTTTCTTCGCGGCCTTCTCTTCTTCTACGAAATCGAGTTGGTGAACTTGAATCCCAACTCCATCCTTCAGATCTCCCTTTTTGTTCATCTTTGCGAGGCCTTCTTGGGCATCCGCCCTCAATTTAGTCTTTTTCGTCATTTTTACCTTCTGAAGCCCTATCCCACAAAGAGCGACCCCAAGGTGATTGGGGGAGCCGGATTTTAGTTGCGGGAGGGTTTAAAGAAAAATTACTTTGCTATTCCCTTCAAAACCTCCAACAAAGGCTGGCACCGAGAATGGTTCTATTGTGCCAATCTTAAACCTACTCTTCCTTCCTTTGTCGGGCGCCGGCCTAAGGTGTCCCTTTCTTGGGTATCCACCCCCAATGTTGCCGACATGGACCAAGTGTATGATCTTCTGGCGTTGATTGAGAAGTTCAAAGAAGACAACCTGACCGGAGTCGTCCTGGCTCTTCATTTTGTTGCTCACCGGGTACAGCCACTAAAGGAGCGAGTCCATCTGGGATATGCATTCGAAGGAAAGGATGATCCAACCTGGGAACTGCCTGAAGCAATGTCGAAGGAGCAAGTATGTGCTCGGGTAGGCGAATTCTTTATCCCAAGCGTCAATATATCCACCATCAGATGCCCGAAATCCTTCACCGCATCACACCCTCCTCCTGAGGTAAGCAAGTTTAGCTGATAGATTTTATCATTGTTCTCTGAATGTCTTTTAATGGTTGTAACTCTCCTTTCCAGGATCGCCAGGCTTTTTTCAGTGACGTGCCTCTCCCGGAGATGCCCGTTCATACGGGCGCTCCCTTCAAACGACCTACGCGCTCCCCGGCCAGAGACCCCGCCGCCAAGAAGGGGAAGAAAGCGGTTGCCAAGGACCCTGCGCAGCCCCGGCGCCCGACTGGTGGCCCCAAGTTTCAGGATCCACCAGCGCGAGCTCCAGTGCCTTCGGCCCCCCTTCCCCACGAGCCCGTGGTACAATCGAGTCCTCTTTCGAGAGACTCGGGCAGTCGGGAGGAGTCCAGGGTTCCAGCTGATAGCGCCCCGAGTGATCCCTCCGGGAGTGGATCTGCCACCCGAAAGAAGCCTCCAATGAAAATAAAGAAGTTCGAAAGGTTGGATATCCTATCGTCTCTTTATCTGACACATCTTGTCGGCTTATTCACCGATCATTCTTCTTGTAGGAATCCTTCGTATGATGTTCCTGTTGCGACACCGTCCAGGGCTCCCGAAGAGGCTGGGCCCCCGGAGGTTTATGTCTTGGTTGAGGGGGCCTCACCCGGGGACACAGGGGCGCCCTCCGAGCCCCAACCGCCTTCACCGACACCTCATGCTTTGGCATCGGGTCTTGCTGCTCAGGAGCCCGTCTCCCGTCCATCCCCCGAGGTTGAAGAGATCTCCTGGGTTCCGCCGACTCCTGCTTGCCCCCAGCTCATAATGTGAGCTGCGTGGGTTGATGAGGACGGCTTGAAGCTCCTGGACGACTCGGAGGAGGAGAGAGAGAGGAATGACTTTTACAGTCATGCCACCACTTGTGCACGCCTGGCCCGGGTAAAATTTTCTCTACTCTCTCCGCCTTCTCGCTTATGTCGGTTAGCACGTAGTCACCTTTTCCTGTGATGATTACAGAAATTAGGGGAGCGCTTTGAAAAGAAGTCCGAGTACCTCCAGAAGATGCTCCCGGAGGTCCAGACGCGCCAGGAATATCTGGCCGAATTGGAGCAGATCATGGCTAGTCATGCAGCCGAGCTGCGAGCACTTCGGTCAAAGGTCCAGGCGTTGCGGGAAGAGCAGAAAACCCTCCGACAGGAGAAACTAGACATCGTTGGCTCTCTTCGAGGTAAATATTTCTTGGGCCACCCCGTACTTTTGTTTAATCATCCGGTCTTTTGATTTTCTTATCTCCATGTCAGCTCGGGATTCCATCGCATGCGAAGCTTCAAGAACAAATCAAGGTCTCGGAGGCCTCCAAGTTGAAGTTAGAGAAGGAGCTAGAAGGTATGCTCAGCGGCTTGGCCCTCCCTTGCCTCCATCGTCTTCTTGGTACTTCTTAGTAACTTGTTTTGCTTGTAGATTATAAGTTCAACACGCGGGCGCAATACGCCATTTTTAACGAGAAGGTTGAAGCCCTCGAAGCGTCTTGTACTAAGCTTTGCGAAGCCCCGAAGCTATTGCTGAGCTTGCTTCATCCTGGAGGCGAGAGGCCACTCAGCAGGGACCGGGTTATCTCCCAGCTGCAGATAGCCCCCAAGGAGATCAAGATACTCCTGAAGGAAACGGCGACCAACGGTGCTAGCCAGGCTCTGGCGATCACCAAGTCGCTCTATCCCTGAGTGGATCTTGAAGATATTAAGGACGGTTATGCCTGCAATGTGGATGAAGATCGGGCCGCCGAGCTCTGGGAGGAAGTCAGGGATGCCTCTACGGCTGTTGTAGAAACTCTGGAGCTGTAAACAAAATTTATAAAAAATGTTTTTTTGGTCCTGCAAGTCTTCTTTAAAAAATGCTATTATGCTTAATGATCCCATCCGAGTGGTTTTTGACATATCATGTCCGACTAGTCCTGCCCCCAGGCTCTGAGGTATGGTTCATGACGCATGTCTCAGAGTCTTAAACTTTGTAGGGGCGAAGCACTCAAACGCATAATTTTTGAGAAGATTATACGAGAACAACTTTAAGGGCAAACATTTTATTCATAAAGAAATGATTGAATTACAAAGTTCAAACGAAAAAATGACGTAGCTGTTCTATGTTCCAGGTGTTGCTGATAGTTGTACCGTCTTCACACTTTAGCTTATAAGCCCTAGGGCGTATCACCTCATCGATGACGTAAGGGCCTTCCCAGCTTGGCGAGAGCTTATGCTCGCACTTCTGATTCTTTCTAAGGACCAGATCTCCTTTGGAGAACGCGT
Source organism: Otatea glauca (assembly GCA_036346275.1). NCBI lineage: Eukaryota > Viridiplantae > Streptophyta > Magnoliopsida > Poales > Poaceae > Otatea > Otatea glauca. The sequence goes on along the minus strand of JAYEVK010000075.1, from coordinate 147,087 downwards.
GGCTCCTTACATTGCGTCCGTGATAGCGACGTAAGCCCTAAAGATATTTTGTCGACTGAATTGTTGCGACGTCCCTGGCTTCTTCCAGTCGGTTGAGGTCTTCTTGCCGGCTCTCTTCCGAAGCGACTTCTTCATAGCTCCGAACCCACGGGGATCCGAATTCTATCTCGGTGGGGAGGACCGCCTCTGAGCCATACACCAGGAAGAAAGGTGACTGCCTGGTTGCTCTGCTGGGGGTGGTTCGTAGCCCCCAGAGTACCGAAGGCAATTCTTTGACTGACCGAGTGGCGTATGGTTTGAGACGATCGAAAATCCTCGCCTTTAGGCCTTGTAGCACCATGCCATTGGCTCGCTCGACTTGCCCATTACTTCGGGGGTGTGCTATCGACGCGAAGCAAATTTTTATGCCGAGTTTGCCGCACCAGTCCTGAAATTCGCCGCCTCTGAATTGGGTTCCATTATCCGTGATGATTCGGTTTGGTACATCGAATCTAACCACGATTTCATGGAAGAATTCTTTGGCCTTTACAGCTGTGATTGTGGCGACTGGCTTGGCCTCAATCCATTTGGTGAATTTATCGACGGCCACGAAGGGATGAGTACAACCACCTTGAGCCTTCTTCAAAGGTCCCACCATGTCGAGCCCCCAGAACGCAAACGGCCAGGTGATGGGGATGGTCTGTAGTTCCTGTGTCGGTTTGTCCATCTGTCGCGCAAAGAACGGACATCCTTCACATGTCCGGACGATGACCTCTGCATCAGAGATAGCAGTCGGCCAGAAAAATCCCTGGCGATAAGCCTTGCCAACTAGGGTTGATGACGTCGCATGATTTCCACAAACTCCCGAGTGGATTTCCTTGAGAAGATTTCTTCCTTCTTGTTCTGATATGCACCGTCGTAGTACACAAGAGGAGCTCTTGCGATAGAGTTCTTCCTTGATCACCACATAGCTCTTGCTTCGGCGCATTATTCGTTCTGCCTGCACGCGGTCTTCGGGGGTAATGACTAGGACTTCAGCCTCTACATTCTTCTCCGCTGGGACTTCCGACTTCGTCCGAGTGCTAATCGTGGGTTTATGGATTTCTTCGACAAATACTCCCACGGGCACTGTAGATCGGCAGGATCCCATTTTTGCTAGTTCGTCAGCCGCTTCATTATCCCGACGGAGCACATGAACAAGTTCCAGGTCGTCAAAGTTACCTTCTAGCTTGCGTACCTCCTGGCAATAAGCAGCCATGTTGTCTTCGATGCAGGACCATTCTTTTTGCACCTGATTGACCACGAGCATTGAATCTCCACGAACCATCAAACGTCGGATTCCGAGTGATATGGCAATGCGCAGCCCATGGATGAGTGCCTCGTACTCGGCGGCGTTGTTTGATGCGGGAAAAAGTATTTGCAGGACGTACCTCAACCGTTCTCCACTTGGTGATATAAACACTATACCAGCCCTCGCGCCGCTGAGCATGAGGGAACCATCGAAGTACATCATCCAATACTCGAGTTCCTTGATGACCGCCGAGTTCTGAAGTTCTGTCCACTCGGCCGTGAAGTCGGCGAGCGCTTGAGACTTGATGGCGGTGCGAGGCTTGAATAGGATATCAAAAGCTTCAAGTTAGACTGCCCACTTTGCAATTCTCCCGGTGGCCTCCTGGTTGTGAAGTATATCTCCTATTGGGAAGGAGGTGACCACCGAAACAGTATGCTCTTGGAAGTAGTGCTTGAGCTTGCGAGATGTAAGAAGTACGGCATATAATAATGTTTGTACTTGTGGGTACCGCACCTTAGATTCGCTCAGGACCTCGCTGACGAAGTAGACCGGGTGTTGGATCTTCTGCATGTGGCACGGCTCCTCTCCTTCTACGATGACCGCAGCGCTGACTACATGAGTCGTTGCCGCGATGTAAAGTAACAGAGGTTCTTCTGGCATCGAGGAAACTAAGACCGGGGGCGTCGTTAAGAAAGTCTTCAAATCTTCAAACGCTTGCTGTGCCTCAGGAGTCCACTGGAATTTGTCATGCTTCTTGAGGAGTTTAAAGAATGGCATACCTCGCATACCCAGTCGAAAAATAAACCTGCTGAGCGCCATGCACCCTGTAAACTGGACGTCCTTTTGGCAAGTCAGCGGCTCCATTTTGATATGGCCCTAATCTTCTCTGGGTTGGCCTCAATGCCTCTTTGGGATACGATGAACCCGAGCAGTTTTCCCGAGGATACTACGAAAACACACTTCTCGGGATTAAGCTTCATGCTAAAAGCCCTTAGACTCTCGAACGTCTCGGTCAGGTCGGCGATAAGGTCCTTCCTCTCCCGAGTCTTCACCACGACGTCGTCCACGTATACCTCCACATTGCATCCGAGTTGGGCGTGAAAACAACGCTGTATCGTGCGTTGATACGTCGCACCAGCATTTTTCAACCCAAACACCATTGTGGTATAACAAAAGGCCCCAAAGGGCGTGATGAATGAGGTCTTGATATGATCTTCCGCCTTTAGGCGAACCTGGTGGTACCCTGAGTAGGCATCAAGAAAACTCAGGATCTCGTACCCGGCGGGTGAATCAAACACTTGATCAATCCGAGGTAACCCAAAAGGATCCTTCGGACATGCCTTGTTGAGATCAGTATAGTCAACGCACATGCGCCAAGTTTTATTCTTCTTTTGAACTAGTACAGGGTTTGCCAACCAGTCGGGATGGTACACTTCTTTGATAAAACCTGCAGCTAAAAGCTTGGTGATCCCCTGCTTGGTGGTGTTTCGGTGATCTGGAGCGAACCGCAGAAGCCTTTGCTTGATTGGCTTTGCCTTTTCATCGACGTGTAAGGAATGCTCGATCACCTCCCTAGGAACACCCGGCATGTCGGATGGTTTCCAGGCAAAGATGTCTTTGTTATCCTGGAGGAAGGTGACGAGCGCGCCTTCCTATTTACCCTCGAGCCCTGTCCCGACCAGAGTCGTCTTAGATGGGTCTGACGGGTCAAGAATAATTCTCTTGGTTCCTTCGCCGGGCTTCATCCCTGACGTGGCCTGCTTCTTGGACGGGATGTCGCCTTCTTCCTGCAACGTGTCCGCCTCTATCTGGATATTCTTCCCCTCACCGGTTGCCTCTTGCAGCTCAGCTAGTTCGTGGTTCTCTCGATCGCACTCCAGAGACCGCTTGATGTCGCTACGAACCATGATGACGCTTCTGGGTCCTAGCATCTTCATCATCAAGTAGGTGTAGTGCGGGACGGCCAGGAACCGAGCCAATCCGGGCCTTCCCAAGATGGCGTGATACGCCGTCTCGAAATCCGCTACCTCAAAATTCATGTACTCGGTCCGGTAGTTGTCTTTGGTGCCGAAAGTAACGGGCAAAGAAATCTGCCCGAGTGGAAAGGAAGACGCCCGAGGGATCACCCCGTGGAACGGTTGTGAGCTTGGCCTTAGCTCGGAGCGGGGGATGTTCATGTCGTCGAAGGTCTTGGCGAACAGGACGTTGAGTCCACTCCCTCCGTCAATCAATACTTTCTTGAGCTTTACATTGCGAATGACAGGGTCGAGCACCAGAGGGAACTTACCCGGATGTAGAACCCGATTGGGGTGATCCGAGCAATCGAAGGTGATCGGGACCTCAGACCACTTTAGATACTGGGGGGTCGCCGGTTCCACCGCATTGATCTCCCGAGCGGTAAGCTTTTGCTTCCGCTTGGACTCGTATCCGGTGGAGCCCCCGTATATGTAGTTCAGCTCCTGCTCGGGCTCTTGGTAATCGTCCTCGTCTGGAAGGTCTTTCTTCTTGGCCACCTCATCCTTCGCTGGAGCCGGCTGCTTGTTGCTTTCCCACGCAAAACGCTTCAGGGTGAAGTAGTCCTTGGCGGCGTGCTTTCCCTTGGGGTGGAAAGGACAGATCGCATCCATAACAGTATTACAATCGGGCGCCTCTCTCCGTGTGACTTAGAGCCGGTTGCGTTCTGTTACCGCAACTAGCTCCTCGCCTTTCCGTTTCTTGTCTTTGTGCTTGGAGGACTCAGCCTTGTCGCCTTTGCTCTTTTGTTGTGGGCGGTCTTCTTGGCACTCGGCCAGGGCGTCTGAGGCCGTGGCATAGCGGTCGGCCAATGCAAACATCTCCTTTACGGAGGCCGGAGATTTCCTGAACATTTTCTTGATTAGATCAGGATCACTTACCCCTTTCTGAAAGGCTGCCACCACCACAGCGTCAGATACGTCCCTGATGGTGTTCTTCTTCTGCATGAAACGCCAGATAAAATCTCTCAACGTCTCGTCCTTCTTCTGGTGAAGCTGGTATAGGTCCCACGGGTGCCAGGCCTCTCGTAGGTTCCCTAGAAGTTCGCGATAAACTGATCGCAAAGATTGCTCCAGGAGTCCACCGAGTTTGCAGGAAGTCCCGTGAGCCATGCTTGAGTTGAAGGGGTGAGATTGACTGGCAGATAATTCGCCATCACATTCTGATTGCCCTCGGCCGCTTTGATCGCCAGGGCATAGACCTGCATCCAAGCTTTCGGATCTCGCTCCCCGTCAAACTTGATGATGCCCTTGGGATTGAATCCTTCGGGCCATACCACTCGGCGTAGCCGAGGAGTGAATGCTCAGATCCCGTCAATGGATCTCTCATCATGATGAGGGGGGGAACGGCGTGGCGAGCCTCTGGCTCGGCGATTGTCTTCAACGCGTCGGGGTGGAGTTCGGCGCGGCGAGTCCATGACTCGGCGATCGTCGTCGTTCTGACCCCGGCGATGATGGTCTCCATGATCGTTGTAGTCGTCGTACCTTCGATCACTTCGTCGATTGTGGCCGGTGCCGAAACACTCGTAGTCGTCGTGGCGCCCGCGTCGTTCTTCCTCGTCCCACTCTTGCCGTCTGGCGGTGATGTCTTGGCGGAGGTCGCGGTTGAGAATTCGACGACCGTCTCCGACTGGTGGTGTGAGGCGCCGACTGCCGATATTCCGACTAGTTGCAGTCCGACTGCTAGCGACATGATTAGCATCGTGGGAGCGTGAGTGCGCTTCCCCTTTCGGCCTTTCTTGATTCTGCTGAATCGCTGCCGCCATCACCATGGCCTTGATCTGGGCCACGATCGGGGCTGCCGGGCTATCAGACACAATCATTGGATCCAGTGTATCAAGAAGCGTCTTGGAGGCGACGACGTTCTGCAGTGGTGTATGGAAGACAGCTTGGTCTCCCAACCTGGACTGCAGGATGTCCTCGCGGACATGGCGACCGCGAGATCGAAGTGATCACGTCTGTTCCTCCTTTCCCTTATGAAGAAGACGTTCTTCCTCTGCAGCTTCTTGAGTCTCTTGCTGGTGCTGGAGATCGGTCTTCTGTTCTTCTATCGCGAAGATGCCATGTAGATCGCAATAAATTCTTGTGACGCCGACTGGTTTACTAGCCGAGTTAGAGCGACATACCTAAGATAGATCAGCCTGACCACTACCAGATTGGATCTGGTTTAGGTCTAGGCGAACGAGTTCTCCGCATGCATCTGCGACGAAGTCCAGGCTTCCGAAGTGGAAAGCCTGGCCGGAGATGATTTCGCTGATTGCTGCCATCGAGTCTGTAGGAAAAGATTATAGCGCTTCCCCTACCTGGTACGCCAGCTGTCGACTTTTGTAGTCGGCATTGAATTTATGGGGCAGGCGCTAGATCTCAAACTCGAAGGTCACACAAGACAAGGGTTTAGACATGTTTAGGCCCTCGACGGTGGAGGTAATACCCTAATCCTGTGTGCTGGGATTATATGGATCTCTTGGATCTAAGGTTGCTCAAAGCGCAATGTGCTCTGGGCGATATGCGGTGTGTGTTGTGTTGAGGCGATTGCTCGATCCCCCTGGTGTTGCCCGCCCTCTCCCTTATATAATGGGGGTGGGGCGTTTTATAGAGTCCTCATCGGTCTATGGGATTCCGATTGGTTACAGGATTCTAGTCGGTTACAGGATAGAGTTTATATCTTTATCTACCCTATTAACGACTCGGATTACAACCGTATCTTTTATATCTAAATATATATTCAACTGTCTATAGGATGTACCCCCTTCCGTACGGCAACACAGCTTGGCAGGGAGCTTATCTTTTGGGCCTTCTACTTGGGCCTGTCTTCTCCTTAGGCGATGCTGGGCTGGTCATGAAGATACCTGGTTTCATATATTCCACACGTGCCCAACTAGGTTTTTGGAGAGCTCATCCCCAGGTTTCAGGAAAGTGCAAGAACACAAGAATCCGAGCTCGTATGAGAAAGTTATGAACAAAACAATGGACAGGACAAATTGAAATAAAAGCTACGCGAAGGAAAAATGATCAGCAACTAAAACAAGGACTCTAATGGATCAAAACCTAACAAAACTCACTAAAATACCAGATTGAATCAAAAGGTTGAATTTTTGTGGAGTAATTTTCAATTTGGGACAGAGAACAAAAACTAATCTAAGGTACTGAAATTTCTCACCTATCAACGAAAGCTCTGATACCACTTGATGAGGCTTAACGGAGGCTCGATCTTTCGATGAGATGGATAGCTATCGATTAGTGGAGATGACCCTCACGATCCAGGTTACGACTGAAACACGACCGACGCCAAGCAATCGCTGAACCAAACTCCGAGTTGTTATCAACCGTGCCAAAACCCGATTGACCTGATCACGAAGATCAATTCCTGCAAGCAATCGAAGAACAAGCAAGAAAAAAGCAAAATCAATCTAAAATTGCAAATATAATGGAAGTATTGATGTGGGGTTTTGAAGCACGGTATTGCTGTTGATCTCGCCGAACAAGAGAATACCAAATAGTTTCACCAAGGAAAACTACAACTAAACAAAACCCAAGTTTCTAAGGCGGTGGCTACTGATTTTATGAGAGGGAGGGACGTGAGAGGGTCGTCTTAGGGTTGTGTGTAGCCAGGGGGGCGCACACAACTTGGGCTTGGGCCCCCTCACGCTTACAAGGCCCAAAACAGTCCAAAACAGTGATGTAGCTTATTATTTTGTTGATTTCGGCTGATCCACGATGAGTCTAGGGTTGAGACCAGATCCATTTGAAAGGTCTTGTTGTCAGCTTTCAATCAAGTACAAGAACTCTCCAATTGGACTCTGTATACAAAAGTTATGCTCATTTTACTTCAGACTGGTATCTGGAGGCCGAATTGGATTCCAGAACGTGATGGATTTGATAGCTCTATCTTCTTGGCCCATGGATGACGTGTTGGAGTTGGTCCAACTAGGTGTGGACGTATCCATAGTAGTGATGTCCTCATCATGATCTTAGTGTCATACTTGCCATGGGAGAGGCCACCATTGTTGTGCTTCCGGGTAGGCTATCGTCGCTGAGCGATGCAATATTGAGCAGGATCTGACAGCACATCAAGCTTATGCGGTGGTGCAAGCGGCTCCACGAGAAGGAGATAGCGAGGTAGCTAGCCGTTGTCGAGGTATGCATTGTACACAATGTATGTTGTACGTGTGTGTATGTTTAGGTCATTGTGTTAGTGTCCTATATGTGCATGAGTACTTGTGAGTGTGCGTCCAAGTGCTCACGTGAGTAAAACTCTAGTCTGAGTTTTCGAGCCATCGAAGTTGTGTCACGAGCAGGGAGAATCGACGTTAGGAGATGCTATAAAAATAAGTTGTCTCATTAGTGGCAAAGAGGTGACAACGATGGCGTGAAGGCCATTATTGCAAGAAGAGCTGAGGTCGAAGAAGGCGACAGGTTGTGTCACTAGTGACAAAAGGCGACGACAAAGATGTGGTAGCGAAGGGTGAAGAAGGTGTGTGTCTCCCCGATACTTGCTATTGATAAGCGTCGTCGACCACTGGCGCGACAAGATGACATTGATGACCATCTGTGTGTCTCATCAAAAAGGTGGCAAAAGCTACGTGTTCTCGTGTCAGTTGTGTCCACGAGATACCGTGGTAGATAATTCAAGACGTTGAGGAGATGTGTTCGCCGTCTTAAATTAAGTAAGTAAGTTGAGACTGGGACATTGAGGAGATGTGTTCACCGTCCTGAGTCAAGTTTGTGGGAGATGTGTTCGGGATGTTGAGGAGATGTGTTCGCAGTCTTAAGTTAAGTAAGTTGAGTATAGGATGTTGAGGAGATGTGTTCGCCATCTTGTGTCGAGTAAATATTAGGTAAATCGCCGTTGATACTGACTGCCTCAACAAGTTAGAGTTTAGAGCTAGTTGATATTACAAAATTAAGGAGGTGAATGTTAGATTTAATTTTGGAAGAGGGGTCCGATCCGAATCAAACAAGGAAAAGAATCTTTTTCTGATTCGATTTGTTGAATCCTATTCTGATTCTTAGAGCTGTAGGTTTAGGTATAAATTTCTAGGTAGTTTGAGTTTTTTTAAAGCAAGCAAGCAAGAAGCAAATATGAGAAAGCAAGAAGCAAGCAAGAGAGAAGCAAGCAATAGAGCAAGAAAACAAGAAAATGTGCTAGCTGCGCCACACCACAAAAAACTTGTTTTTGTGAATTCTTGTGTTTGATTTTTTACCATCATACATGTGTGCTAATGCAGGCTAAAACTAACAATATACTTATCAAGGAAACTGCCAAATTGGGATTTCTTCTGGCTGCCACCATATTCCTCGACAGCATCCAACCGGTATTATGAGGTGTCGTACTGACCACCATCTGGCCCTAAGTGAAATTCCTAGCTTGCTTCTTGCTTTGATAAATTCTTCAGAGAAAATGGTAATGCAACTTGTATGTTATGTCACTGGTAGCTGCAGCGATGGCGATTGGGGCTAAGTGGGAATCCTTGGTTGCATTTATTGAAGGAGAACAGGTAGGATACTTTAGCATAAAATTATAATTTTCTATCGTGTAACCGAGGAACCACTGCAAGTTATAGATTATAGAATTATCACTAGGCGCGCAGACCCATAGCGGAAGTAGAGTCGATGTAGCGCGTTGGTGCGGTTGTAGTCATACTAGCCTTGTGTCTCCTTCAACAACTCCTTGTAACCATCATAGATTGCGGATCGTCCTAGCGTTGAAGCCTCGCGGCAAGATCTCCAAGGTATCCACACGTACAGCGAAGGAGGTGTGGCGATTAAGGTTTTAGAAATTCTGAATTTCTATGGTGTCTCATAACCTTAAAGCCACCACCCCCTTCCATTATATAGACGCTCCATAATGGGTCTCTACATTAGAGGCCCATTAGGAATTCAAAACCCATTAGAATTCGGATCACCATCTGAATTAAGTTCCAACCGTTTAAATGTACGACCCTGTAGGTTCATGTATACTTGGACATGGCCCGAGTACTCTTACTTAACCATTAATTGGTAGCGGTCTCTAGTAGGACATGCCGACTACTAAGTATATGAAAAGATCGCATCGGATAAACCTTAACAATGCTTAATTAGTTGTATGCATTTCCCTTATCCTGATGATATCAATCAAACTCATGGCGAGTATGTTCCATCCTTATTTAGTTAGTTCGACTACTCTTTCTCGATTACGTGACTCAGAATACCCAACTACGGTTAACTCTTTAACCGTGAGCAGCATGACCATGCATTTTCGAAATTCGACCACATGAGAGACCTAGAGATATTACTTCCTTTCTATGGAGGGGCAAATCCCATCTTGATCGACCATGTCTCGCAGCATGCTTCGCAACAAACCCAAAAGCCACCTTTATAACTACCCAGTTACGGAGTAGCATTTGGCAACCTCTAAGTAAGTCATTACACATCTCGAGTACATGCGTCAACCTCAAGTCTAAGGATATAGCATACACATTATATATGAGACCAACTGATGACAAATAAGATTATAATGTTCTTGCAGTATCTCAAAGTGGGTCTATCCAACTCCATGTTCTCGGACATATATCCATATTATTGATTTGATATTACCATATCCATGATCCATAAAACATGGTTATCAACCAATATATATGCTAGTCTATTCATATGTGTCCTTGTAAGTTTATCGACTAGGGAGTATAATCATCACAAATTCATATATAAAGTTTCACAAACAAGTCACATATTTACTAATAAATAATAATGACATTATTCAAGGAACAAGATAGTAAATCATGAACATAAGGAAATATAATTATCTCTATGATTGCCTCTAGGGCATATCTCCAACATTTATAAATATCAAGGTTTTAAATCATGATTTTCGTGGCTTCACAGCAAGATTCCAAAAAAGCTACAACAGTTATCCTTGGCTGTTTTGGAAGCTACCATTTATCGTGCTTTCATTATAAATTTTTTTTAAATAAATATGTATATAATATAAGTTACGACTAAATAAACCATAAAAATATGGTACTTTAGAAGGTACTAATATTTTTATAATAAAAACATGAGTCAAGTTCGGAGTCAACAAACGATGAGGACATCACTACTATGGATACGACCACACCTGGTTGGACCAACTCCACCACGTCATCCATGGGCCAAGAAGAGAGAGAGATCAAATCCATAATGTTCTGGAATATAATTTGGCCTCTAGATACCAGCCTGAAGTAAAACGAGCATAAATGTTGCATACAGAGTCCAATTGGAGAGTTCTTGCAATTGATTTAAAGCTTGCTTCGAGATCTTTCCAACAGATTTGACCCCACCAAAAAATTCCTTCGGAGCACCTGGCAATCAACAAAACAAGTCGGGTCAACTTTCTAGCCCGAGTCAAACTTGGGTCTTGGGCCATGTAAGAGTCCTATTCGGCCTCTCCTTTGTGCTGGCTGAATCCCCTTTCCCATTTACCTATATATAGCTAGAGAGTCCCCCAAAATTACTTGAGGTTTGTTTAGTTGTAGTTTTCCTTGGTGAAACTATTTGGTATTCTCTTGTTCGGCGAGATCAACAGTAATACCGTGCTTCGAAACCCCACATCAATACTTCAATTATATTTGCAATTTCAGATTGCTTTTGCTTTATTTTTGCTTGTTCTTCGATTGCTTGTAGGAATTGATCTTTGTGATTAGGTCAACCGGGTTTTGGCATGGTTGATAATAACTCGAACTTTGGTTCAGCGATTGCTTGGCGTCGGTCGTGTTTCGATCGTAGCCTGGATCGTGAGGGTTGTCTTCACTAATCGATAGTTATCAATCTCACCGAAAGATCGGGACAACCATTTATCCTCATCAGGTGGTATCAGAGCTTTCGTTAATCGGTGAGAATTTCAGTACCTTAGATTAATTTTTGTTTTCTATGCTAAATTAAAAATTACTCCACAAAAATTCAAACTTTAGATTCAAGCTGGTGTTTTAGTGCAGTTTATTAAGTTTTGTTCCATTACAGTTCTTGTTTTAGTTGTTGATCGTTTTTCCTTCGCGTAGTTTTTATTTCAATCTATCCAATATATTGTTTTGTTCATAACTTTCGCATACGAGCTTGGATTCTAGTGTTTTTGTACTTTCCTAAAATCTGGGAACGAGCTCTACAAAAACCGAGTTGGGCACACACTCTAATTCTGGACCCAAATTTGTTTAATCTGGACGTCAAAGTTGGTGAAGCATGTTCTACTTCCAATCCAGATCGATTTGGTATTTTGATCATAATTCTCATGTCCGAACTCCAATTGAAAAGTTTTTATACTTTTCTGAATCCTTGAAGTGTCCTCTAAAAAACTTTTTTAGGTGTCCTTTGTGATTCGGACTCATTCAAACCGAATTTAATTCGGATTCGGAATCGGTCTCGTGAGGCTGAAATTGGGACAATTATGTGGTGTTCGGTTTTTGAGCCATAACTTTCACATCCAAGCTACAAATTGCATGTTCTTGTACTCTATTGAAAGCTGAGGACATAGGCTTCAATTCTTTCCATAGTGAACCTTCCAAATTCGGTCATTTTCAAACTTTAATCTAGGTGGCAACTCTGCTGCCCTAGAAACACTGAATTATGGTTTTTTTGGATCGTTCTGAGATTAAGCTTATTCTTTTGAGTACAATAGCATCTACAAAGCATAAAATCTCAAAAATATTAGTACACCTACCATTGGGAAACAATTCATCCCTTGTGAATACTTTGATCCTATTTGAGACTAGCTTGTTGATATTGCTGAGGGCTGCTCTACTTGATACATTGCATAATCTTGAAATATCATATCGTATCGTGTTGTGACATCGAGTTAGGGATTCCAAAACTTTGTTCAGACTAGTGTTTGCCGAAAGTCACCAAAAGAAAGAAAAAAGAATGAAAGAGCCAGAAGGCCAAAAAAAGAAAAGAAAAGAAAACAGAATAGTAGCCGACAACACTATATTGGGCAAAACTCTAATTTGTGTTCATTATTTTTCAGATTGTGCAATTGTATTAATTAGTGAGCAATCTTGTGCCCTTTTACCTTTTATGAAGGAATTAGCTAGTGTCTCTTCATAACTTATGCAACATGAGCTTTGGTGCTAAAATTATTCTTATTTAGCTCATTCTATTGGTTGCATTAAGTTCCATCATCTTTGTATGTGTGTTGTCTTGAAATTCTCTTATATCCTTGGGATCGAAAACTAGGACTTGTGAATTCTAGTTTGGGTCATTACTTATCATTACAATAACTAGAATTATCAACTTGCATAGGAAATATATATTGCCTGTCCAAGCTCCACCTTCTACAAGACAAATAGGTACCGTTCTCCTTGCAATCGCTTTGCCAAGCTTGAGTGTATTTATCACGAACTAGCCGCCGGTTACCACCTGTTTGCTTGGTAAGAATTGGTAAGAACTTGGTAAAAGCTTGAGTGTGCGAGTCTTTGAATCACTAGATCCTAGTACTTGATAGGAACATATATTTGTGATTTGTTTCTTGTCTTCACTAACAATGATAGATTCTCAACATCGTAGTACTTAGGCCAATAGCAACCTAGGAGAAGAGGTAGTTCACACTCCGAGATACGAAGAATGTACGAGCACAGCTTCACCACCACGGGAGGTACGATGACATAGCACACGTAACAAAACTAAGTTCACCGTACCCATTTTTAGTGGTAAATATGACCCTGAAGGTTATCTTACTTGAGAATTATCTATAGTACAATCATTTGATAAAAATGGAATTCGTGAGCATGATAAGGTAGGGTTGTTACTAGTAGATTTACTGATTTTGCTGCTCTTTTATGGAATGATTATATGCGTAAAAATCAGGACATCCCTAGCATATGGATCAAATTGAAAAAAATTATGAGAGCTAGATTTATTCCTTCATATGTTGCTCGCCAATTACGGAATGAATTGCAACGTCTAAGACAAGGTAGTAAAACTGTGGATGAGTACTACCAAGAATTTCAGCGTAGATCTTTGCGTTGTGGGTTAGAAGAGATCGAAAAGATTATGATGAACAACTTTTATTGTGGAGTAGATTTTGATATTCAGATCATGATATCTTGTAAAGAATTCAATTCTATGTCATGCTTGCTTAATATTTCACATAAAACTGAAAGAAAAATACAGAGAAGACAATCAACCACAGTTCAAGTTTCTACAGAGTTAAATGCCAATCCTATTGTATGCACTGCACCAAACCTTAATGAGATCAAACACCCTGAGCATGCGAAAGAAATACCAGAAAATTCGAGTGAAGTAGAGGATAGCACATGTGAGGATGATTGTACTAACGTAATCTAATCTACTTCTGTTATTTCTGTTGTTGTTGTTCCATGTGATATGCAGGTTACTTCTGAAGAAGGGGAGCTAAAAGCTGAAAACATTGCGTTATCAATTAAAAGTTTTGAGGTACCTACTTCTTCTGAGGACGATGCTTATGACCATGGTACAGATCTGATTTTACAGCAAGAAAGGAACCATATTTTTTAGTATATTCATGCTGTACTTAATTTTACTGAGTTACCACCTTGTGCCACAATTGTAGAACCATATGATGAATTGCATGCTTATAATTTTGATCATGTGTTGCTGATTACGCATAAGGAAGTGATAGCTAGAATATCCCTTGCCACTGTTTTGTGCTTTATCATGTTGAATGAGCCTATTAGTTTGATTTGTGCTATGGATAAGATTTCTGAAATTTCATCTCTTAAGTCTTTATCTAGCATTTATGCCTACTGTTTTAAATTCAATTTATTTGGGGATTATGGCATAGATGGCAAGTTTCTTGTTTACAAAATATGCATAACTTGTGATAAACTTCCTGAATTGAAGCTTGTTGTTTTGGGCAATCCTAGATGTATGCAACAGCTTGTTTCATGTAAGGCAACATTAAATTTTCCTAATATGTGTGATACCCATAGCTTGCTCCCTCATTGTTCGAATTTTAGTACATTGACTTGTATTACAAATCAGCATGTCGTAGTTGATGAGAGGAAGCCCATTAAAATTGTGTCACTGTTGTTGGAATGGTTTGATATTGCTTGTTTACAATCTGATCATATGAATGAGCTATGCTTGTTACCAAAACTTTTAGTTTTGCCCATCTATGTTATAGAACGAGACTTACAAAACATGTGTATTCTTTATCCAAGAACAGGGATAGATATGTGCTTTACTTATATTTGCAAATTAAGTTGCAAACTTAATCATGTTAATATTTATGCTATATACTTCACTTATAATCTTAAATTGAGTTGCAAAATTGTGAGGAAAGGTGCTTTGCTTAAATCTGATTTCCTCATTTGTTGTTATGTAAATAGCATTACGCGAAACCAAAAGAACAATAAAATATGGGATATATACATATATGATGCGTACACGTTATTATTTTTGTTGCTTGTTTCTTTTTCAGCTTGTCCAAAACCAAGGATGGTTTTTCTTCAAGGATAGGAGGAAGCATCCAAGAGTGCTAGCTTTCATCATACCTTTATATGCTGGAAAGAAGTGTTGAGCTATGTGGATGATTATCAGGTGAACCGTTTGAATGTCTTTCTTGTCTTTAAAATATATAAAGAGGTGGAGCTACTATTTTATTTAATTAAATGTAGGACCAATATGATGATGTTTTGTGTTGAGGACGAGCTAAAAGGTGAGCTTGAGTCGAGGACGACTCAAATTTAAGAACGGAAGGATGATGAGAATATCACTTAATGGATACGACCACACCTAGTTGGACCAACTCCAACACGTCATCCATGGACCAAGAACAGAGAGAGATCAAATCCATAATGTTCTAGAATCCAATCCGGCCTCCACATACCGCCTGAAGTAAAACGAGCATAACTTTTGCATAGATTAAAAGCTTGCTTTGAGATCTTTCCAACAGATTTGACCCCACCAAAAAATTCCTTGAGAGAAGTTCGCAATCAAGAAAACAAGTCGGGTCAATTTTCCAGTCCGAGTCAAACTTAGGCCTTGGGCCTTGTAAGAGTCCTATTTGGCCTCTCCTTTGTGTTGGCCAAATCCCCTTTCCCTTTTACATATATATAGCTAGAGAGTCCCCCAAAATTACTTGGGTTTTGTTTAATTGTAGTTTTCGTTGGTAAAACTATTTGGTATTTACTTGTTTGGCGAGATCAGCAGTAATACCGTGCTTCGGAACCCGACATCAATACTTCAACTATATTTGCAATTTCAGATTGCTTTTGCTTTGTTCTTGCTTGTTCTTTGATTGCTTGTAGGAATTGATCTTCGTGATCAGGTCAACTGGGTTTTGGCATGATTGATAACAATTCGGAGTTTGGTTCAGCGATTGCTTGGCGTCGATTATGTTTCGGTCGTAGCCTGAACGTGAGGGTCGTCTCCACTAATCGATAGTTATCAATCTCACCGAAAGATTGGGAAATCCTTAAGCCTCATCAACAAACATAGTAGTATATATCCTAAAGACCATAAATGATAATAACTATATCATAATGTTCTTTACAACAAGTATTTAATCATGAGAAATATAAATGTTAGATTATTGAAAAAGGGCGAGATGAGGCTTTTTACTAGATTTTCTCGTAGTTCAGGCTTATAAAAGATGCATTTGAGTCTTTTAGTAATGTTTGATTTTAAAATAGGTTTAATGTTTTGGCCTATGAGTAACTATGTAGGATAGCGAACCTATCGATAGCTATAAACTATGTTAAATAGAGTAGCTATTATTAGTTATAGCATTTATAGCTAATGTAGCAGAACATTGGACCGTACCTTCGCGTTTAGGATTTAAAAAAACTATTAGCAGCTATACCAAACTATTTAGAACACCGGTAAACATCGTCTGCCACTGTCTCGTTAGTCCCTTGTAGCTATTTTCGGCTTCAAGCTGAAGCTTAACGCGACAGTAAGACAAAACTGGACGTTCTAACTTTGCTATGTAGGTGATGATTTTCCTCAAGAGGAGTACTAACTTTGCGTATCATATCGTGCAGGGCATTTGGGCGGGGGACAGGGTCCACCTACAACCTTATAAAAGATTTTCTGAGGTATCGTAACAAAACACTGTAATAATTTTGTAATGTAGCAATTACTGTACCACTGAATCGAATGGCTTGGTTGAATAGGGTCTGCCAAAGTTGCAGTTTCCATTCAAACTGCAGGTGAACCCTATCCTGGGCAGGGATGCTGATGAGGACATCCCAACTAAGGATACAACCGCTGCCCCTTCTTCCTCTACGACCGCTACTTCGTCCCCGACCGTCGCTGTTTCGCCCACTACTTCGTCTACGACGTCTGGAGGGCTTAATCCGGAAGCAAGTCCTTTCCATCCACCTTTGTTGGACTAGCACGTCAAGAACATCCACCGAGGAAAGCCCACGCGCCAAGGAAGGCTCAAGATAAAGCCCAATTCGTCGCTGAGTCCGGTTCGGCCATCCAGGAGCAGCAGTACTTCAAACGGACGCCACGGCCACATCCGAACTCCGTTTTCGACGTTCGACAACTCGTTTGAAAGGTATCGAGATAACCTTTCTAATGGATCTGATCTTGAGGCCAAATTCCTCCTGGAGAGAAGGAAAATCACAAAACAATCTCACGGAACAGAAATTCCAGGTGCTGCGCCACCTTTCTTTTGGGCCCAAGGCCCATGTACTCTTAGGGTTCCACCCCTCCTTTGGCCGGCGCCCCTCTCCTAGCTGCCGCACCCCTCTTGGGCACCCCCTTGTGTGGGTACCCCTTTATATTGAGTTCTCACCCCTGTTCTTCATTTTGGAGGTTTTTTCTGTTGTGTTTGGTAGACCCCGTGTGCGTCCCTCCTCGTGTTTGCGCGTGTCGACTAGACCGCCCGAACCGAGAAACAGAACCTCAACTTGTTTTTTTTTTATTTCAATAATACCTTTTCGGTTTGCTTCATACTTTGTTTTTGCGGGTTCTCGATTTCTTACAGGAACTACTGATAATTGAATCTTGTATCTGTGCGGATTTGGCATTGTGATTGTGAAGCCCCCAACCTGTTTGGTTAGAAGCCCTAAATTCGGTGCCATCAACACCTCCAAATCGACGTATCATAATCCCACCGAAAGATCGGGATCGCCGTCCCCATCAGATGCTGATTTCGCACAATTCTGCACACTGTCATTCGATCTGTTTGTGATCCTCTTCAGAACCAAATGGCTCAAAGGGGTACAGCAATTGACTCGTTTCACAGTACCAGACGTTCCACTTTAAAAAGTAACTAGTTGTCATGGCTTCCAAATTTCTAAATTTTCTTGCGTTACGATGAAGCTGGCAGAAGAGCAGATACGGGTCTGGGGAGGAAGTGTAGAGCTGCCAACCATTCAAGAAGCAGGATAAAACATGAACGGAAAAGATTGACTGTACACACATTACTCCTGTTTGAGAGAAAAAAGGGCAGAAAGAATGAAGTAAACACATTATAAACATTTTTCAGTTATACGAATTATCTGGTGTATCATTCTCAAAAAGAAAAAAAAAATCATCGGTGTATCTGTATTCAGTAGGACCGCTTGCTAATACAAATACTAATACATGTCATTTTAGCTTTCAAATTTTGTTCTTAAATACAAATCATTCTACAATTTGGAGGTGACCTTTTATCATTTTTTCCTTTTATACCTAGACCCCTTCGGCTATTTCCAATATCATTTACTAATAT
This sequence comes from Otatea glauca, assembly GCA_036346275.1. Taxonomy (NCBI): domain Eukaryota; kingdom Viridiplantae; phylum Streptophyta; class Magnoliopsida; order Poales; family Poaceae; genus Otatea; species Otatea glauca. The sequence continues at coordinate 129,152 of JAYEVK010000075.1, read as the reverse complement.
AGACTAGAGTAAGACACTATTTAAAGATATAACAAGAAGTGACAATTCAGTTTTTTTTTGATGTACTTTGGTGGAAGTGTAAGAATCTAGAATGATATCTATTTAGAAACGGATAGAGTAACACATGACAATGTTTTAGTCATTTGTGGACTGTGGTAGTTGACTTAGCACCTACCCAAAAAGCAGGTCGAGCCGTCGAGGTGCTGGGTGCGTGCCTACTCATGGACTCGGCACGTAAGTAACACATGATCGACTGAATCACTAGGCTCGGCGGGCACTCTGTAACACCCTAATACTCCATGTGTCTTAAATATCACTTTATCATTTCCTTCGCTAACTTTCAATCATTTTAAATATAAATTTAAACAACAATATTTACTCTCTTTAACCACTAAACACCAACTAAGCAATAATCACATAAAATGATGATGTAACTAAAAACAATAACTGCAATGGGAACAATAATAATCTTGGAACCACGCATCCAAGAACACCCAACTCCACACGCACCTACACATGGAAATCATATAGGTGGATGGTATAGTGACATGTGAGGTGGTTGTGGTACTCCCTTTTCATGCATGCCGGCTTCATCGTATCTAAAACATTAAATAAACAAGCATGAGTTCAAGACTCAGTTAAGTATATCATAGATGATAAAATCACATGTAAACAAATTCATGAAATTAATTTCCTCTTTTATTCATACAATACATTCTATCTACATGCTCATATGCACATCACATAGGTTATACTGGTATAGCTGAGTGTACACACATCGATGTCACACTCTCTCATTTCCTTCCATCTCACGGAGGGGTTTACTGCAGTGTCTTTAATACCCACACAAGGTAGGTCTTAGAGGGCCACACAAGTCTCCTCTTATCCACATGATGCATAAAATGCCAATGCAAGTTATAACATTTATTTTCCATCTTTCATCATGAACAGAAACAATGTCAAAATTTGATAATAATCATATAAAATAGTAAGGTAAAAATATCAATTTAACAACAATTCATCTTAAACAAATCATCATTCTATTATGCACGTGCCTTTTTACCCGAAATCACACATCCTACAGTAGGTAAATCCATCTCAAAATCATGCAATAACAGTACAAGTATCAAACATAACAATATTGCACCTACACACAACAATGCACTTAATTTTCTCCCTCGCTAGATAGTTTAGCATTTACTATCCTAGCGGTTAGAAGGCTATAACTCTTAGATCAGGAGCCCTAACATAGGAAACATATATTTTATGAAAACTACAAAAGATTACCTACAATTTTGTAGTTATCAATATTTTTTAATTAATACATCTAACCCCTCGATTCCAGTCCCGAAGATCGATCTTTTGATTTTCTAGACAGCAGACTTCACAATTTCATAACTATTTTATACAACTCCAAACATAGTAAACCATAATATCGCTAGAATCTATGAAAAATTATCTAGCTTTCTCTAGTTATGGAAATAATTTAGTGGCAGCTCTTTCCCTCTCTGGGTAGGTGAGCTCCGACCTTCACAACATTGCCGGGCCTTATCACAATCTCCTTGAGAAGTTCACCGTGCACGACGCCTCCACACGCCGTCTAGGTGTCGGCAAACACCAAGAGTAACAAGTCAAGCCCTCTAGCTTGAGCTCCACCAAGTACAATACATGTACAATGGTGATCACCAAGTACAACACATGCACAAGGCTCCCCTCAAGTGTAACACATGCATAAGAGGCTCTCAATTCTCTCCTAAATGCAACACAAGCAAATAGGGCTCACTTTTAGCTCAAAAACCAAATGGAAGAGAGCAACACATGCACACAACTCACTCAAACCTTCCCCAAGGTCAGCAACTTCCAAATGCCAGCCCCAAGGTTCCTTTTATAGTCTCCCAAAAGAAAACTAGACGTTGGGGGGCAAAACAGACAAAAAGTGCAGTAAACCCAGTACTACCACCCTACTAGGGCCGGTAGCACCGGCCTCTAAGCCAACGATTAGAAAAACTAGCTATTACTCAGAAAATCCGATGGTACCGAACTTCGGGTGGTAGCACCGAGCTTTTTGTCTTTTCTCGGGCTAAAAACACACGTTCTAGACTTTTTACACCGCCCTTTGGAGTGGTAGCACCGCCCGGGCCTGTGCTACCGCTCTACTAGGGGCGGTGCTATCAAGCTACAGGTACTAAAAAGGTCATAACTTTTTACTCCGAAGTCCGATTTGAGTGATCTTGGAATCTATGCGAAGCTTATCAAGAGGGTTACAATCTCCACGCATTTTCAAGATTTAAGCAACCATAGATATTTTCAAATATCATAAAAACAAAGACTCTAATCTAGTCATTCAAGTCTAAAATCTAATTTCTCGAAATCCCTAACATATAATTGATGAAGAGCTTGACTACACTAGAGAGAGTTAATAAGATCAACTATTGAGCCATGTGATGATCAACTCATGATCAAAACAAGTTTGTAAAACACATTTGTAAACTTTAATCACATGCTCCAATATCAAATGCATGAACACCAATATTTTGCAAAATACATTTGCAAATATAAATCTTGCAAACGAGAGAAATTAAGATCATATTTTTGAGCCATGTGATGACCAACACATGATCCAAATACCGAGATCGGTAAAAGACTAGAAACACATCCTTAGCCCTAGCTAGTTATACCTTTGCCTCTCGCAACCACTTGTAGCTTTCATGATGATCGATCATCTTTTCTCCAAGTTGGGATCTTCATCTTGTTCATCAACACATTATGAACTCCCCTTGTCTTAGCTCCATGATTCTCTCTTGATGCTCATCAACACATGATGACGTACTTGTCCCATTTATCCATCTCAACCTTGGACTTAACCTTTTTAAACTCATTGAAAGTGTTAGTCCAAAACATATGGTTGTCTCAATTATCAATGCACTCCATTAGCACATAATGGATGCTCCCAAGATCCTTTGATCTTTTCCTTTGATGATTGACCAAAACCCAAATACAATTGGTTGAAAGATTAAATGTGCCTTGAGTATACTAATGCAACAAATGCTTCATATACTCAAGAACTTTCGATTGCCCTAGGATTAAAAAAGTGAACCATCAACACATGATTAGTTCTTTGTTGATTGAATGGCAACCGATCACAATTTAAATTATCTTGAGTATATATTAACTACACAAGTTTCATATACTCAATTTGATGGAATCTAAAAGTAATGATCCAATTTATATTGAGTGGTGGAAAGGGATCAATACTCTTAAGATCATTAATTATAGAATAAACTCCATTAAATGTGTGCATACAAATAATTGAACTTGAATCAATATGCACATATTCAATTTTTGATTGCTTTGGAATTTATCCTATATTGCCATGAGTATACTACAACTGCACAAGTTAAATATACTCAAGGCGTTGTTTCAAAGTAACGATCCTTGATATAGAAAGATGAATTAGATCAATACAATTGAACATCAAGGTAAAGTATGAACTCCCCCTAAATGTGTCCATTCATGTGTATATGGAATCGAAACATTAATGGACATCTTGAGATCTAAATAACTGGTAGAGTTCATCCTTTAACTTGAATTCAAAATATGCATTAAGATATCATAAAATGAATACAAGTGCATACCTTGGGTTTTCCATTTTCCAATGAGATGAGACTAATCAACGATAAACTCAATAAAAGAGTTAGTCTTATATTTGGATTTATCAATATGATCATGAATATTATATCCAAGGAATCCAACAAGATATGATAATATAAACACGAATGCATACCTTTAATATTTCCATCTTTTTCATCCAAAAGAGACTAATGAGAGTTAAGCTCAACAAAAGAGTTAGTCTCCTAAAAAGATTTGTCATTAATTAACAATTGAGACTAATCAATATTATAATTATCAAAAGCATTAGACTCAATATTAGATTTGTCATTAACACCAAAACCAAATTAATGGAGCTTGAACTTTCAATCTCCCCCTTTTTGGTGATTGATGACAAATCCAAGCTTAATAACCACATTTGGATGAAAATCATCATATTGAGATAATTTAAGCAATTTGAACATGTAAGCATACCTTTGAGCAATTTAAGAGTTTACAATTGAGAATGCATATGAGATTTTTTGAATGAATAAATATGCTTCTCTTCAAGACATGCACAAAATATCCAAATAAATTTTCTTTTGGAACCAAATAATTCCCCCTTAACAAAATAATTCTCCTCCTTAACTAAATGAGGTATTAAGCTCCCACAAATTCTCCCCCTTTTGGCATTAAACACCAAAAATGTAAAACAAATCCAAAAAGGAGACCTTTTAGAGTATAGAGCTTGGCAAGGAAATACCACTTTGAAGAACAGAGAGTTTGGCAAGAATTTCTTCGAAATAAGGTCAAAACATAGTGGAAATAAGTGCATATGACTAATTTAAGTTCACAACAATTCTTAAAACAAATACCACTTGTAAATATTAAGAATTTTCAATAAGATTAAAGAATTCCGCAAACTTCTTTATATGGCCCAAAAGAGTAAACCAATATGAAAAGGGGCCATAGTTTGAGTTAAGTACGAGAAAGATATTTGAAACATATTCAAATAAACTCATCATTTTATTAGGCTTTTTAATTTGCAAACAAACTCATAAAAAGAGTCTTTGAGAGCCTAATGGCGCTTAAACTAGAAAAGCGTCCAAATAAGCTTTGAATTTTCATAAAACCACTTGTAGAAAGTCTTAATGAATCATCACTTGTAATACCACTTGAAGAAAATATATAGCTTGTAAATATCAATTTTAAAGTAATACCACATGTAGAAATCATTTTGCATGAGGATACCACTTTTGAGAAAAGCATTGACATTTTTTTAAAACAAGCTCATTTTCTCAAAGATCAAAACTATGTCAATTTAAAAATCAACTTGATACCATGACATACCCAAAAAGAAGAGTATCTTCCAAAACTTGAATAAACAAGCTCCAAAAGGATTCTAAGATAAATCATGGAGATAATACAATTATACATGCTCAAGTTTTGTTTTGAGATGTTCTTTCAACTTAAATCCAATTTAAAGATATGGAAACCACAAAGATTTCAAAGAACTAGAATTTCAGATTTGGACATTTCAAAGTCCTAGAATATGAAAAATATAGGTCAATAGTAGTTTTTGGGTGAGTTTCAAAATCAAATAACTTTTGATGAGTTGGTCTTTTGAAAATCTTTTGAATATGAGAATTTTTAAGAATGACCAACTCTAAGTTTTTCGTTTTGGAGCTATTTCCAAACTCCTTTTACAATTTATAATATGAAAATTATAAGTTTAAATCCAAAACAAGATACTAGTAACTAGATTTTGGACTTGAAACTCATTTTCTTTTGAAATTAGTTTTTATAAAGCCAAAACTCTTGGAAAGCCTTTTGAAAACATTTAAATACTTGTTACCCGAGATGGCATTGGTTCATGATTGAAGTGATGTTCTTCATGCTTGGCTCTATTTTTCAAATGATGAAGACCTCTTCCTTTTAAAGAAGCCAAACGTCCAATGCCTCTCCAAGTATCTAGAAATCTTTTAGGCACTTGTTGGTACCCAATTTTTGTTGGGTCCAAGAATGTTAGTCACAAGAGATTTACGGACCCAAATGGCCCTAACATTATTTGTCTTAGGCGAACTAACATGACTAGGAAAAGATTTGCATTTGTTATTACTCCTAAACGAATTATTGGTATTGAAATGATAAGGCTTAGGAGTCTTAGCAATTTTAGCAAATTCATTTCTAGTTTTATCCTTTCTAAGCACATGATGATCATTATAATAAATGAGTTTACAAGATCTAGCATATCTACCAAATGGTTTGCTATTGTTATTTCTCCTAAGCAATTTATTTGCATTGCTTTGAATGGGCTTAGGAGTTCGAAAAACTTTTGCATACACATTTCTAGATTTATTTCTCCTGGGCAAATGATAATAATTATTATTTTGCATAGACTTATGAGAATTGACAAGTTTAGCAAATACATTGCCATTCTTGTCTTTTCTAAGCAAATAATGATCATTTACAAGAGTTGACTTAGGAGTGTTACCTAAGGGATATTGTTTACCAATGTGTCCCTTTTCTTGGCAATTGAAGCAAGTTTGGCTATTTGGACCTCTCTTGATCTTCTTGTCTTGCTCATGCTGGTTTGCCTCGTTGTTGATGATTTTGGTCTGATCTCCACTTTGTTAGGGCACACGGAGCCAAGGTGTTCCTTCTTGTTGCAAGTAAAGCTCTTGATGGTCTTCGAGTGTCTTGCGTTGTGCCTTATCTTGCTAGTCTCCCTTTTCTTGGGAATGTAGCCAACCCCGCTCTTGCCTTGCAAGACTCGTTGCTTGCTTAGAATATCATCGAGGGTGGCCATTCCATTTTAGCATTTCTTCAAGTCATTTTCCAATTGAATGACTTGATCCTTGAGCTCGATATTTTCCTCTACAAGGTTAGTCTCACAAGACATAGAGGAACTTGACACAATTTTATTAGAGCAACAATGCATATCATCACTAGAGGTGGACATATCAATTTTTGATGAAATACTAGAATTAACATTTAAGCATGGTATTTCATCAATTAAATTACAAACTATGCCTATGTCCACCTTAGGCTTAATGATTTCCTTCAGGAGGGATTCATGATTTTCCTTAAGCACATTATAATTATTTTGAAGTGAGTCGGGCTCAAGCTTCAAAATTTTATATTTAGCTTTCTCCTTCCCAAGAAAATCATTGAGCTCCTCTAGCATATCCATCAAGTCATAATAAGAGGGCTCATCATCGTCGCTATCGCTTACCTCAATTTTACCTTTAGCCATGAAGCAACGAGTAGATGAAGGAAGAATTTGATGCTCGTCGTCGCTTGTGGCAGAGCTTGAGGTTTCTTTGTCATTTGAGGTAAAAGTGCAGGTTTCTTCTACCGATGTCCAATTCTCAATGCAATCATCGTTTGTTGATGTGGATGATTCAAATGATTCTTGAAGCTTGATCTACATTTCATGGGTGCTCTTGAGATTGCAAATTAGATTGAAAACATCTACGCTCACAACGCTAAATAAAACGTTAGTGGCTTGAGCGTCGAGATGTAGGCATTTCTCTTCTCCTTTAGTTGGAGAAAATTCGTTCAACCGAAGAGAAAAGCCAACATCTACGATCCACCATATTTGTGGACTCATGGATTGAAAATAAGAAATCATAAAGGATTAACATGAGGAATAATTAGAACCATCAAGCATACGTGAATCGATGTAGTGTACTAAGCCCTTAGTCATCATCGTTACTCTCTAGGCGGTAAAACCTAATAAATGAGAGACCAAGCTCTAATAGCACTTGCAAGATTGAGGATGCCGACTAGAGGGGGGTAAATAGGCGGTTATAAAAATTTCTTCTCTAATTAAACGAACACCTAAGTACCCCTATGTCAAAACCTAAACGATAAATGATGCAAAAGCGATAAACTAAGGTTTTGACAATTAAAGCCTAAATCAACTAGGCTCACTAAGTGCACTAGCTAATTATGTCTCTAACAATAAATTACAATCCTCAAGACAAGCAAGCAATTTAATTCTAGGAATGTAAATTGCAACAATGTAAATAAGGAAATGCAAGCATACACAAGGAGACACAATACTTTTTACCGTGGTGCTCGGAGACATATCGGTCTCCCCTAATCCGCGTTGAGGTAAGCCCAAACCACTTTGGATCGGCTCCACGAATTGAGCACCTGCCTCGATTCCACTAGTGGTAGCTCTTTCCCCCTCCGGGTAGGTGAGCTCCGACCTTCACACCTTTGCTGGGCCTTCTCACAATCTCCTTGAGAAGGTCACCGAGCACGACGCCTCCACACGCTGTCTAGGTGTCGGCAAACACTAAGAGTAACAAGTTAAGCCCTCTAGCTTGAGCTCCACCAAGTACAACACATGTACAATGGTGATCACCAAGTGCAACACATGCACAAGAGGCTCTCAATCCTCTCTTAAATGCAACACATGCAAACATGGCTCACTCTTAGCTCAAAAACCAAATTGAAGAGAGCAATACATGCACACAACTCCCACAAACCTTCCCCAAGGTCAGCAACTTCCAAATGCTAGCCCCAAGGTTCCTTTTAGAGCCTCCCAAAAGAAAACTAGCCATTGGGGGGCAAAACGGGAAAAAATTACAGTAAACCCGGTGCTACCGGCCTGCCTACTAGGACCGGTAGAACCGTCCTCTAGGCCAACAGCTAGAAAAACTAGCCGTTACTTAGAAAATTCGGTGCTACCGGGCTTCGGGCGGTAGCACCGGGCCTTTTTTCTTTTTCTTGGGTTAAAAACACGCGTTCGGGATTTTTTACACAACCCGGGCCGGTGCTACCGCCCTACTAGGGGCGGTGCTACCACTGCTACAAGTACTAAAAAGGTCATAACTTTTTACTCCGAACTTGATTTGAGTGATCTTGGACTCTATGCGAAGCTTATCAAGAGGGTTACAATCTCCACCTATTTTCATGATTTAATAAACCATATATATTTTCAAAATGTCACAAAAACAAAGACTCAAATGTAGTTATTCAAGTCTGAAATCTGATTTCTCAAAATCCTTCACATAGAATTGATGAAGAGCATGACTACAAGCTAGACAAAGTCAGTAAGATCAAATATTGAGCCATGTGATGATCAACTCATGATCAAAATAATTTTGCAAAACACATTTGCAAATTCTAATCACATGCTCAATATCAAATGCATGAACACCAAAATTTTGCAAAACACATTTGCAAATATAAATCTTGCAAACAAGAGAAATTATGATCATTTCTTTGAGCCATGTGATGATCAACACATGATCAAACCAATTTGAAAACACGTTTGCAAACCCTATTCACATGCTCAAAGATAATATTCAATTACACCATATTTTGCAAAAACTCATTTTGCAAACACAAAGCATAAACCTATCTTAGCCTTTGTGATGATCAACACATGATCAAATCACAAGCTAATACTCCGATGCATGAGCTCTCTCTTTGCAACACATGCAAATATCTAGCTCTATACAAACAACCACTTAAACCAACTTGCATAAGCTATCTCCCTTTTTGCAACACATGCAAATCCATAGCTCTATACCAAAACCAAATCAAGATTCAATAAGAATCAAGCATGAGCTCCCTTATTTGCATCACATGCAAATACTTAGCTCATGCAAGAACCAACCAAGAGAGTGAGTTAGAGTGAACTGCATTAAGTTCATCAACACATGATGAAGTTCAAGCTATAGGACTCAACCCCTCTTAATAGTACGGCAACCTATACTAGCAACCCGGTCTCCCATCCAAACACCGAGATCAGTAAAAGAGTAGAAATACATCCTTAGCCGTAGCTAGTTATACCTTTGCCTCTCGTAGTTATAGCTTTGCCTCTCGCAACCATTTGTAGCTTTCATGATGATCGATCATCTTTTCTCCAAGTCGGGATCTTCATCTTGTTCATCAACACATGATGAACTCCCCTTGTCTTAGCTCTAGGATCCACTCTTGACGCTCATCAACATATGATGACGTACTTGTCCCATTTATCTATCTCAACCTTGGACTTAACCTATTTCAAACTCATTAAAAGTGTTAGTCCAAAACATGGTTGTCTCAATCATCAATGCACCCCATTAGCACATAATGGATGCTCCCAAGATCCTTTGATCTTTTACTTTGATGATTGACCACAACCCAAATACAATTGGTTGAAATATTAAATGTGTCTTGAGTATACTAATGCAACAAATGCTTCATATACTCAAGAACTTTCGATTGCCCTAGGATTAACAAAGTGAACCATCGACACATGATTAGTTCTTTGTTGATTAAATGGCAACCGAGCACAATTTAAATTATCTTGAGTATTTATTAACTACACAAGTTTCATATACTCAATTTGATGGAATCTAAAAGTAATGATCCAATTTATATGGAGTGGTGGAAAGGGATCAATACTCTTAAGATCATTAATTATAGAATAAATTCCATTAAATGTGTGCATACAAATAATTGAACTTGAATCAATATGCACATATCCAATTTTTGATTGCTTTGGAATTTATCCTATATTGACATGAGTATACTACAACTACACAAGTTAAATATACTCAAGGGGTTGTTTCAAAGTAATGATCCTTGATATAGAAAGATGAATTAGATCAATACTATTGAACATCAAGGTAAAGTATGGACTCCCCCTAAATGTGTGCATTCATGTATATATAGAATTGAAACATTAACGCACATCTTGAAATCTAAATAATTGGTAGAGTTCATCCTTTAACTTGAATCCAAAATATGCATTAAGATATCATAAAATGAATACGAGTGCATACTTTGGATTTTCCATTTTTCAATGAGATGAGACTAATCAACGATAAACGCAATAAAAGAGTTAGTCTCATATTTGGATTTATCAATATGATCATGAATATTATATCCAAAGAATGCAACAAGATATGATAATATAAACTCGAATGCATACCTTTAATATTTCTATCTTTTTCATCCAAAAGAGACTAATGAGAGTTAAGCTCAACAAAAGAGTTAGTCTCCTAAAAAGATTTGTCATTAATTAACAATTGAGACTAATCAATATTATAATTATCAAAAGAGTTAGTCTCAATATTAGATTTATCATTAACACAAAAACCAAATTAATGGAGCTTGAACTTTCAAATGCGGCATGAGGCGATGGCAACGCAGTGGGTTTAGGGAGGTGGCTAGGGTTAGGGCTTAATCCATCTTCTCCAATATCGGCCATGTCTCCTTGCCACCCTACTCTGCCTCACCGGTGGGTCTCTGCTTCTATCATCTGCACTCCTAGCTTCATCGCTTCGCATTCTACGTGATACTTCCCTCGTCTATCCTAGAGATTTGCTGCTTTACCATCGCCACCGTGAGCCCCATAGCTCCGCCGCCTTCTTCCTCACCACCGACTGCTATGGTCATCACCGGTGTTGTCTAACCTCATCATGGTGTTCACCGTGCCTTGTTTGCCCAGACCCAAGCCATCCGCATCGCCGTCGACTGTTGGAGAGCCGCCGCAGAAGATCATCTGTCCTAATGCACTGCTGCTGATGTGTCACAGATGTGGACACCACCTCAGTGCCACCTCACCACCATGTCATCGCAAGCCTCCCCTGTGTTTACCATGTGTGCTGCCACCTTACCACCTGAAGCATCTAGGCTCCTAATTTAATTAGTTTTTAGTAATTAATGACAGTCAGGTTTAAAGGACTAACATATCTCTCTTAAGTGTATGACAAAGGTTTGGTCCTCATTGTTGAAAGGAGCATATGAATACTTGAAACAAAATCAACTATGGATGATTCAAGCTCAAGGCCAAGGTATAAATAAATAAGGACCTTTTCATAGCTTTTACTGATCTCAGAGCTTGGAGAAAAGATTAGATTGCTAGAAGTAGGGGCCATACTATTAAGGGGGATCGATGGCTAGTTGCTTGAAATTGCTAAGATCACATGGCTCAAATTCTAGTTCGTGCTGGCTCTTGGATGCATTTTTTTTTTCATTTGTGAAATCCTTTCTTTCTCTGAGGTCGGTAGTTATTTATCAGAGCTCAGTTTCTGTGGATTTTCTCTATGTCTGACATTTCCAGCACTACCACCAGTTGGTAGTATCGCCCTCTTTGTCCTGTAGTTTTATTCCAGAGAGGGTACTCTTGTGGTTTTCTCCAACCCATCACTACCATGGTTCAATGGCCGGTACTACAACAGGTCGGTAGTAACACTATTTTGTTGCTGGTAATTATTTTTCAAAGAGGTGTTATGGAGGTTGTTTGGAGATTCAAATGTCAGCACTACCGGACTTTGTAGACGGGTAGTACCGGGGTACTTTAGTGATCATGGATGATTACTCAAGGTACACTTGGGTTTTCTTTCTACATGATAAATCTGAAGCCTCCGATATTTTCAATAGTTTTGCTAAAAGGGCCCAAAATGAATTTGATTTTAAAATAAAGAAAATCCATAGTGATAATGGTTCTGAGTTCAAAACACTAGGATCGAAGTTTTTTGTGATGAACATGGAATAAAGCATGAGCTTTCTGCTACCTACACTCCGGAGCAAAATGGAGATGTAGAAAAGAAAAATGGAACATTGCTTGAAACGTCTAGGACAATGCTCGATTAGTTTAATACTTCTGATAGTTTTTGGACAAAAGCAATTAATACCACTTGTCATGCCACAAATCGTTTATGTTTGAATCATCTCTTGGAAAAGACTTCCTATGAGCTTCTCATTGGGTGAAAACCAAACATCTCTTTTTTCCACGTCTTTGGATGCAAGTGTTTTATTGTAAAATGTTGTTCGACTTTCAAAATTTCAAAGTTGTTGCGATGTGGGCTTCCTACTTGGGTATTCCTTAGATATCAAGGCATACCGTGTCTTCAACTAAACCACGGGTATAATTGAATAGACATGTGATGTTGAATTTGATGAAACCAATGGCTCTCAAGAAAAGCAAGAAAATTTTGATGATATATGTAATAAAGGTATGAGACAAGCAATGAAGAATACAACACTTGGTGACATCAAACCTAAAGAATATGAAGATGATACACCCTCTTCCACTCAAGTTGAACCCTCTACCTCCTCTACACCAAATCAAGTTCAAATTGATGAAGTGGAAGAAAAGGATAATGATCAAGCCCAAATCATACCTTCAAGAATCCACAATACTATTTCAAAATACCACCCAATAGATGAAATTTGGGTGATGTTAGTAAGGGTATTCAAACTCGATCTCGCGTTGCTTCTTTTTATGAACATTACTAGTTTGTTTCTTCTTTTGAGCCTTCTCATGTAGATAAAGCTCTTGATGTTTTGGATTGGGTGAATGCCATGCACAAAGAATTAAATAACTTCACCCATAATGATGTATGGACATTAGTTGAAAGACTAAAAGATCACAATATGATCAGCTATAATATCCCGAAAAGATATGAACCGCTTTGGGCTGAAGTTGGGATTGTGTGGGCTGTTTCTAGGTTTTGAGGGATTGTTCTGGGCCATCTGAGACTGGTTTTGTCCCAAGTGGGAGGGGGTATTTGGCCAAACCCCAGCCCAGCCCTTCCCTTTCCCCCTTGGCTACACCACCCTCTCCCCTCAACCCTCCTGGTTCCCCTCCTACGCCTCCCTCCTTCCCTGCCTCCTTGTCTCCCTTCTTGGCAAATCCTTGGAGGTTCCTTCCCTCGCCCCTGGAGCCCTTCCCCCCTGCGCCCCTGGAGCCCTACCTCCCCGGTGACCTTGCTACCTCGGTGGAGTTCAGTTGCAAAGAGGGTCATAGTTCACGCGATCTAAAGGGAGAGAGCCGCATTCGTTATTGATCATTTGATTCTTAGGACAAAGGTATACTTTTAGGTTGTTTATGTGGGTATGGGTACTATAATTGGGTGGTGCCATGATAGTTGTCCCTGTTTCAGTGAAGTGATGGGGTTGGTTTAGGGGTAAATTCTATATGGAGCAGTTTCTGTACTCGAGCAGATCTGAGTGCGAAATTAGGGTTGAGTTTCATTGTACTTTTGGTCAGTTTTTAGGGGTCGCGGATATTGTGAAAGTGGTAGATCATTGTCTAAAGTTTCATTAGACTACAAGAACGTGAAATTTAGTTAAGCGCTTGAAAAGTTAGGACCTATTGAAGCAAGCTGTATAGATTCTGATCGTGACAGGAAGCAGTCTTGGTTTTATGCAAAATAGGGTTGTTTAGTAGCTGAATTAAATTATTTCAATACCTAGAGAAAGCTAGATAATTTTCTATAGATTTTAGAAATGCCATGGTTTGCATTATATGGAGTTGTATTATTTTAGAAATGTAGACTTTTGTCTAAAGTTTCATTAGAGTACAAGAATGTAAAATTTGGTTAGCAGATTAAAAGTTATGACTTGTTGAAGTCTGATGTCCAGAATTTGATCTCTGCTGGAAGCAATCGTAGTAATTTGTAGATTAGGGTAATTTAGTAGACGAATTAAATTATTTCCATAACTAGAGAAAGCTAGATAATTTTCTGTAGATTTCAGAAATGTCACGGTTTGCTATTTTGGAGTTGTATAAAAATAGTTACAAAATTGTGAAGTCTGTTATCCAGTAAGGCAACAGATTTTCAGGGTTGAAACCTAGGGGTTTTATGAATTTATTTAAAAAGATGGTTAACTAGAAAATTATAGGTAATCTTCTGTAGTTTTTATAAAATTTATGGTTTTCTATGTTTGGGCTCTTGAGATAGAACTTATGGTCATTTGATCGTTGGGACAGCAAGGGGTTGAAGTGTTCGGCAAGAGAGAAGATTAAAATCGGGGTTGTGCGTAAGGGTGACTTCGTTATGTTTGATGCTTGTACTATAATTGCATGATTTTGAGATGGATGCATCTATTGCAGCAGATGTGACTTTAGGAGTGGCTACAACTTCACTCCACTTCATTCCCTATGGGTAAATAGTCAAGTGCATGGTAGAACAATAGATGGTTGTTTATTCTTACTCTTGATTATCTAAATTTACTCACCATGCTATATCAATATGATGTGATATGATGATGATGACGAGTATATGAAGTGGATGGCCACTTGGTAATGTAGATAGCCACTTGGTATTGTTCGTATATGGTGAATGATCATGGGAAAGTATTGCATCACTTGCATTCACATCATGGTTAATCTGTTGTTTACTTAATCATGTTCTTCGTACCCAAGTACGAAGGCTTGGGCGTGCTTGTGTGTACTGTTCTAAGTCTTATTATTGTTGTTGTTTATATGATTATGGAAATTATTGTTATTGATGGCTTAGTATTGGTGATAATGTTTAGGTAGTATTGAATTTGTTGTTAAAAATAGTTAATTAATTATGAGAAAGGCTTGATGTAGTGACATTCAGGGCACTTGTGAGAAAGGCATGTTGTAGTGACATTCAGGGCACTTGAAGTGCCTGAGTGTTACAATAAATTTCTCTTTTTTTAAGTTCCTTGTTTTACATTCTAGTGTTTGTCCCCTTAACAAAACCTATTTTCATAGAAACTAATTTAAAAATCAGAGTTGCTGAGATTTTATCAAGTTGGGAATGCTCAAATATGTTTTTACTGTGTTCATGAGTAAATTGGATCAATTCTCAAATCTAAATGGTTGGGGTTCCTTTGTGCCGCTCTGAACCCGGCACTACCGATGCTCTACACCCGGCAGTACCACCGAATTTGGCACTACCAACCCTTGGGCAGTGGTAGTACCGCTCCTGCCGGGTCGGCCCAAAGATATGCAGTTACTTATTTTGGCCAGTTGCTTCTTCTCCATTCTTTTTCCCCTTGCCTCGGTTGGCTTCTTTCCCATCTCTCATTTGTTTTATCTCCTCCCAAAAGGACTCCTCTCATCTCTCTCTCACCAAGGTTACTCCAATCCAAATCTGGCCATCTTCCTCATTCTGGGGTACCCTCCTTTCCGGTTGATCTCCTCGTCCCCCAAAGTGCTCTCCTTTCCCTTCTATCATCCCTATCTTTCCCTATCTCTCTCTTTTGAAATTACATTTTCTTGTAAATGTGTTAAATGTATACAATTTTTGTTGAAATCACTAGTTGAAATGAGTAGATCGGTGATACTAGAAGTCAATTTATTTATTCCCATGGCCTGATCTAATCATAAACTCAATTTCACAAACTTGGGAATCTCAGTTTTTGTGAGCCGGCACTACCGCAATCTTCATGGCGGTAGCACCAAACCGATACTACCTGTGTTCATCCATGGTAGTACCACCCTGACACTACCAACCTTATGGCTGCGGTACTATCGGCTCTCCAAAACTGAGCCCCCAAAAATTGGTATGCAGCATCTTTTTCATTATACCTTGATTATCTTGCTCATCCTCTATCACTACATATTACATCGAAATGATGTCTAGAAGGAAGAATCACTCAGCTCTTCTTCCACTTCGTGCTGGTGCAACTTCTCTTTGCAAATCCTCAAGAAACCAACCAAGCCAACTGAGCTCAGATAACAGTGACAGCGATGACTCATTTACTATTGCAATGAGGCATGAAGAAACTAGGAGGATTGCACAAAAAGAGCTTTTGGACAGTTTTCAAGCAAGGAAAGGCAAAGAGGTGGTTCAAGAAGAACCAAGTGAAGAAGAGGAAGAGAATGAGGAAGAAGATGAGGAAAATAACGACGATGATGAAGAAGAAGAAATGCCAGATGTTGATTCTCCTAGGGAGGACTTAAGTATCCTAGGGAGGACTTAAGGCAAATTATTAGTGACAAGTACTATGCCTTATGAGGAGAAAATCAGTATCTTCTTCCTCGCAGCAATTTTGAGCATCGTTTCCACACCGCCTTTCAGCAAAAGGTGTTCTATGAGAAATATAAAGAAAAGGACTTTGCCGATCAGAAGTGGATAATTTGGGATCACATTAGTAAGCTTCCTCTATTTGCTAGAGTTCTTGAGTTGTTCATGGGAGCTGGTCTGTATCATCTTCTGGGTGCTAGTTGTGACTATGTGGAGGATATGATTCACTAGTTCTATACCACTCTATTCATCCCAGATTCCTATGACTCCATCTCCTAGATGACAGGCTCTCAGACCTTCACTGCCACCAAGAAGGAATTTGATCATGCTCTAGGTGTGTTCCACAGTGGTTTTCCTCTGATCCATAATGATCAAGCGCTTATGATTACTCAAATTTGCAACTTCTATGATCCACTTGCTAGGAGAAGGCCTCGGAGGGTAGCTGGTCTTCTTCCTCATCCTAGCCTCATAAATAGGACCATTTGGTTTACCATTCATCCCAAGAGTTGTAACTTTGATGAGATTAGAGGCTATGCATGGAACATTATTGGGAAGATCATGCAGCATCAGAAATTTAATGTGGACTTCATTATAAGAGAAATGGCCACTTCTGCATGTGATCATGCAAATACCATTTATTTTGCACCCTATACCATAGCCTCGATAAAGAAGAAGACTGGCTATAACAGGCCTCTTGGGTCAAGTTTACAAGCCATATAAGCCCCGTGAGGCTCCTTCTCAAGTCCTTCAGCATATGGCGCAATAGCAAGAGAAAAGTATGAGCATGCTCATGAGTCACCTCAAGATGCTATTCTAGCTAGCCTTGAAAGCCTTCGGGCCAACATGATGAGCCAATTTGCCCAAGTGCACTCTTATCAAGCTCAGACCTGTGAGATGGTAGAGAAAGTCCGGGAGCGTGTGGGTGCTCTTGATGCATCTTTCTCTCAGCTTTGCGACGAGCAAGCTCCTATCACCTACCATCGTCGATATGGTTGTGGATCTTGTGCTCCTCCCTCCTTGATAATCCCTGAAGTCTTCTCGCTTTTGGTACTTGATGCCAAAGGGGGAGAAGTTATGAAGAAGTGGAGGATTAATAGTATTTATATTATCTAGAGGATAAGCTTATTTTTAATGGGTTATTTGTAAGCTTATGAACCTCTTATATGAATCTCTTTAAATATTGTATGAACCTTATATCTGTTATGTTACTTATGAGGTCTAGGCAGATGATGCTCGTATCTTGGACAAATATCTCTTATTTTAATCTCTTATTGTCCAAAGTATCTTGTTTTGATTTTTGGATCTTATGTCTTGTGCATGCATATTTATCTTCTCAATATTCATTGATATATTGTGTCACGTCTCCATAGATCCAATGTATAGAGGAAACTTCGCCAAAATTTCCAAAAGTCCACAAGTGTGTATGATTTCATCTCAACATCTTTATCACACTTCTAGGGGGAGTTTCACCTGTAGATTGTTGTTTTGCTAGCATTTTATTTCAAATATCAATCACTCTCTTATCAAAGAAGTGAAATGCTATTGAATGCGAAATCCAAGATTATACAACATTTCTTGACTTGATGTATACATAAAAAAATCATTCCATTATTTTTTAAGGTTGTCATCATTTACAAAAAAGGGGGAGATTGAAGCATCTAGGCACCTAATGTAATTAGTTTGATAATTAATGACAATAAGGTTTAAAGGACTAACCTATCTATAATATCTCAGAAAAGAAAAGGGGGAATTTCCTCTCCAGGCTGGGCTAAGAAAGGAAAAAAGGGGGAATTTTCATCATTGGGCTGAATTTTCCTATCATGGGCAGATTTTGGGCCAAGGGGGAGGGGCTCCAACCCCCCCTCAAACCCTAGCCTCCCCTCCCCACCTACCCAGCATCATCCACACCCCTTCCTGGCCACCTCCTCTCCCCATCTCTGCCTCTTGTGCAGCAGCCGCATCCCCTCCTCTCTTCCTCCACCCAAGCAGCCCTCCCCTCCTCCCTTGCAGCCCTACACCCCTGTGCCCCGAGCCTCCCCCAGTGAACCACTCCTTGCCCCTCCCCGTGTTGCCATTGCTGCTTCCCTTGAGGTGGAGCGGAGTTGGAGGACAATTCGGGATGTACGGAGGAGCGTAGATCACGTGATCCGAAGGGAGAGAACCGCTATAGTCGTTGATCTTTTGATTCTACTAGTGAAGGTATAATTTTAGGTTACTGTATTTAGGTGCTGCTATGGTAGTTTTTCGTGTGTTCTTGCTATGATTGGGTTTTGGTTGGGGTGATCATCGGATCAATTTGTGGTAGAGACAGTTTAGAGCAGAACTGGAATCGAATTTCAGATTGAGTTTTGGGGTAGCTATGGTCAGTTTCAGAGGGTCTAGCTGTTGTAAAAAATGTAGATTAATGTATAAAGTTTCATTAGAGTATAAGAATGTAAAATTTGGTTCAGCGATTTAAAAGTTATGGCATGTTGAAGCTCGCTGTCCTGAAATCTGTCACTACTGGAAGCAGTTGTGGTAATCTAGAGATTAGGGCTTTCTAACAAATTAAATTATCTCCACAACTAGAAAAATCTGGATAATTTTCTTTATATTTCAAAAATGTTATGGTTTTCTATATTTGGAGTTGTATAAAAATAGTTACAAAATTGTGAAGCCTGCTATCCAGTAGGATGACGAAACAGTCTTCGGGGATGAATTCGAAATGTTAGATGAATTAATTTAAAAAGATGGATAACTACAAAATTATAGGTAATTTCGTGTATATTTCAGAAAGTCTATGATTTCCTATGTTTTGGCTTAGGAGCTAAAAGATATGGTCTTTTGTTCGCCGAGACAACATGGGGTTTAATCTGGCCAGCAAGTGAGAAGACTTAACTTGAGGTTGCGCGAAGCTGAGATATTTTTATATTTGATGTATGTACTGCTATGGCATGTCTTTGAGGTGGTTTGCTTATTTTAGGTGGTGTGACTTCAACCTCACGCCACTCCTCTTTGCGTGGTAAAGAGGCAAGTATATCATACAAAACAAAATAGGGGTGAAAATGAGTTGTAGGTTTATTTGACTACTTGCTATCTTGTTGTTTTCGTATACATGATTATGGTTGTTTGTTGTTATATTTATGTGCAACATCTTTTATGATGGTAATGTATACATGTGAGAATGGCCATTTGATAATTTTGTTATATGGCAAAGTATATTGAAATGGAATATTGCATCATTCGCATTCATATCATGATAAGAGTTTTGAGCCAAGTTGGTGTGAAAGTCATGGGTTATATGACTAATCGGGAGTGCTCTTGTGTAAGACCTGCTAAGTAGTCCCATCCATGGGGATGGATGGGAGTGAGACCTACTTGTAGGCCCCTCCACTAGGATGGAACGGAATGAGGGTGCGATATCGATAGGTGTGCACTCAGCTATACCGGTATAAGCTATGAAAGGTGCATTTTGAGTATGAAAGCATGTTTCATTGCATGTTTGAAGAAAAGAGAGCTTAAATGAAGATGGTCCAATGCTTGTATGGATTGTGTAGAAAGTTGTATGATACTGATTGAGTGACTACATTTCTTATTATCCTTGTAAGATATACTTTGCTGAGTTTTAGACTCATGCTTTTTTACTTAATATTTTAGGTACTTTGAGGCTAACATGACGGGAATGGGAGTAGCACAGACACAACACATATCAATTGCTCCACTGTCATGATAATGTTTAGCATTCTGGAACATGCTTAGTTAATGAATAAATAAACAAACTCATTCATGGAATACTTTAGTAGGTGCAACTTGTAGGACTTATTTTTTTTGTTAAGTCATGTTTGTGGATTATTATATAACGTTGTGTATGTGCTTCGTTAATGACTATGGTCATTCCTCGCTATACCTTACAATTGAAATTTTGCTTAGATGTTAATGTTAGTGCTTGCTGAAATTGTGATATATATTGGTTAAATAGTATGGTGGATGTCATGTTTAACTTCATTCTTTGTTGGAAATACCTATGATTGTTGTATAGTGTCTAGTAGGAAAGTATGATGTTGATGAAATTTTTATTAATGATGGTTTAATACTAGTGCCAAGGCATGGTTAAGTGACATTGAGGGTACATGGGTGCCAAGGTGTTACAATATCTCTCTTAAGTGTATGAGAAAGGTTTGATCCTCATCGTTGGAAGGTGCATATGAACACATGAAACAAAATCAACTATGGATGATTCAAGCTCAAGGCCAAGCTATAAATAAATGATGACCTTTTCATAGATTTTACCGATCTCAAAGCTTGGAGAAAAGATCAGATTGCTACAAGTAGGTGTTGTACTATTAAGAGGGATCGATGGCTAGCAGCTTGAAATTGCTTGAGATCACATGGCTCAAATTCTAGTTCATGCTGGCCCTTGGATGCATTTAAAAAAATTCATTTGTGAAATCCTTTCTTTCTCTGGGGCATACTACCGCCATGTTAAAGCCAGTACTATAGCGAATCGGTAGTACCACCCCTTTGGGCCTGGTAGTTACTTTCCAAAGCTAGGTTTCTGTGGATTTTCTCTGTGTTTGACATTTTTGGCACTACCGCCATGTAGGGGCCGGTACTACCCCAGTCGGTAGTACTACCCTTTGTGTCTGGTAGTTTTTATTGCAGAGAGGGTGTTTTTCTGGTTTTCTCCAACCCGTCATTACCGTGGTAAAATAGTGTTGGTGATATTCCCTTGAGGCAATCAAGTAAATGATTGTATCACATATTATGTTTATGGAACAGTATAATTGTTTGACTTTTGAATAAATATCGATTGGATTGATCAACAAGTACGTGACTTGTTTGTGAAACTCTTTTCATATATCGATGTGTTATTCAAGTTATCCCTGATCGGTTATCATAATATAGGACGATTATGTTTCATAGAGCAGCACATGTATTGATTGATGACCATGTTTCATGGGTCATAGAGATATGGACTATCTAATCAATAATGTAGACACATGTTAGAGAACCTGCGTTAGATAGACCCATACGAGACACTACGAGAATTGTTATATATATTCTTATGTGTCATTAGTTGGTCTCATACATAGTGTATGTATGATCCTTAGACCTGAGATCGTCATTGGTTTCCTAGATGTGTAATGGTTTACTTAGGGATTGCCAAATAGTACTCTTTAACTAGGTAGTTTTAAAGGTAGTTTTCGGGTTTACCATGAAACATGTTAAGGTACATGAATGATCAAGATGGAATTTACCCTTTCTACATAATGGAGGAATATCTTTGGGCCCTCGAGGTAGATGGATTAAGGAAGTTTATGGTCATGCCGGATGTGATTGAGAGTCAATCCAAATAAATTAATCTACTACGGTATGAGTGAATGGATCAAGTTGTCATAGGATGACATGACTCTCGCCTTGAGTTCGATATGATATCGTGAGGCAAAGGGAACATGACATTATCACACTATAGTAGTTTCATCCGATGCTTTATGAATATTTAGGAATCGATATTTACTGCTAGGGACCGCTATCGATTATTAGTCAAAAAGAAGTTTCCGAGTCATGTCCAAATATACATGAACCTATATGGTCACACACTTAAAGGGTTTGAAACGGTTACAATCGGTTATCAGAGTTCGGATTGGAGGCCACTACCGCCCCTCGACCCCGTTGTAAGGACGAGGATGTCGACTAGAGGGGGGTGAATAAGCGGCTTTTAAAATTACTACGAATTTGTACAAATCAATTCACCCCTAATTACCCTTATGTCAAAACCTTAACAATAACTAATGCGAAAGCAATAAACTAGGCTAAATCAACTAGGCTCACTATGTGCACTAACTAATTATGTCTCTAACAATAAATTGCAATCCTAAAGACAAGAAATCAATCAATTTAATTCCAAGAATGTAAATTGCTTAAATATAAATAATGAATGGAAAGAAAGCACAAGAGACACAATACTTATAACCGTGGTGTTCGGAGACTTGCCGGTATCCCCTAATCCACGTTGAGGTTAGCCCAAACGAATTGGACCGGCTCCACGAATTGAGCACCCACCTCAAATCCACTAGTGGTTGCTCTTTCGCCCTCCGGGTAGGCGAGCACCGACCTTCACAACTTGCTGGGGCTTCTCACAACCTTCGTCGAGAAACTCACCACGCACGACGCCTCCACTCCGTCTAGGTGTTGGCAAACACCAAGAGTAACAAGCCAAGCCTTCCTGCTTGAACTTCTCCTAGTGCAACACATGCACTCCAGTGATCACCAAATGCAACAAATGCACAATGGCTCCCTCAAGTGCAACACATGCACAAGAGGCTCTCAATCCACTCCTAATTGCAACACATGCAATTAGAGCTCACTCTGTAATACCCCGGCCCATTAATGTGAAGGCCCTTGTGGCCCATGTGGAGCGATGGTGGGATTAGTCCCACATTGCTTGCACAAAGTGAGTTGTAATAGTATATAATGCCTGTTGGGTCCAAACATAGCACCTTCGGGTTAACCCTTTTACACGAAGCGAGGACAAAAGTGTAAGTGGGGTGCTATGCATGCGTGGGCCCGCCCCACGGTGGGTTGGGCCATGAGCGAAATTTGGACCAGGGTGTTACAGATGGTATCAGAGCATTAAACTTCGCTGCACGGGCGTGTGTGGGACAGGGATGTGGGCATATGGCGCATGGCACATGTGGGCCCGGAGTGGCCACACGGCATGGCATATGTGCCGGAACTGGACGCACGGCCGTGTACCGAGGGGTGGTTCTGGGTATCTGCTGTGTATACGGTGTGCTGCCTCGGGCGTCAGCCCTTAAGGGGGGTGAGTG
Source organism: Otatea glauca (assembly GCA_036346275.1). Lineage (NCBI taxonomy): Eukaryota > Viridiplantae > Streptophyta > Magnoliopsida > Poales > Poaceae > Otatea > Otatea glauca. The sequence goes on along the minus strand of JAYEVK010000075.1, from coordinate 106,018 downwards.
TAATACCTTGGCCCGTTAATGTGGAGGTCCATGTGGCCCATGTGGAGCGATGGTGGGATTAGTCCCACATTGCTTGCATAAAGTGAGTTATAGTAGTATACAATGCCTGTTGGGTCCAAACATAGCACCTCCGGGTTAACCCTTTTACACGAAGCGAGAACGAAAGTATAAGTGGGGTGCTATGCATGTGTGGGCCCGCCCCACGGTGGGCTGGGCCATGAGGAAAATTTGGACCAGGGTGTTACACACTCTTAGCTAAAAAACCAAATGTGAGTGTACAACATATGCAACACCTAAACCAAATGCTCAATGGAACCAGCAACCTTGCCCTTGGCCCCCCATGGGGTCCTTTTATAACCCCCACAAGAAAAACTAGCTGTTGGGGGGCAATTTGGGCAAAAGTGCCCTGGGAGCCCGGTCATACCCCTCTAGCTCCTAGAGCCAACGGCTAGAAAAATAGCCGTTACACAGAAAACCCGGTCATACCGCGCCCTGGCCGGTATGATCGCACATGGTCAGTATGACCGTAGACCACCCGGTCATACCACCCCAACTCAGCTCAAAATACACATGTTCTGTAAAAAACAGACCGCCCTCGAGCCCGGTCAAACCGACGGCCGGCATGACCGGAGGGGGTCCGGTCATACCGCCCCCTTTGATCGAAGTCCGATTTCACGCGATCTTTTCTTCAAACTTTTCAAGATTTGATTCTTTGAGCCATGTGATGATCAACACATGATCAAGTCAATTTGCAAAACACATTAGCAAACCCTATTCACATTCTCCGAAGAATTGCTTTAAACTCCAATTTATTTGCAAAACACATTCGCAAATAAACTATAAACCTATGAGATCAATCCTCTTAGCCATGTGATAATCAACACATGATCAAGTTAATTTGCAAGCCCTATTCACATGCTCTAGGATCGAAACCCATAACCTCAAGTTCATTTGCAAAACACATTTGCAAATAACAACTCCAACTTATTTGCAAAACATATTCGCAAATAAACCACGAACTTATGAGATCAATCCTCTTAGCTATGTAAGGATCAACACATGATCCCGACACTTTGCAAAACACATTTGCAAATGCCAGCACATGCTCTAGGATCAAAATCCATAACTTCCAGCTCATTTGCAAATAACAAATCCATTCAATATTTTGCAAAAATACATTTTGCAAACTCAAAGCACAAACCAAGCTTAGCCTTATGATGATCAACACATGATCAAATCACAAGCTAAAACACCAAAACATGAGCTCTCTATTTGCAACCCATGCAAATCTTTAGCACCATGCAACCACTTTAAACCAAATTGCTTGAGCTCTCTCCTTTTGCAACACATGCAAAACTTAGCTCCAAGCAATAACCACATAAACATCATTGCATAAGCTATCCCCCTTTTTGCAACACATGCAAATCCATAGCTTCATGCAAAAACCAAGTCAATTAAGATTCAATAAGATGCAAGCATGAGCACCCTTATTTGCAACACATGCAAATACTTAGCACATGCAAAATCCAATGCACGAGCTTCGCCCATTCACAACACATGCCAAATGGTTAGCTCCATGCAAAAACCGATCAAGAGAGTGAGCTAGATTGAACTGGATTGAGTTCATCAACACATGATGAAGCTCATGCTAAACGACTCAACCCCTCTTAATAGTACGACAACCTAACTAGCAACCCGGTCTCCCATCCAAACACCGAGACCGGTAAAAGACTAGGAACACATCCTTAGCCCTAGCTAGTTATACCTTTGCCTCTAGCGATCCACTTAGAGCTTTTATGATTTCCAATCATCTTCTCTCTAGGATCGAATCTTCTTCTTGTTCATCAACACATGATGAACCTTCTCTAGCCCTTCTCTTCACTTCAGGATCACCTCTTGAAGCTCATCAACACATGATAACTTCTCGTTCCCGATTCTTTATCTTCTTGGACTCAACCTACTTCACAACTCATTGAAGATCGTTGGTCCAGTAAACACGGTTGTCTCAATCATCACCGCACTCCATTAACACATAATGGATGCCTCTAAGATCGATTGAGCACAACCCGAATCAATTTGAATGATTAATTATGTCTTGAGTACTTTGATGCAACTAATGCTTCATTATACTCAGGAACTTTTCGCTTGTCTTTAATCAACAAGGAACACCATCAGCACATGATGAAATGTTCTTTGATTTGATTAAAAGACAACCGAACTCAATTTAAATTTCATTGAAGTTGATATGAGTATATATTAACTACACAAGTTTTCATATACTCATTTTGATGGTTTCAAGTAATGATCCAATATATTAGAGTGACGCAAAAGGATCAATACATTTGGACCATCAACTATAGAACAAACTCCATTAAGTATGTGCATATAATTAATTGAACATGGAATCAATATGCACATAATCAATCTTAGATTGCATATGAGTTTATCCTATATTAGCATGAGTATACTACAACTACATAAGTTATATATATACTCAAAAGATTGTTTCAAAGTCTTGATCCTTTATATTATATGACAAGAGGACATGGATCAATACAATTGAAACATCAAGTTAAAATATCAAGTCACCCTAGATGTGTGCATTCATGTATATATAGATTTGGAAACATAATGCACATATTTAGATTAAGGCAATGGAAGAGTTCATCTTTTAACTTGAATCCTAAGTATACATTAAGACAATAGAGTGAATACAAGTGCATACCTTGGGTTTTCTATTTTCTATACAAATTTGAGATTAATAAGAATGTAGCTCAATTAAACATGTTAGTCTGATAATGGTTAGATTTGTCATTAAACAATGATTAAACATTAACATTAAACCAATCACCAAAACTAATGGAGCTTGAACTTACACCCGTGTAGCATGTTTTTCTATACCATGAGCTCATATCACATAATGGAATTGGATTCTTTGCATAACATGCTTTTGCAGGATGAGATGTGAATAATATGGCTCTCGTGTGTGTGATGCATGTAATAGTCACAGCCTGCGTGTCGATTTGTGATGCTTGATGATCAATGTAATTCATTAATAGCTTTTAGGAGTAGATCTAGGTAGGATGAAGATCTATAGCATGATGGCTCGGTGAACAGGTAGCGTGGCAATGGAGATTGCTATGTCAAGGGCCATACTATTTCATAGCTTAATATGATTATGTGTGATTTATTTTTTCCTGTTACACTGCTTTACATAGGGTTACACTAGATAATTCGATCATGTTAGAGTAGTATCCCTCAAATAAAATTAAGTTAATTTGATGCCTTTCCAAACTATTGCAACTATCGAGTCTTGATCGTTGACTAGTGCGTCTGCCAAAGCAGAGTGCGGTTACCTATCTTGATAGGTAGGGTATTTGTCGGACACGTACACGCGAACATTGCTTTAACTTAACTAGGCTATCAAAATGGTTTTGGCCCTAGGGGAATGAAATTTGGATCTTGACTCGCTATATGTTGTTAGTGGGAACATGATTTCATATAGTTGGAATATATTTTATTAAATTGTTTAATAGAAGATCATTCATAAACATAGTGCTTATTTGTTGCATATTTGTGGCACTTAGTACTACCTCCGCACCCAATTTTAGCTTGTGTTCAATTCTTGAAAAGGATAAATTGAATGGAACAAACTTAATCGACTGGTATTGCAATCTGAGAATCGTTCTCAAACAAGAAAAGAATGAATATGTTCTAGAGAAGCTGTTGTTAGTGTTATGCCCTTGAGGCAATCATTTATATAATTGTAACATGACTATGTTTATGAATAATAATATGATTATTGGTCCAATGAAGGTATATCATTGTATTGATCAACAAGTATGTGACTTGCTTATGAAGCTCTTTACTTATTGATGTAATTCGATAAATATCTTTGATCGAATATCATTGTATAGGACAACGATGAATAGATCAGCACATGTAGTGATCAATGATCATGCTTCATAGATCATGGGATATGGAGATATCATCTATACATTGTGGACGCATGTTGAAGAACATGGGTTAGATAGACCCACAATGGGACACTGCGAGAATGTTACATTCTTATGTGTCATTAGTGTATCTCATATATAGTAGATGTATGATCCTTAGACCTGAGATTGTCATATTCCCTACATGTGTAATAGTTTTCCTTGGGGCTATCAAACACTACCTCCTAACCGGATAGTTATAAAGGTAGCTTTCATGTTTACTATAAAACATGCAGAGGGACGTGAGTAGTCAAGATGGAATTTACCACTCCAATAAAATGAAGACATATGACAAGGCCACTCATGTGATATGATTAAGGAAGTGCATGGCCATGCCGTGATTGAGGAGTCAATCACAACTTATTAATATATCACGGATACGAGAGATGGATTGAATCATCAAAGCATGACATGTTTCTCACCTTGAGTTCAATCTTCATATACTTGGCAAAGGGATTATTACATGAGTACTTTTGATAGGTTCTGTCCGATTTGATCATAGTATGTTTGGGAGTTGGCATGCTTTGCAAGGAGCCGCTACCAACTATTGGATTGAAAAGGAGTTTTCCGAATCCATGTCCAAACATACGTGAGCCTGCAGGGTCACACACTTAATGGGCTAGGACGCATTAATTTGGATTGGATCCGTAATTAATGGACCTCGTGGGCTTAGCACACTGATGGGCCATGGTTTAGGGCTTCATCTTGTGGCTATATAAGGAGTGGAGGAGGGTGGGCGCAGGGTGTGCTTTCCTACGGTCTAGAAGTGTTTCACCCGAAACCCTAGCCTCCTCCTCTCGCTACCCCTGCCGAGCGACTAGGTGCTTACACACCGACGCACGGCGTTCCATCCCCAGACGTGTGGACTACTGCGGTGATGCTGCTGTGACTGCGGCGTGGGAGGATGATCCACAGCGAGGCGAGTGACTTATAAACGAGGCAACAAAGGCAGAGTGAAGGTAGAAACTGGACAAACCTGATTTTGACCAAGTGACTCGCTCAAACAGATCGCCGATGATCTGATCAGGTGGATGAGAACGCTGAATATGACAAGGAGGTCCAGAAGCAGAAGTGGCCTCTACCTCATGCACAGAAGAGGTAGGAGTAGAGCCACTAGCTGCATGAGAGTCAGAAGGCAAGGGCTGGCCTTCCTGAGGTGCAGAAATGGAAACAGGAGGCATCTCAGGTGTAGAGGGGACTGGATTAGGTGGAACACCATCATCTCTATCATCCTCATCGTTTACAAAAATGGTCTCGGAGGAAGAAGAAGAGCCTGAAATGTCAGGTCTAGCTCCTGGGCTAGCCTCATCAAAAGTCACTTCACAGGTCTCTATGATCCTATGCGCATCGCAACTCCAGACCCTATAGCTACGAGAAGAAGTTGAATAACCCAGAAAGATACCATCAGAAGAACGAGACTCAAACTTATCTAGGTTATCGGACTTCAAAATAAAACACTTGCAACCAAACACACAAAAATGAGAAACACTGGGCTTTCGCCCATACCTCAACTCGTAAGAAGTGCGGTGCAAATGTGCTCTCAAGAATACACGATTAGAAACATGGCAAGCAACAGCTATAGCCTCAGCCCAAAACTTCCTAAGAGTATCAGACTGCCTAGCATCGTCCCTGGCCATCTCTACTGTGGTCCTGCTCTTCCTTTCCACTACCCCATTTTGCCGAGGGACGAGGGAGAGGAGAACGATGCTCTAAACCAGACTCCACACAGAAACTCTCAAAATAGAAGTTCTTGAACTCCGTGCCATTGTCACTGCGTATAGCTCGTAGGGCACCAGGGAGCTCAAAAGACAACCTATGAACCAAACCCCTAAAATGGGTAAAACTCTCATCCTTCGAGGATATGAAAAACACCCAAGAGTACCTCGAAAAATCATCAACAATGACAAGAACATACCACTTCCAACCCACTAACTGCACTCTAGCTGGACCAACAGTGTCCATATGTAAAAGCTGTCTTGGTGCATCAGTCATCACAATAGTGACTGGGGGATGAGAAGCAGCAACCATCTTACCATATCGGCAAGGAGAGCAAACTAAGTCTTTGACCAATTTGAGTTTGGGCAAACCACGAATGAGATCATGGTTGCTGACTCGAGTCAAATGATCAAAACCAATGTGACCAAGTCTCCTATGCCAGAAGGAGAGATCACAGGACTCTGAAGCAATCAAACAACGAAGAGAGTATCCAGAAGAAGCAGAAAAATCAGCACGAAAGACTCTCCCATATCTAGAAATCCCGCAAACTAACCTTCCTGAAGAATCAAGGATTCTACAGGCGCTACTCTTGAAACTCACCTTGAAAGAGTCATCAATAAGCTGAGAAACAAAAAGCAAATTGTATTGCAGCTTACTCACTAAGGCAACATCTTTAAGAATGAAATTATCATTAATGCAGATGGTACCTTTAGCAATGACCCTACCTGAAGAAGCATCCCCGAAAGAGATCAACTCATCACCGGGGGCTCGGACTAGGGAAGAGAACCATCGAGAATCTCTGGTCATATGACGAGAACAACCGGAATCTACAATCTAAGCATCTCCCTTCCCTATCCGACGAACCTGATCAAGACGCAAGAGAGAAAGATGACTCAGTACTGGGATAGAGTGAAGACATAGGAACCCAATACTGAACCACACGACGCCTCAGAGTACCAGCCACAGAACAAGACTAGACTCGACTGTCTCTCTGATGTTTAACCCTAACAAGATCAGTAGCAACTCTAGTAGATGACCATGGTGCAAAGGCCAGACCACCCTAGTGAGGCTGCCTAAATCTCCTACCCGAAAATACCTCACGCCGTTGATATCTACCTCGATGGGAAAAACAAGGAATATCAAGAGGAGGCAGAAAGACTGACCACGAACAGCTCCAGGACTAAAACTCGAAGAAACAACATGAAAACAGAGTCCTGGACGCTGCCCAAAAACAGGCGACTCTCTAACCTGTCTAGAAGCAATGTGACGAATACTCTCACCACGGTACCCCCAGCGGACCGGAATGACGAACGGGCTGCCCCAAGACCGGCTCTGGCCAAAGGCTCTCGCTGGGCCACGAAAGACACTCGACCCCGACCAAACCAACCAGGGGGCGTCCGACCCCCGCCACGGGTCGGACCCCGTGAGCTCCGACCAAGCCGAAGCGATCTCTGTCGAGGACCGAGTGCCAGGCTACCGCGAGCCATTGGTCACCTCCCCACACGGACATGACAGCGCGGAGTGATAGTACGAGGGCAGGTGGCTCCTTCCCGAGGCAACAAGAAGGTCGCCAAAGTCAAGGCTCCGGTCTCATCGTCCGGTCATGAACAGTGTGGGGACGCGCTCCCTCCCGAGGCAGCACCGGAGCCACACATTATGGCGTCAGCATCTGACAGGCGTACAGGAGGGTAGGAGCGCCATTCCCTGACTACACGGAAAACTACGCCACTCGATGAGTCCACCGACCCGGCGTGGGGCAAGTGGACGACCGGTCACATCGCCAAGACCCAGAGCCAGAAATCCTAGCGTAGGACACCTCATCCTTCCCTCTCCCAACTTCCCCTGTAACCTGCCCCCTCCGCCTGTATAAAGGGAGGCAGGGTTCTCTGGGAGAGGAAGGAGGAGGGGGAAAAAACGATCGAACCATCCTCTTCTCATTTTCTTAGCTCTCGCTTGTAAACACCCCGCAGTCATCTGCACCTGAAGCAATATAGCAACACCGCACGAACTGGAGTAGGGACATTTGGCCCGAACCAGTATACATCTTGGGCTCCCTGAGTCTAACCATTAAAGGAGAGGGAATGCGCGACCCTTTGACTAAAAATTCACTCACCGGTGCTCGAAACACCAACATTTGGTGCGCCAGGTAGGGGCCTTTGCGCGTCCTCATCGTCATCTCCGGATTCCCATTTGCTTCCTTGATGGCTTTCTTCACCCGCGACGGCGTGTCTGCGTCGAGGAGCTAGATCCGCTTTGGCTCCCTCGACTTCGTCGCCGCTTCGGTGGGAGAGCTCGTGCTTGTCCCCACCCCCTCTCAAGACCAGGCATCCGGTAGGAGCCTAGACTCCGTCTCCGGCGACCTTGGCAACCTCCGGCTCGAGACCCCCGTGCGGACCCCAAGGCCGGAGCCCGCCAAGCGCCGCACCGCTCCTGGCAGCGGCGCCCGTGGACCCGAGCGGGCGATGACATCGCCCCCCGAAGGTTCGCAACTCGTGGCAATGACCGGCTACGTGCCAGCCTCCGTCCACGACTTACTAGAGGACTCCTCCAGCCACGATTCCAGCTCCGGCGCAGAGCGCATTGCGGACAGGCCGCACTCCCGCGAATGCAACATGGCAGGCGCGGTTGACCCGGCCGCAACCACCGCAAGTACGGGAGTTCTCGCCCGGCGCACCGGCGCAGAAGCGGATATCGCGCGAAGGCCTTGACGCGCTTGTGCTCGCCACGCGAGCCCGGCAAAGAAGCGATGAGCTGGAGGCTCGAAGGGCCGAGCTTGACAAACTCCAGGCTGACCTGGAGCAGAGTATGCCCGAGCTCCCATTCGTACCTGGCGCCGCGTGCGCACGCGCACGTCAGTTGCACCACCAGCTGGTGGAGGCATCCGACGGCCCCCCATTCTTCCCCCACGTGAGCCAGAACGTAGCCGCGGCCGCGATGCTACTCCGTGGCATCCCCGAGCTGGACGACCCGAAGGCCAAGGCGACGTACCAAAACCTCCGGGGTTTGGTGGAATGTGCTGCCGTGCAGCACATGCAGGGCTCCGTCTCCCACCACTCGGGCGCCTCCTCCAGCCGTCCAAGCCACACCGCTGCCTAGAATCGACGGGGTCTGGCGAAGACGGCAGCACATCACGAGCAGCCCCTGACCTCACGCACCTCGGTGCGCCAGCGCCTCAGCACAACCCCAATGTACGCGCCACCCTCGAGGCGCGGAGAAGAGCGATGAACGAAGCTGCCCGATCACGGGTCGTAGACAGCGGTCGGCGTGACGACCGTAGCCCAAGCCCCGATGGTCCAGGACCACGGGCTTTCTCCCGGGGGATCTGCTACACGGAATTCCCCGCCAGGTTCCGGGCGCCGGTCAACATAGCCAATTACACAGGGAGACAAACCCCAGCATTTGGCTGGAAGACTACCGACTCACATGCCGGGAGGTAGGCGCTACTGATGACCGCTTCATCATTCAGTACCTCCCCATCTACCATGCGGACTCGGCTCGAGCCTGGCTCGAATACTTGCCCGCGAAGACCATCCGGAACTGGGCCGACTTGAAGAACCTCTTCGTCGGAAATTTCCAGGGCACATACAAGCGCCCCGGAAATTCCTGGGACCTGAAGAGCTGCAAGCAGTAGCCAAGGGAAACTCTCCGGGACTACATCCGGCGTTTCTCCCGACAGTGCAACGAACTCCCCGACATCTCTGACACTGACGTTGTCGGGGCGTTCATCTACGGCACCACCTGCAAAGCCTTGGTGCACAAGCTGGGCTGCGTCAAGCCCAGGACCGCCAAGGAGCTCCTAGATATCGCAACCAACCACGCCTCTGGTGAAGAGGCTATGGGAGCCATCTTTGAGAAGGGAAAGGCCAAGCGAGAGCTCGGCGCTCAAACCGGCTCCCTCTCTGACCGCTTCGACAAGCGAAAGCAGCATGGCAAGCAAGGCCGCGAAGGCCACTTGGTCGCGGCTGCCGACCACCCTGCCAAACAGCAGGCACAACAGGCACCTGACCACTTCGAGAGGCTGATGGAGAGCCCATGTCCGAACCATGGGTACCATGTCAAGCACAAATACCGGGACTACGAAGTCCTGAAGCGCTTCCTCTCTGGCCCTCCCACATCCCCGCGGGGCAAGGGGAAGAAGCAAGACTCGGCGCCACCCGCCGAGGGAAAGAGGGCGGACCCTGAGTTCCCGCAACCCGACAGCTGCCTGATGATCTTCGGCGGACCGGCGTCCTACGCCGACAAGCGGCGGCTCAAGCTCGCCTTCCGCTAGGTCCACACAGTGACCCCCGCCGTTCCCGCGTACCTTCGGTGGTCGGAATCTCAGATCACCTTCGATCGAACCGACCACCCCGACTATATTCCGCAGCCAGGGAGATACCCGCTGGTTGTCGACCCCATCGTGGGAACGAAGCACCTAACCAAGGCGCTCATGGACGGCGGCAGCGGTCTCAACATCCTGTATGTCGAGATGCTCAACGCCATGGGGGTCCCCCGCTCGACTCTCCGACCGAGCAAGGCGCCCTTCCACGGCGTCATCCTGGGCCAACAGGCTCACCCACTCGGGCAGGTCGACCTGCCCATCACTTTCGGAGGACCGGACAACTTCCGCACCGAAACCCTCACCTTCGAGGTGGTGGATTTTCCCGGCTCCTATCATGCCATCCTGGGGAGACCGTGCTATGCCAGGTTCATGGCGGTTCCCAGCTACACCTACCTCAAGCTGAAAATGCCAGGGCCGTGGGGAGTAATCACCGTGGCCTCATCCTTTTAGCTTGCCTACAACTGCGAGCGAAGCAGCTGTGAGCTGGCGTCGGTAGTCATCACGTCAACCGAACTCACGAACCTTCGGAGGGAACCTCCGAGTCCGCCCCCGACTCCGACAAGTCAGGGGCAGGCTCCTTCAAGTCCGCCGAGGACACGAAGGAGGTCGCGGTCGATCCCGAGGATCCGGCAAAAACCGTGCGGGTTGGAGCCACGCTCCCCGCCAAAAAGGAAAGCGCGCTCGTCGACTTCTTCGCATGGATGTATTCCGACATGCCAGGAATCCAGAGGGAGGTCGCCGAGCACTCCTTGAACATCCGACCAGGCTCAAGGCCGGTCGCCCAACGCCTACGCCACTTCGATGAGGAGAAGCGCAGGATCATAGGGGGGAGATCGCCAAACTTTTGGCCGCAGGGTTTGTGAAAGAAGTACGCCACCCCGAGTGGCTAGCAAACCCTGTCCTTGTAAAGAAGAAAATCGGGCAATGGAGAATGTGTGTTGACTACACGAGCCTGAACAAGGAAAGTCCCAAGGACCCGTTACCTTTGCCCCTCATCGACCAGGTCGTCGACTCCACCGCAGGGTGCGAATCCCTGTCCTTTTTGGATGCCTACTCGGGCTATCACCAGATAGCGATGAGGGAGTCAGACCAGCTCGTGACTTCTTTTATCACTCCCTTCGACTCATTCTGCTACGTCACGATGTCGTTTGGTCTAAAAAACGCAGGCGCTACGTACCAGCGATGTATGCAAACGTGCTTTAGTGACCAGTTAGGCTGTAACGTCGAAGCATACATCGACGACATTGTCCTTAAGACTGAGAAGGCCGGTGACCTCATCGCTGACCTGGAGGAAACCTTTGCGAACCTCCGACGATTTCGTGTCAAGCTCAACCCCGGGAAATGTGTCTTCGGGGTCCCCAAGGGAAAGCTGCTCGGCTTCATCGTCTCCGAGCGTGGCATCGAAGCCAATCGGGAGAAGATCTCGGCCATCATGAAGATGGGCCCAATCGGCAACCTGAAAGGAGTCCAGAGGCTCACAGGATGCCTTGCGGCCCTAAGCCGTTTCGTGTCTCGCCTTGGCGAGCGCGGGATGCCGTTCTACAAGCTGCTCAGGAAGTCCGATCAATTCAGTTGGACCCAGGAGGCTCAGGAAGCCCTCTCCCAACTGAAAATATTCCTGACCTCACCCCCGATGTTGGTCGCCCCGGCACTAGGAGAACCACTGCTCCTCTACATCACCGCTACGACCCGGGTCGTCAGTGCGGCGCTCGTCATGGAGCGAGTGAAAGAAGGCCATGTGCTCAAGGTACAACAGCCAATCTACTTTATTAGCGAAGTACTCTCCGAGTCCAAGGCTCGGTACCTGTAGGTGCAGAAACTGCTCTATGCGGTGCTCATCACGAAGAGGAAGCTGGTCCATTATTTCGACCAGCACCCCGTCTCCGTGGTGACCTCGTCACCGCTCGGCGAAATTGTCCACAACCGCGACGCCTCAGGAAGAATAGCCAAGTGGGCACTCGAGCTCAACGGCCATGACATATCGTACGTTTCCCGAACGGTGATCAAGTCGCAGGCCTTGGCCGACTTCGTGGCCAAGTGGACCAAAGCCCAGGCGCCACCGACGCTCGAAAACCCCGAGTACTGGATGATGTACTTTGATGGGTCTTACACCAAGAGCGGTGCGGGTGCAGGGGTCGTCATTATCTCCCCGCTCGGAAACAAGCTCCAGTACACCGTCCGACTGCTCTTCGATGCGACCAACAACATCGCCGAGTATGAGGCCCTCGTCAACGGTCTCCGGATCGCTGCCGACCTCGGCGCGCGCCGACTCTATGTGCATGGGGACTCCAAGCTTGTCGTCGACCAAGTCATGAAGGCCGCGGAGCCCCGAGACGCCCGCATGGCCGCATACTGTCGGGAAGTGCGCAAGCTCGAAGAAAGATTCAAGGGTTTCGAGCTTCACCATAGCTACAGACGCTACAACGATGAGGCCGATTACCTAGCCAACCTCGGCTCCAGTAGAGGACCGGTCTCGCCTGGGATCTTCGTTTGTGATATCCATAAACCTTTCGTCCGACTCGACTCGCCGATCGAGCCGCCGCCCGACCTGTTGGACGTGACCGCTCCGACCGCCGACTGATCGGACGTGGAGTTGTCCTGGTCGGGCCGCGATGTGCTGATGGCCGGTTCCGACTGGAGGAAGCCCTTCATCAACCGGTTGACCAACGGATCACTCCCTGCCGACTCGACCGAAGCTCGGCATTTGGCTCAGCAGGCGAAATCCTTCGTCCTGGTTGGAGAAGGCCTCTACAAGAGAAGCCCCTCTGGGGTCCTCTAGAAGTGCGTTCTGGCCGACCAAGGGAGGCAGCTGTTGCTCGATATCCACGGTGGTGTCTGTGGTCACCACGCCGCGCCGCAGTCCCTCGTAGGAAAAGCCTTCCGACAAGGCTTGTACTGGCCGACCGCCGTGGTCGACGCCGAGCAAATCGTTGACACTTGCGAGGGTTGCCAATTCTTTGCCCAGCAGACGCATCTTTCGGCACAAGCCTTACAAACGATCCCCATCACATGGCCGTTCGCTGTCTGGGGATTCAATCTGGTCGAGCCCTTCAAAAAGGCACCCGGGGGCTTCACCCACCTCCTCGTCGCGGTGGACAAGTTCACCAAGTGGATAGAGGCCAGGCTAGTCGCCAGCATTACATCGGCGCAAGTGGCCAATTTCTTCAGTGACATCGTTTTTCGGTTTGGAGTCCCGAACTCCATCATCACCGATAACGGGACGCAGTTCATGGGGAAGGAATTCCTCGAGTTCTGCGATGACTTCAACATCCGCGTCAATTGGGCAGCCGTGGCTCATCTGCGGACCAACGGTCAGGTCGAGCGGGCAAACGACTTGATCCTCGAAGGGCTCAAACCACGAATCTTCAGTCGACTGAAGAAATTCGCGGGGCGATGGGTGGCCGAGTTACTCTCCATCCTCTGGAGCCTGCGGACCACATCGACCTGGACGACCGAGTTTACGCCATTCTTCATGGTGTTTGGTGCCGAAGCTGTTTTGCCAACCGATCTAGAGCACGGTGCGCCGAGACTGCAAGCCTTCAACGAGGCACGGGGGCTCGACTCACAACAATACGCCATCGACCAGGTCGACGAGGCACGTGACGTGGCCATTCTGTGATCGGCCAAGTACCAGCAAACTCTGCGGCGCTACCATGATCGTCAGATCCGCAGCCAGTCTTTCAACGTGGGCGACCTGGTCCTGCGCCAAGTTCAGTCCAGCAAAGGAAGGCACAAGCTCTCCCCTCCATGGGAAGGCCCCTTCACCGTTGTGGAGGTCCTTCGACCCGGTACCTTCGGCTCAAGGGTACAGACGGCAACGTCGTCTCCAATGCGTGGAACTTAGAAAAGTTAAGGCGATTCCATCCCAAAAACTCTTTCTTTTCCCTCTAGCCTCTTTTTTGCCCTTCCTCCGAGTCCGCTCGGGGCTGCCAGTTGGCACGCTCGCACACTCGCGCGGGCTGGTGATCCGGTCGGCCATCGGGTTTCCTCTAAGCGGTAACCCTCTCGACCCGAGCACTATGGCCTACGCCCCTGCGGCTACGGCTGCTAAGTAGCGCTTCGCGGAAGAAGGAAGTGCCCACACGGGGCGACCCGTGGTCGGTCGGAAACACTCCCTCCCCACGCGAGTACGCGTGAGCGTTCCCAAGCCAAATTCCTGTTCGCTCACACGGGTTGGTGACCCGACCGGCCATCGGGTTCCCCCTAAGCAGTAACCCTCTTGACCCAAGCGTTACGGCCTACGCCCCAGCGGCTACGGTTGCTAAGTAGCGTTTCGTGGAAGAAGGAAGTACCCACACAGGGCGACCCTTGATCAGTCGGGGCCACCCCGATCCCGCGTAAGAGCGGCTGAGCGTCTCGTAGCCAAGTTCTTGCTGCAACTCTTCGCGCTTCCCTCGCAAATGTTAACGCACCGACCTACGCTTGAACAACCCCTGCGGTTTCTAAACCTATGGTCGTCGAGGGTTCGTGAGCCGCGTCTACATTGGACCAGAGGCGGTTCCTGGACCGGGTCTGTGCGCCGAGGTGACGTGTCAGCGTCTGATTGGCTCGGGCCAGGGCTGACATCAGCGTTGCGCAATAAAGATCTTTTCCAATAGAAAAATAATTCAGAAAAATCAGAAATTCTATTTTCTGTATTTTCAGTATTTATTCAAACTTCAAAAGGCTATATCTTTTGCATTTTAACTCGGATTTGAGTGATTCAAATTTCTAAAAATTTGTAAAATCAAGATCTATTTATTGGTGAATTTTATTTTATTTTTGGAGTTGGTTACTCTCTGTTTTGGTGTTTATTTGCTATTTTGGCATCGTTTCGCGTAGACGTTGAACTGCTCGGTGATCCGGAGGAAGATTCATCGCTTCAAGACCCAAGCTCAGAGCAAGACCAGCACCTACTCCAAGGCAAGTTGTGCTTTGATCATGTTGCACCTAATTTTCACCAAATTGCTATTTTGTCTCTTAAACTTTATGCATGATATTTTATGTGTATAAATGATTTCAATTAATCTGGGAATTAGATAATATGCCTATTTGAATTAAATCATACCTTGTCAATTATATGCCATGATCTATTTGTCACCCTAGGATGTGGAACTATAGTTGGTTAATATTGATAATCAACATGGGCTAGTTAGACCGTCATAGATTGCTTAGCCATGCCACGTCATCACATGTGTCCGAATGTTGATACTTAATCTTGACTAATGGAATATGGAACAATGTTTATGAATTGGTGTGTCATGTCTTGTGTCGCACGCTGATATCAAGTTGTCGTGGCGAGGAGGTCACACATCTAGATTGAAATGTTGATGGCATGTGGTGCTTGGTAATCAAGCGGGTGGTAATGATTTTAGATTGGGGCAAGTGGCAAGGGCAGTGTGCCAAGGTGGGCCAAGGTTGGCAGGGGTATGTGGAAGTCTTGCCTTAATCACTTTAAGGACTTAACCTTGCAAGCCTTTGATCTGAGTCCTTGCAACCACATGTCTGGAATGGGACACTTAGTGAATAATTTGTGAAACCTAGATTTCGTCTCATCGTGGTGAATAGTGAGTCCCGGTTACGGTTTAACTCACATGGCGCAAGAGGGGACCTGTTGTGGTGGTTTAACCCTTCAGTGTTGAAACCTTAGCGAGCAGTACTGGGTCTAGGTGTAGCATTGTAAAGGCTTTGTTATGATCACTCGCCTTGGTGGTGTTTGGTTGTATCGTGTGGGTAAAGTGCATAATCTCTGCAGAGTGTACAATCTATTCGAATAGCCGTGCTCACGGTATTGGGCAATGCTCGGGAATTACAGTTAAGGGTTAGACTTTTGTTAAACAAAAACTTGTTGGGATGGCAAGGTGCCATGGAAAGTGAAAATGATTTAGGATTGAGAAACTTGGTTACTTCAGAAATGCTGAATTTATTAATTACTGTATTTGTTTTACTGCTTTCCAATCTATTTACTGTATCCTTGTTAAAAGCTGCTTTATTGCAAAATATCCTTATTAGCCATTCCTTTGGATTAAGCCAAGCATATAGAATATTAGACTTGCATTGTTGTGCACAACTTGTTGAGTGCTTTATGTACTCACCCCAACAACAACTTCAGAAGAGGAAGAATCTACGCCTTTCGGCACAAGTCGGCAGGCCACAGCGGGCAGACAGGCAGCCTCGGCTGTCGGCTCAACTGGGGGAGGAGGAGACGATCAGACGAGTGTTGTGGCTATGGCAGAATAATTTAAGAGTAGTCCTTTGCTTTGTAAGTGACTTTTATGGTTTAGTGTTCACTGTTTGCATATTTAATTTTGTGAGAACATGGTTTAGTGTTCAGCATATTTAATTCTGTGATTCTGTCAGAATGTCTCTTTACTTTGTAAGTGGCTAAGAGCTTAAGACGCTAAGTGATTTTACTATGCACAAAAAATCGTTCTTTCTTTAATAATATATTCTCTAACTTACTTGAAGCGATCAAGATATGAAGAGGAATGGAGACATTGCAGCACTCTTTCGGAAACATGAAGCAAAGGCAAATAAGATTGCATCCCCTTCTGATCCGGTTGTTGATGAAGATCGAACACAAGAATCCCCTTCTGATCTGGTTGTTGATGAAGATCCAACACAAGAACAAGATCTACCTCCAGTTTATGATGTTAATCGTCTCCAACATGATCCAGGTTTAAGGGTTTCTATGCAAGCTACGACGCTAATGATGAAGATGCAGTTCAGAGAGCATATATTCTAAAAGGTCCATGCCAACCTTATGCACATGATTATGCAACTAGGAATATATATGGTAAGGATCGCCGCTTTAGTATTGTTTGGTTTCATAAGTACAATTGGCTTGAATATAGTGTTGCGAAGGATGCTGGGTTTTGCTTGGTATGCTATTTGTTTGGCAGCGGAAGTGGTAATTTTATTAAGAGTGGTTGGAGAAATTGGAATAAGGCCGATGCACTTGACAAACATGTGGGGGGTATAACAAGTGCTCACAATAAAGCTCAAGAGAAATACAACTTGTTTGTGAAAGGTGGCGGTAAATCAATTGATAATGTTATTGTGAAGGTGTCACATGAAAATGAAGTTCGTTATAAGGCTAGGTTGACTTATTCACTTAGATGTCTAAGATTTCTTTTAAATCAAGGATTGGCATTCCGTGGACATGATGAAAGTGAAATATCTAGCAACAGAGGGAATTTCCTTGAACTTTTGAAATGGCTTGCAGAAAATAATGAAGAAGTTGATAGGTTGGTTTTGAAAAATGCTCCAAGAAATTGCATTTTGACTTCCCCTACCATACAAAAGGAAATTATTCAATGTTGTGCCAGAGAAACTACTAGGCACATTATTGAAGAACTTGGTGATGATCACTATACAATTCTTGCTGATGAGTGTAGTGATGTATCACATAAAGAACAACTAGCTGTTTGCTTGCGTTATGTGACAAACATGGAAGGGTAAATGAGCGGTTTCTTGGAATAGTTCATGTAGCTAGTACCACTTCTTTGTCACTTAAGGCAGCAATTGAGTCTTTACTCAGTGATCACCACCTGACTCTTACTCAAATTCGTGGGCAAGGATATGATGGGGCTAGCAACATGAAAGGAGAGATTAATGGGCTAAAAACATTGATCATGGAAGAGTGTCCTTCTGCTTATTACATTCATTGCTTTGCACATCAACTTCAGTTGGTTCTTGTTTCTGTTGCTAAGGGAAATGATGATTGTGTCTGGTTTTTTACTCAAGTTTCTCACCTGCTGAATATAATTGGATCTTCTTGCAAACGTCATGACATGATAAAAGATGTTAGAGCTAAAAAAATTATGGAAGCACTTGAATTGGGTGAAATAGAAAGTGGGAGTGGATTAAATCAAGAGATGGGGTTAGCAAGGCCTACTGATACTCGATGGGGTTCTCATTTCAAAACTATATTGCATATTATTGATATGTATCCCACAATCCAAGAGGTCCTCATAACTCTTGGAAAAGATCCTACACAAAGAGGTGAATGGCCAAAAATACATGCTGTGGTTGGAGCTTTTGAATCATTTGACTTTGTTTTCAGTGCACACTTGATGCTTGTCATTCTTGGATATACAAATGAGTTATCTCAGTCTTTGCAAAAGAGAGACCAAGATATTGTTAATGCAATGTCACTTGTAAGTTTGGCAAAGGAAAGAATGCAAAAATTGAGATCTGGTGGTTGGGAAGAATTCTTTAATGGAATGGTCGTTTCATTTTGCAATAAACATAGTATTGAAGTTCCAACCATGGATGGTAAATATGTGCCTTACGGAAGATCCTCACGGTTTTACCTCGAATGCATACAATTGATGATCATTTTAGAAGAGAAGTATATATTGGTGTCATTGATAAAATTAGCCAAGAGCTTGACAATAGATTTGATGAAGTTAATATGGAATTGCTTGTTTGCATGTCAGCCTTAAATCCAATTAATTCATTTGCTTCTTATGATGCACACAAAGTCACCAGACTTGCCAAATTTTATCCCAAGGACATTTCAAGCATGGAATTGATAAGACTTGGATTCCAACTTGAGACCTTCATTGATGATATGAGAACAGATGAAAGATTCAAAGGTCTACAAAATCTTGGTGAGCTCTCTACTAGGCTTGTTGAAACAAACAAGCATGTTCTTTATGATTTGGTGTATTTACTTCTTAAATTGGTATTGATCCTACCAGTGGTGACAGCAAGTGTTGAAAGAGTATTTTCTGCGATGAGTCTAGTGAAGCACAAGTTGAGAAACCGTATGTGTGACGAATTATTGAATGATTGTTTGGTCACATTTATCGAGCGAGATATCTTTACCAGAATTAGTGAGGATGACATAATTAAGACTTTTATGGCTATTAGAAGGCGTAGACTAGAATAACAGTATTATACTATTGTAATCTTTTATTTATGTAAGTTCTTTCCATTATCGAACAATGTGATGTTCATGTTATGACACAATTAAAACTTTCAGTCAATTTATGATGTTATTAGATATTATTGCTATATTTCAGTATTTGTACAGTACTTTTACTAAATTTAACGATGATACAAAAAAATCAGAGAGTGAAGTAGGCACACCCAACATAAAATTCCTGGCTACGCCACTGGCCTGAGGCCCCTCATGTGAGTGAGACATCATGGGGCAAATGATCAATGGCAAATGAAAAATAGGGGCAAATCATCAATTTTTCCCACTGGTTTGTTACTCTTAGAGTTTGATGACTCCTAGACAGCTGGGAGGAGAAAACCGATGATCTCTTCAAGAATAATTGTGAAGAGGCCCGGCATCGTGTGAAGGTTGGAGCTCACCTACCTGAGAGGGAAAGAGCTACCTCTAGTGGATTGAGGAGGGCTCAATTGCGCAAGGAGCCATCTTGATTCGTTCAAGCTCCCACAACATGGATTAGATGAGACTGGCAAGTCTCCGAGATCACGAAAAAAATTTCCTTGTGTTCATATTGTGGTTTGTATTCATACCATTTACTTTGAGCAATTTATATTCCTAGTGATCATAGTTCTTGCTTGTTTCTCTAAAATTGATTAGCCTTAGGTTGTTGGTACACTTAGCGAAACCTAGATTATTTAGGCCTCAATTGTTGAAAATTGACTTCATCATCATTCTTGGAAAATAATTGGTGTGTAGCTAAAATAATTTTAAAAACCTCCTATTCACCCCCTCTAGTCGATTATCCTTGATCCTACACCACCGCCGCTCTCATGTTGTCCCCTTCTAGAGTGAATGACATGTGGGACCCAAATGTCATACACTTAAAACCCTAGATTCAAACCTTCAGTCACTGGCTAGGGTCTCGTTTGTTAGGCATACTATTCCTATGAACCTGGTTCATAGTCTTTGGTCCCACCTATCAGTCTCTAATCCTTTTTCCTAATTTTCCTTTATTTCCAAAAATTAGTGGACCTCGCTTGTCATCCTCTGTCTTTTTTATCTGAAGGAATATTCCCTGGAATATTATCTTTTCTCTCTCATTTATCACAATTATCCTTACTAATAAATCTTTCAAAAGTTTATTCTCCTTCATACGAACTCGGATTCAGTCCATTCAAGTTTCTAAATTCATCTAAATCAAGCCCTTCATTCTAGTACCATCTATTATCAATTTGGAGTTTATTTGATTTGTCCTTTTGAGTATTGTTTATATTTGTTTCTCTCTCGTTAGATGTAGACGTATATAAGTCCTTTCGAGGAGCTGAAGGTAAGGACATTGAAGACAAAAAATAAAATGATAGATGATAAAGAAACAATAGCATAGAAAGAGCTAGGCAGGTTGTGCTTTGATCATGTTGAACATTGTTTTACAAATGCTATTTTGTTTTAACCTATTGCATGATATTTTAAATTATAAAGTGTTTCAAATATTTTGGGAATTAGTTATTGAACCCATTTTAATTATAACTACCTTGTCATTTACTATACCATAGTTATTCGTCACCCTATGATGGATAATTAATAGTTGGCCATTAATAGAACCAACGTTGGTTGGTTTAGAATGTGGTTAGTGTGCTTAGTCATGTAACGGGTTATCAATATTATTTTGAAGTTGCGGATTCAAATATAACTTATTGTCCATGGAACATATTTATGAAAAGGGTGTGTCTTGTGTTATCACATGATGATGATGATGTTGATGGCATGTGTTACACGATAATCAACTATGATGATAAATGATTTAGACAGAGGAAAGTGGCAGGAGGCTATGATCCGTGGTGAGTCTGTGAGATATTGGGTTGGTATGTTCATGTGTGAATGAACGTGATATGGATGATGTGAATAAGTAATTAGAAGTCTCGCCTTTGTCAATTAAGGGCTTCACCTTGTAAGCTATTGAACTGGGCCAATCATAGAACCATATGTCTATTTTGGGGCAGACCTAACTTAGTAAGTTACCAAGTCTTGACATATGGTGCCTCATGTCGGGGCCCGAATATGCAAATCTGGATCCTTTGTGTATCTCGCACTAATCTAAGATTACACTAGTGCACACAGTGTCAACATAGATGAATATCACAATCATACACAGCGGAAACATAATAAAAGACTTTATTTATTAAATATAAGACAGTCGATTGACATTAAGGTCAACTTACATTACTGAGCCACTCAGGGCATAAATTCTACTAAGTAAAACAGTAGCAAAATAGAAAACTTCGTAGATAAACCCATCAATATGCCACAAGCAACTGACAAGGGTCGCACCCTATGAATTTGTCTCCTCCTGGTACTTCTCCTCCAATGCAGGTGTAAACTTCTCTTCAACTGATGATTTTATTGTGGCAAGAGCAAGTACATAAGCACTCAACAAGTTGTGCATAAAATGCAATTCTAATATAACTATATACAAGGCTTATTCCAAATGAATGGCTGATATGGTTGTTTTGCAATAAAGTAGCATTTACAAATAAATACAATAAATAGATTGAAATGACAGTAAAATAAATAACAATAAATAATATCTTCTAGGCATTTCTCAAGATTAAACTTGGCACACAACCCTTAACAAATTTCCAATATTTCCAATGGCACACAGCCTCCCTTCCCATGTTTTGTTTCATAAAATCTAACCCTTGACTGAAATTCCTGAGCATTGCCTAATACTAGGACATGGCTATCCAGATAGACAAGGACATGGCTATCCAGATAGATTTACACTCAACAAAGGTTACAAACTATATCCACATGACATGATCATCTTACAACGCCATGCGATAACACACTTCCTTAGGTGTGCGGCGAAGAGATCATGAAAAAACCTTTTGGAGACTCCATCTTAAAACTCACCCTCCCGATAAGTCTAAACTCGCTATTCCTTCCCTCAAATAGAGCAGAAGAATAGGAGGGACATACCGTTGAATAGATGTGGGGCCACACTGCACAAACAAATTCCCATAACTGCACGCCCAGTTTGGTTATCCTCCCGAAGCAACAAATGTTAAGAATCGGTAACTTACTAAGTTAGGTCTATGCCGAATATCTAAACATGGAGTATGTGTCCACAAAGGATACGTCTATGGGATAAGATATATGCGGAAATGATAATTCCATATTAGGAAGGACTCGATCATGTTCCCGTTATGAGGAAACCAACTCGAGTACGCCTGATATTCTGTAAAGTTTGGATATGATACGAAGATCACGCGATGACGGACTCCACATCGGCTACGATCTGCTACTCCAAACTGACTACAACTCGACTTGAGGCCGAGCTACCCCGACTATATAAAGCTGGGGGTAGGGGTCCTCAAAGGAGAGAGACCTTCTAGATCAGACAAAGAGAGGATTTTTAGAGCTTTGACGCAGAGTAACCAGGAGTCGATGACTTGTGCTTCGTCCACCTCCAGCCAGAGTTTAGACATAGCTTTGATCCCATCTTCCTTGTAACTAAAGCTAGACACATTGCTCTGTACTTTGTTCATCGACCCCACATACATATCATCCATACAAAAAGTAGGGTGTTACTTCACCGGGGCCCGAACCTATCTACATTGTGTGCCTCTGATTTTGTGCATGACTTTGCTAACCCGAAGGTACCCGAAAGTATAAGTTTATTATCGATTTTCTAACCTTCGATAGTTGGCGAGCCAGGTATGGGCATTCAACTATTTTTTGCAGATCAAGCATGTCTTGGGTGCGCGCTCACATCGGATTTTTCGGTGACTACCCGTGTGAGACCCCGGATTTACCATCCGAAATCTCCTGTGTATTTCTGTACTAGTCCCAGATCAGTTGCTAGTACACACAGTGAAGCAGTGATTATCATAACCAGAACAGAACGAAGAGAAAACAAAATATAGCATAATCATAAATTACCAGCCACATGGCTATTTATTACATCTCCTGGTCACATG
The DNA here is from genome assembly GCA_036346275.1 of Otatea glauca. Taxonomy (NCBI): domain Eukaryota; kingdom Viridiplantae; phylum Streptophyta; class Magnoliopsida; order Poales; family Poaceae; genus Otatea; species Otatea glauca. Next base: position 83,125 of record JAYEVK010000075.1, on the reverse strand, counting down.
ACCAAAGTTCTCAGCAGCGGAAACACAAAAAAAAACAACAAGATAAAACCCAAAAGACACCACAGGCGACGACTAGGAGCGCGCGCTTAGTTATCTTGGTGATCTCCAACGAACTCCTCGCCATAGAACTCATTGTCTTCGACTGCATCTTGGTAATTCTCTGATGACAAAATTTTGTATAGCATGTGAGTACAAACGTACTCCGCAAGTCTGGGAAAATGCATCATGAAGGGCTTTCCAAGGAAGGCTTAATAGGGTTCTTTTGCACAAAGCCAGATTTAACAAACATTATTAATAATAATTTTCACAAAGCAGTTTTAACAATTATTTGTACAATTGAAATTATTACTAACTCTAGTGAAGGTTCCAACTACCAACACTAGTAGTATACAGGCTCTAACCGCCCATTTTGAAAGATCTTGTTAAACCATCACATGACTCCATCTGTCATGATTCAAAACAGGTTCCATCTACCTGGTTGGCTCAATCCGCCAAATAAACATTCGAGAGTTCTAACCACTCCCGAATTCCCAAAGCATCAGTTATTTTGAAAACCAAAACCAAGTCTACCAGTATGAAAGCATTCTTCGCTTTGCCTTTGACCGTAGGCACGGCTATTCGAATAGATTTACTCTCTGTAGAGGTGTACGGCTTTACCCACAAGACATGATCATCTCTTTAATGCCAAGCGTTACGAACACACTTCCTTTGGTGTGCCGGCAGAGAGATCATGCCAAGGCCTTTACAATGTATACGCCTAACCTGACCTACCCGCTGAGGTTTCACCGCTGTTAGAGTTCCATCCGCCGATCTGAAGCCCCTCTTGCGCCGTGTGAGAAATACGACTTGCCTCCATCCGGCACTCACATTCCACCAACTGGCAAGTGTAAGTTAGGTTTCTACAAATTATTTAGCCAGGTCGTACCCATTATAGACTTGTGGTTGCACGGTAATGCTTAGAATGGACAGTCATAAGCATCGGTCCTTAAATTGATTAGGCGGCTTTCACAAACCAAAACCAAGGCTCCATCCGCACCCCGCCCGACAAACCAGTCCGCCCCAATCTAAACCATTTTTATTTTATTTTTATTTTACAATCACAGCAGCAATCACCTTGCTACAGTTTCGATAAAACACATTTCAACAACATTTTAGAATTTATCCCACCATAGGCATTTTGATCAACGTCAATCCTAAGCACAGTCTATCGTACTAAACAAGATTAATCACATAATACATGATTTCATGATTAAATCTTAAGGTTACAAAGGCATGGTAATCAAACAGCAAGGATGTTATTTCGAAATGGGCATAACTAACATTCTATATTTTAACACCATCGGTTTATGTAAATAGCCATGCAAGTTGCAAACTTTTTATAAAACAGTTATAAACAATGGGATCAACGTGCTTCAAGGAGACTTGCCTTCATCCACGAAGTGCGCTGCGCTGTTCTGGAGGTCTTCTCCTTCGTCGGGGACGACGACCGCTTCTTCGACTACGCGCAAAACGGAGCGACCAATAAATAAATAAAAACAAATAAAATCTAAAAATTATAAAATTAGTACTGGCAAAAAGATCTTGAATTTATATGAATTTACAAATTTGAATCACTCGATTCGGAGTTACGACGGAAGAGAACGGGTCATTTGAATGCGCTCGGACAGAAAAATAGAAAAACGAGGAATATTCCTTTGGCATCTTTTCTTTTTCTCAAATCCTGATTTTTCTCACTCTCTTCCATGCGGGCCCCACGAGTCATTGGCTAGTGCTTCTTCTCCAATGCTCTGTACACAGAGAAAAGAAAGAGAGCAGCAACGCCATGGAAGGCTCGGCCATGGAGGCGGCGCCGGCGACTGGAAAAATGGAATGGCAATGGAGTCGCGGCACCGAAGCCGGAGCGGCGCGGTCGGAGGCGGCCGGAGCGCGTGCAGCCGCGGCCGGAAGCAAGGCGTGGCGGAGGCGCACGCGGGCGGCGACGGGATGGGAAGAAAAGGGTGAGCATCACGTAGAGCTCGACGCTACGAATCCAAAGGTGAGACCGGATTTCGAAGAGGCTTACCGAGACGCATTTAATCGACGCCGCAAAGATGGTTAGGCCGACGATGTTCAAACGTCAAATTCGTCGCCGTCCTGTAATGAAACCCAAATTTTCTTGAGGGCTTTTGATCTCTGCGACAAGATGCACAAAATGACGCGAACGGAATTTGATTTGGCTCACCGGATCAAAAGTTTGGCTCGCCGGTGTCTTTGGTCGTCGTTGGGCTGCGGTTTTCGCGAGTTTTGGAAAAGAAAACGGTACTGAATCAGTGGGGAAAAGTGAGCATGGGGTAGAGCACAGCAAGACGAAGCTTTTGAGTACCCGCACGCCCGGAGAGGTGAAGAAACGCCCGAGATAATGACCGAGCAATGAATTATCATTAACTCTTAATTGCGGCCGTTTCACTCGGATTAAGGATGGGTAACGGCAGGGAATTGAATCCTTGTATCAATACGGTCGCAACGCTTCAACTCTCCCTTGATTTGATGCGAAAATGAAGAAGTTATAAATATTTTTTTTCTTTTGGACATAGAACAGGAGAGAGTGGGTCCAAATGAATAGTGCTGAGAATAAAGCGCGAAGGATAAAATAGATAGAAACCTCTAGAAATCTTGGAAAAATTCTCAAAAATACTATTGAATATTTGGAACCTAAAAAAATTGGTTTCAGAATTGTTTTAGAGAATTTTGAAATTTAGATAATTTCGGGACGAATATAATGGATTTGATGAAAGCGCGAGAGATAAAATAGCAAAGAGATTCTATAAATCTTGGAAAAATTCCCAAAATCATTATAGAATATTTGAAACCTAATTCAATGGATTTTGAGATTTTTGGAGCATTTTGGAACTCGGGTGAAATTTTGGATAAGGACCAGAATATGAAATTTTAACTTTGCGGACAATAAAGAATTGAACTCCAATTTCGGGAGGATATGGATGCCAGGTTAATTAGAACACCAAGGAAAATCCAAATTTTGAATTTAATTAATTTTAACATAATTTTTGGAACAACAGAAAATCTAGAATGTTACACCGTGCGATAATTTTCACTCGATCACTGTTATCGACCAAGCACATGCGGTCGGATCTAAGATCGCCTTCGAAACCACACTCTATCGATGGGGACTGAGCGGAGATAGAGTGCACATCGGCTTCACCGAGTCCTGTTCTTGGGATCCATGCCGAGAGGTAGGCTTCATCAACTTTGACCCGATGGAGCCCAACGTCCTCATGTGAATTGACACGGAAAGCGAAAGCGAAAGCGATGGACACAACAGCCAGGACAGCAGCATGACAGATCGATGCATGTTCATGGCCGGAGCCAACAACGGTGCTACTGCCGATAGTTCCCTAGAAAGGAATCCAGGGGCAGACGCCGCAGATGGTCAGGGATGCCAGATCACCCTAATCACTCCTCAAGATCCTGCAAACGCTGTTGCTCCCAACACCACAGATCATCGGCGTGATCTAGCAGCTGTAGCATAGCCGGGATCGTGGCCAATCTGTCAAGGCAACTTGACATTGATGATCCAATGACACCCCACCCATAGGCGCAAGATCTTCAGGGACAACAAATCCCTCCACAACTCGATCACAATGGTATGCTCGGCCGCACTCCTAGAGCAGCGTCCCATCAGAGCCACAACAGCTACATCTTCAGCACTCCTGAGGCAAATGTCCAGTGTGCTTACATGCTGCTGAAATCCCTTCTACCACTGGATTCGGGCAACCCAATGACTCCAGTGTTCGACCAGATTAAAACGCTGATCGATGCAACGCAAGCGCAGACCACTCGAGTTGCCAACTCAAGGCTAGGGCATCCCAGTCAGCAGGGCACTAGAAGCCAACGGTTAGGACCATCCCACCACCATCGAGCAGTAGGATCGGCGGTGGCTAGTTCCAACCAGAGAGTTTCCAGGTCAGTTCACTCCAACCTCCAACGGGGGCATCCCAAAGAACTTCAAGATCTAATTGCTCACGATCGATGAGACTTGTGTGACGTTCTGCGTGACCGAAGGGAGGAACATGACCGGGAAAACCATGAGCGATGGGAAAACGAGTCCCCACCTTTGAGGGCCCAATCCCCCACGTGTCGTGCCTGGTTGGGCAAATCTCCACCCTTGAGGGGCCACTCGCTTGCACGGTGCACACTCCCTTCTCGGCAAGGTCCGCAGCAGGTGACCCCTGAAGATGTCGGTGAAGGATGCAAGGCCTTCACCCCCGAGCTGCGTGCAGTAAGGTGGCCAGATAAATTCAAGCCAGGCCCCGTCGAGAAGTACTCGAGAAAAAACAACCCCGTCGAGTGGCTGCAGATTTACACTACAAATCATGACGGCTGCTGGCGGAAATGAGAAGGTGATGGCCAATTATCTGCTCACCACCCTAGATGGCACCACGAGGTCCTGGTTGCTCAACCTCCTACCCCAGTCAATATCCTCATGGGCGGAGTTGCGAGCCTAGTTCATCGCCAACTTCCAAGGCACATATGAACGCCCCGAAACACGCAACGACTTGCATCGGGTGATCCAAAAGCTAGGTGAGTCATTGCGTGGCTTCATCCGACGCTTCAGCGACAGGCGTAACTCGACCCCTGACATCTCTTAATGAGGCTGTCATAGTCGCCTTTGAGAACGATGTCAAGGATAGGGAGTTGAAAGGAAAGCTGGCCACTTAAAAGATTTGAACCCCCAAATATAGCTCTTCGAGTTGGTAGATAAATATGCCATACGTGCCGAGGATTGAGACCATCTCGACAACCTCAAGTCTAGCGATGACAAGCCCAAGTCGTCCAAGTAGGGGGCAAAGAGGAATAAGAAACGCGGGGAAAAGCGTAAGGGTGATTCCATCATAGCCACAGTTGAAAGAGGCAAGGCGCGTAATACTGGTGACAATAAGGGTCAAAGCCGTGGGGGAGGCAAATACTGCCCAGTCCATCACACGGACAAACACGATTTCGACGATTGACAGGTGATCAGCAAGAAGGTCCAGGAGAAACTCACGGCCGCCCTTGCCGAGCGTAGGGTCGAGCAGGCCAAGTAGAAGCCCCAGGACGATGTGCCCGAATATCATGGGGCTGACCACAATTTGGCGCACATTTTCGGAGAAACTGCCACATATGAGTCCAAGAGGCAATACAAGACAGTCGAGAAAGAGGTCAACCTGGCCACACTAGCTCTCCCCATATTCCTCAAGTGGTTAGAAGTATCAGTTTCCTTCGACCAGTCGGATCACCCAGCCGTGGTCCCACATCCGGGTCAATACCCGGTGGTGGTCGAACCCACCATAGTCAACATTAAGGTCACTCGAACATTGATCGATGGAGGAAGTTCGCAAAACCTCATCTTCGCAAAGAAGCTGGAGAACATAGGAGTCCCCAGGACAAAAATTAGGGCCGAAGCAGAGCTGTTCCATGGCATAACTCCGCGATCATCTTCGATGCCCTCGATCGGATTGAGCTGCCAGTCACGTTTGGCACACCAGACAATTTTCGCATCGAGAATGTAATTTTGTAGAACATTTCTGGGTTAATAAAAAAATTTAGTTGGGGTGTGGGCTGGTCTTGCCGTCGGTTATGGAATCTTGTGGGCCTATCGGTGGGCTTTGGCCGTTGTAAGAGGGGTTCTCCCACCTAATCCCCTCCCACCTAACCCGAGTCCCACCTTTTCCCCTAATTTTTTCTCCCTGCCTCCTCCCAAACCGAAACCTCTTCCTGGTTGTTGCCTCCTCCCCCAAGCTGAGCTCCTCCCTGTTGCAGCTCCTCTCCAAACCGAGCTCCTCCCTCCCCTTTCTTCCTCCTTGAGAGTAAGTGAAGGTAAGTGTTTCTAGGGTGATGGGGTGGTTTGATTGCTGTTTTGAGGAGGAGCACTGCTAGATTTGTTTGTTCTAGGGTTTGGATTTGGGGATTTTGGGGGGGAATGGTGGATTTAGATTTGGGGAAGTTCTGAAATTTCGCGGGCTGAGCAAACCTTGTTTTTGGAGCTGCGATTTGGGGTCTTTTGAGGCATTTCCTGGAGTGTTGGAAGTAGAAAAAATTATAGATCGTAGTCTTACGTTTATTTATAGTCCAAGAACATAATTTTTGGTTCAGCCATTCAGAAGATATTGTTGTTTTTGTGACTGCTGTCCAGAACTTACTGCTGCTGTCAGTAGCCCCGGTTTTGGGCAATCTAGCGCCATTTCCTGAGGGGTTGGCTATAGAATAAGTTGTAGATCTTTCTCTCATGTTTATTTAGATTATAAGAACTCATTTTTCGGATCATCCATTTAGGAGTTATGAATGTTTTTGTACCTACTGCTCAGAATGTGATTATTTGCTGTTCAGAGTTATGTCTGAATTTGTGATAGCTTCGGTTTTCTGTTGATTTGAGCTATTTAGAGTCATTTTTAGAAAGGTTGGTTGTAGAATAAATTGTAGATTGTACTCTTGTGATTCTTGTGATTAATTATAGTCTAATAATATAATTTTTGGTTTAGCCATTTAAAAGATATACTAATTTGAAGGTCTACTGTTCAGAACAAATTGTTGTTGGTGCGAGGTGCAGGATTAAGTCGATTTGAGGTTCATAGAGTCATTTTCAGAAAGGTTGGATATAGAAGAAGTTGTAGATATTATTCTTAAGATCAGTTAGAGTCTGAAAACATGATTTTTGGATTAGCCATTTGGAAGTTCTGCACATCTTAATGTTTGCTGTCCAACACATTCTCTTGCTAGCAACAGTTTCAAGTTTGTGTTGTGCATGGCTAGTTAGAGGCCAAATTAAATTATTTTGATAATTAGAGAAAGTTAGGAAATCTTCTGTAGATTCCAAAATGTATTCCTTTACTAAATTTGAAGTTATTTACTAGAAGTTATGATTATTTGAACCTAGTTGTCCTGTTTTTTTCTCATGCTGAATTTTGGGGTGTTACAGTTGCTTGCTAATAGAGGCTAGTGAGTGTTGGTGTTGAATGCATGCGAATATTATTTCAGGTGGAGTAGCGTCGAGAGTGTCCTCATCGTCGTGACACTTCGCTCCTCGCGGTTAGAGGCAATTGTATCATGTAGAATGAATGCTAGACAAATTTGTGACTTGCTTTGTTTTGTGATTTTAATTATGTTGATGATTATGAGTACGATTATGCTTAGGATGGTGACTATGGTTAAGAGGACACAAATGTTAAGCTTAAGCATTTATGATTATGCAAATGCTTATGTTTATGTATGTTGATGAAAATGCTGGATGAGAATGCAATTTGCAATTTAATTCATTTCATTTGCATTTGTGCATTCATAACAGAAGAGGTGTTCCGAATGGGCCTCTATGTCTCACACGTAGTGAGACATGAAAGTCCTACCTCGGTAGGCCCCTCCACGGGCTAGATGGGAATAAGAGGGTGCACACTGACGGGTGAGCACCCAACAATACCAGTATTTGCTATGAAAATGTGAATTATTAGCATGCATATGCATTGCATGATTAAAGAGTAAAGAACGTTAAGTTATGATGTTATTCTTATGTGCAAAGGTCTTACCATATTTGATTTGCTCTCTTGTTTTAAGTTAATTGTAATAGTATGATACACTTTGCTAAGTTTTGAACTCATGCTTGTTTTATGATGTTTTATTTTAGGTACCTCTAGAGCGGCATTTTGGGAAAAGGGCATAGCACTACATCACTCACACTGAACATCCATGTAGTTAGAGTCATTGTAATATATTTCTCTCGTGGTTGGTGATGGGTTTGAAGTGCTTGCACTTATCTAGTTAGCTTTTGTAAGGAGTTATGTTGTAATTGCTATTATGTTGTTGTGCTGTTTTGCTCTAATTACATGGTGGTCATGCTAAAATTTTTTAGTAATTTGGTAGTTTTATTGTTTGTTGGTTCTTCTGGTGTAACATTCGGGGCACGGGGTGTTACAGAGAAGATCCTCTTTGACGTGGCAGATTTTGAGACCGCTTACAACGTGATCCTAGGCAGCCCAATGCTAGCCAAGTTCATGGCCGTGGTGCACTACGCATACCAGACCATCAAGATTCTGAGGCCAAAAGGAGTCCTCACAATCAAGGGGACCAGCGTGCTGTGGTCTGGTGCGAAAGGAAGAGCCTGGAGATGGTCGAGCATATCTGCGGATCGACAACCAGTGCCGACGACGAGGGAGCTAAGCGCCAAAGGTCAAAGGACATTGACAAGGCCTCCACGTCCAGCAGTGCTGCCAAAGGCTCACTTGACGACGCCAAGAAGGATAAGAAGATCACAGAGACATCAAGATAGTGCCCCTAGATCCATCAGAGCCTTCCAAGACGATCAAGGTAGGCATTGACCTTGATCCAAAATAGGAACTCGAGCTCGTCGCCTTTCTTCGGGCGAACCACGACGTGTTTGCATGGCAACTGTCTGACATGCCCGGGGTCCTCAAGGAGGTGACTGAGCATCGACTAACTGTGGAACCAGCACCATGCCTGTGGTGCAGAAGTAGCGTAGATTTGTGAAAGACAGGAAGCAAGCCATACAAGAGAAGGTTAGCAAACTCCTAACGGTTGGCTTCATCCAAGTGGCCCGTCACCCAACATGGCTGGCGAACCCTATCCTCGTCAAGAAACCCAACAGCAAGTGGAGGATGTGCGTCGACAACACTGACCTCAACAAGGCATGTCCTAAAGATCCTTTCCCTCTCCCCGCATCGACCAGATAGTGGATTGTACTGCGTGTTGTCAGCTACTAAGTTTTCTAAATGCCTACTCGGCGTATCACCAAATTAGCATGTCTGCAGAAGATGAGAAAAAAATCGTTTTCACTACCCCCTTTGGTGTATTCTGTTATGTTAAGATGCCTTTCAATTTAAAGTGTGCTGGTGCTATGTATCAACGTTGTATTCAAAACTGGTTGAAGTCCCAAATCAGGCGTAATGTGGAAGCGTACATCGATGATATCGTAGTCATGTCAAAAACCGGGAGCACCTTAATCAGCGACCTCGAGGAAACATTCAGCAACCTCAAGAAGTACTGGATGATGCTTAACCTCGAAAAGTGGAAGTTCGGCATTCCGCCCAGTAAGCTTCTCGGTTTCCTGGTGTCCAATCGAGGCATCGAGGCAAACCCGTGAAAAATTGAGGCCGTCGACCAGATGCGTCCTCTGTGGACACTGAGGGACGTGCAAAAGCTCACAGGCTGCATCGCTGCCCTCAGTCGATTCATCTCTCGGATGGGTGAACGAGGATTGCCCTTCTTCAAGTTACTCAAGAAGCAGGACACTTTCGAGTGGACCAAGGAGGCAGAAGAAGCTTTTGTCATGATCTAAAGGGGCACTTATCGTCTCCGTCAATTTTAACCTCACTTAGCGAAGAAGAGGAGCTTTTTTGTACATTGCAGCTACCCCTCAAGTAGTAAGCACAGTCCTAGTGGTTGAGCGGGATTGCCCTTAGAAGAAGGCCAAGATCCAGAAGCCAGTGTATTACACGACTGAGGTTCTGCATGACTCCAAGCTGCGATACCCCGAAGTGCAGAAGATGATGTACGCCGTTTTGATGACTTCTCGAAACGTACGACATTACTTCCCGGCACACAAGATTACGGTCATGATGACGTATCCACTCAAGGAGCTAATACTCAACTGAGAGGCGATGGGGCGAATCGCGCAGTGGGCAGTTTAACTCAATAAGTTCAAGATTGATTTCGCGTCGCTAACCAGCATCAAGTCGGGAGTCTTGGTGGACTTCATTGTTGAATGGACGCACGTCGAGGAAAAAGAGCACAAGGCGGTCGATGACCACTAGATAATGTTCTTCGATGGGTCGCTCACGCTTCAAGGCTCGGGGGCCATCATCGTGCTCAAATCTCCGACAGGTGAGGAGCTTAAATATGTTATCCAACTCGATTTTTAGGCTTCGAACAATGTTGAAGAAAATGAGAGACTGGTTAACGGTCTCTGCTTGGCTGCATCACTTGGCATCAGACGATTACTCGTGAAAGGGGACTCACAGCTAGTCATGAACCAAGTGCAAAAGTAGTACCAATCGTTGGATGACAACATGGTGGCATATCTAAGTGAAGTTCGCAAGCTAGAGCACAGGTAAGGCATATCAGGCGATGTGACAATTCCATCGACGACGAGTTTTCCAGGCTCGCTTCATCCTGTTCACTCATGCCCGCAGGAGTCTTCATCGAGAAACTCCTCAAACCATCCATCTCCCCCGTACAAGAGGCAGATGCAACCCAAATTGACTAGCAGTAAGTCTAAGCTTGCAAAAAAATTGCACGTAAGTCTAAGATTTATGCATTGGTAGACGGCAAGCTCTACCGAAAGGGGAGTAACGGAACCTTGATGAAATGCATCACTCAAGAATAGGGCAATAAAGTATTGCTCGATGTCCATGGAGGCAACTGTGGCAACCATGCGTCCTATCGCACCATAGTCGGGAAAGTTTTTCGACAAGAGTTGGCCGACTGCCCTCCAGCACGCTTGCAAGCTAGTGAAAAAGTGCAAAAGCTGCCAGTTCTATAGCAAGCAAACCACTCGACCAACCCAGGCACTGCAAACTATTCCTCTATCTTGGCCCTTCTCTATATGGGGCTTGGATATCTTGGGACCGTTCCCAAGAGCCCAAGGAGGTTACAAGTTTCTGTTCGTAGCTATCAACACGTTCACTAAGTGGATCGAGGCTGAACCCGTAAGGAACATCACGTCAAAAGCGGCTAAGAAGTTCATGAGGAGCATTGTTACTCGATTTGGCATCCGTAATCGAGTAATCACAGATAATGGTAGCTAGTTCAAAAGCAATGCTTTCATAGCCTTTTGCGAAGAATTAGGTATCAAACTCTGCTTTGCCTCCGTGGCTCATCCTCAAAGTAACGGTCAGGTCGAACGTACCAATGGCTTAATCTTGCAGGGGATCAAGACCCGCATGTTCGATAGGCTCAAGGCTTACTCGACCCGGTGGGCGAAAGAGCTCCCCTCGGTGCTATGGGCTGTTCGTACATCGACTAGTCGAGCCACTGGTGAAACGTCATTTTTCTTGGTCTACGGAGCAGAAGCTGTGCTTCCGACTGAGTTAACATTCAGGTCACCTCGAGTGGATAACCACTTGAAAGAGGAACAAGAGCAGGCACGAGTGGATGACGTAAATCTACTCGAAGTGTATAGGGATCGAGCATCCATTTGAGCGGTGAAGTATCAGCAAGCCTTACGCAGATATCATGGCCAGAGAGTCCAGGACAAGGCACTAGCTGCTGGGGACTTAGTACTAAGAAAAGTATAGAAGCAAGATAACCGCAATAAGCTATCGCGTAAGTGGGAAGGTCCCTATGTGGTGATCGAAGTGACTCGACCAAGATCTGTGAGGCTATCGACAGCGGAAGGCGCGATACTTGAAAACTCATGGAATATCGATCAACTGAAGAAATTTTATACATGAATGAAGAAGACATTGCATTGCAGCTGAAATTCAGGTAAGTATGATTTCATTACATTTTTTACTAACAAAAGCTATCCTATTACATCTTGAAGTAGGTACTCTACTACTAATTATCCTCGGAAGCATCACGCCGTCTCCCTTGCATCCATAGGAACTAAAAGCTGATGGTCCCCAAGCTAGGCTTGCGCCCTCTGTATGGACCAGAGGTGGACGCGAAGACCTGCTTCCCACTACGCAGACCAGTTGATGGGAAAGGAGACCTCCGAGCACTGGGATGGCTTGGAGGGTGAGCATGCGCCGGGCTGATGAAGTTGTTTAGAGCTTCACCACCTTCTCCAGTGCCGAAGGCTTCACTTTCTTCTCTTCGCGTGTCGATAGTGGCATCTACTCTCGCGAAGGGATCAGAGGGGGCATCGTCTTCTTCAACGACGACCCTCAGCTTGCTCGTCACTTCGTCCTCCTCCTCCGGCCAAACCTTCTTCTCAATAGTCTCCCAATCGATCTCGTACTCCTCATCGGAGGAGACGATAATCCTCCCCAGAGAGACTATGCCCAGTGGTGTAGGGAAAGAGATTCACCAAGGATGATCACAGAGGGAGGCGACTACGGAGAAGAAGCCATGGATGCGGTGGAAGAACTAAGGTGCTGTGAGCAAAGGACAAGAGAAAAGATGAGTTGTGACAGGCGACTACAAGTCCCATCTATTTATAGCTCCGGGGACGAGTCGCACTGTAACCGCAATCCGTCTAGATTCGTGTTGGTCCCAATCCATGAGACGACGGTCGCGCTTCCACATAAAGGCGCAAACCGAATAGATGCTACTTTATGGCGTGCTGCCTGGAAGCTGAAGGGTGCGAAAAATTGTAACAAAGTTCAATCGCTGCAATGAAGTTATGTTGTTCATCAACTTCGTCCGTTTGGATTCTACTTCGACCATTATGCTTGGGGGCTCATGCTTCTGTGTGTATGGGTCATAATTGATGCTTATGTTGTATCGTCTACTCAATGAATTCATCGAGTGGAGGGGCAGGGGCTACATTGTGAATTTTACCGACACATATGCTCTACCGTCTACTCAATGCATTCATCGAGTAGAAGGTCGGGCGCTACATCGCTCGATCTTATCTTTACCTGGTTCCACTCTTGGATCGATATATCTATCGAATAAGAGGTTTGGAGTCGCAACAGGTATCAGTGATGCTAACGTCTCGCTCCTTTGGCTTGATCCAACTAATGAGTAAAAAGTCGGGGCTACATCAAGACGTTGTGCTTGCGTCACTCTACTCTCTACCTAATGACACATCATCGAGTAAGGAGTCGGGGGCTACAGGTAACCTTGTACCTTATTTGCTCTTTGTTTTCTGGTCGATACATTTATCGAACAAGGCATAGTAGGCACAGTCTTCTCTTTATCTTTGGAACATGCAATTTTTTGCACGCATTTACTCGATTGCGCCCTTAGCATGTTAGTAAACAAAATTAAAGTGTGGTCATGCCTGAATCCGGCAAAGAGTAATTCTATCCTGCGCGCATATGAGCATCAGATTGTCAGACATCTAAAGCTCAGCGGTCGGTGGGAGACTTGACCTCTAGTCGTTTCTACATGAGCTGCTCAGCAAATTCTTGTTTGCTACCGAGTCTAAGTCACATGATCGATGAAGGCTTGTAAAATTCGTGTAGTTTTCTACACAACATATATAGCATTTACGTTGTGTATGGCCTCTCCGAGTGTGCGCTCGAGAGCTAAGTCATTTAACAAAAGTTTTTTCTAGCATTGTGTGCAGATACAATTAGGTATTCATTAGCCACGAAGCCACTTACTAAAGGTCTATGAGTGCTAAAATCGGATTTGCATCTTACTTGTGCTACTCTATTTCATCGATAAGGAAATAGTAGACAAAGCACGATAGACAAGCAGATTAATTGGTACTGTCATTAAAGACCGTGGTAACAAGAAAAGTGTTAATCTTTACATCAGGCATGGTTAGGCCGAAGGACCTTGGTTGGCATCATCATCTTTAAGTGATAACTCCAATCCGGCCATGAACCTCTCAGAATGGTCTATAAAGGACTCGATGTAATCGTCAGCTTCGCTCACCTCACACGCGCATCCTTTGTCCAGTCACAAAAGGTCCAGGTCCGGATGGTGGCTCTTCACCATGCCAAGCATGTAAGAAGTAAAAAGACGGGCTAAAGTAGTCATATGTTCGAGTGTCTTCGACTGCAGAGTGGTGAGCGCTGCATCCATTGTAGCCTTTTTGACCTCGACCATTTTTTTGTTTGCCTCCGCCTTGTCTCGACTAGCCTTGGCCTCTACCAACACAGCTTCTGCATCGGCCTTCTCAGCCTTCAGATTATTATCCCGCTTCTCAGCCTCAGCTTGAGCATCCTTCAGTTTGGCCCTGAGCACCTCTAGCTCAGTGTTAATCATCTTGAGCACTTGGTCGTGGGAGGCCATGATCCGCTCAGTCTATTGATGGGATTGATCGCAGAAAACTTCAGCCTCAAGCAGGGTGTTGGTCGTGTACTGCGGTAAGAAGCCAAGATGTGTCAAAAACAGAGTAAGGGGAAGAACAAAAGGCAGAAAAGGGTGGTTCATGTTCACATACTCGAATATGAGGTTTCAGAACACTCTAGAAGACCCGAGGCACTGGAGAAGCTGAAGGATCTTGGATTGTCACCATCACAGGTTCACTGATACGCTCGGCAGGATCCTCCAGATGGGGAGCTGCGGTGGTGCCGGCCATGCTGAAAGATGACAATGTTGCCATGGTAGCTGTCGACTTTTGTGGTCGGCAATGAATTTATGGGACAAGCGCTAGATCTCAAACTCGAAGGTCACACAAGACAAAGGTTTAGACAGGTTCAGGCCCTCGACAGAGGAGGTAATACCCTAGTCCTGTGTGTTGGGATTATCTGGATCTCTTGGATCTAAGATTGCTCGTGTCTCTGTTGTTGCCCGCCCTCTCCCTTATATAATGGGGGTGGGGCGGTTTATAGAGTCCCGATTAGTTAAGGGATCCCGATCAGTTATTGGATACTAATCGGTTACAAGACGGAGTTTACATCTTTATCTCATCCTGCTAACAACTCGGATTACAATCATAACTCTTATATCTAAATATACATTCAACTGTCTCTAGGATGTATCTCCTTCCGTTCAGCCCTGTCTGAGGCACTTCTGGGCTGGTTATGAAGACACCTGGGTTCTTATATTCCACAGTAGCCCCCGAGTGATTCATGATCTAATTGCTATATCTTTATCTGGGTCTCAACTTTGGATCAACGTTCTCAGCTTCCAGCATAAACTTCTGACTGGTTCCTTCTTTGATTTGAATGCTTCTCCTTGCAGCAAGGGGATTATGAAGGACTCGAATATAACCCCGGACAGTCTTCAAAGTTGTTTTGACTTCTTGTGTCAATTCATTTTCCAAAAACCTCTTTGGCTTCTGAACTATCTTAACTCCAAGTCTCCATGGCTTTTGATGTCATTACGTCTTCGCATTAACTTCAACCTTACCGTATCAGCTATAAAAGGCGAACCAGTGCTTTTAGAATTTATTCTCTCACGCTTAGTCCTCCATTTTCCTACACCAAGCTCCACCTTCTTCCGGAGGGACTTCATGGACGGCCAGGACCCAGAATTTGCCGAGGAGTGGGCGCTATTCGACCTCGCCATGGCCGAGTGGGCTGAAGAAGATGCTGCTGCCTTCGACCGCGCCGCTGTCGACGCCTTCCTCAAAATTTTCCTCGTCCTTTATAGGGCTAGGGAAGCTCTCGTGGAGGTGCTTGGACGTGTGCATCGTTGAGAAGTATAATAATCCTGTAAATGTAAGAGTCTTTTCCCAGGCATAATGCCTGTCGAATTTATATAATAAAGAAATGTTTTCCGAGTGATGTCTTTGACTGTCATTAGACATAGCTTAGACCCAACTTGGGGTATATCAAAGCTTGCATGACTCTTTAGTCGGGTGATATCCATATCCGATTGTCGCAGAATGTATCTTAGGTCGAACTTGGGACATATTAGGATTTGCACGGCTCTTGACCGAGTGATACCTATATCCGACTGTTGTAGGATATAGCTCTGGTCCGACTTGGGACATATCATACTCACGTGGCTCTTGGCCGAGTGATACCCATACCTGACTGCTGTAGGATATAGCTTAGGCTCGACTTGGAGCGTATCATATTTTCGTGGCTCTAGGCCGAGTGATACCCATACCCGATTGCTGTAGGATATAGCTTAGGCTCAACTTAGAGCGTATCATATTTACATGGCTCTTGGTCGAGTGATACCTATATTCGATTGGTGTAGGATATAGTTTAGGCTCGACTTGGAGCGTATCATATTTTCGTGGCTCTAGGCCGAGTGATACCCATATCCGACTGCTGTAGGATATAGCTTAGGCTCGACTTGGAGCGTATCAGGATTTTCTTGTCTCATGGCCGAGTGATACCCATATCCGACTGCTGTAGGATATAGCTCTGGTCTGTCTTGGGACATATCAAGGTTTATCCGAACAGTATCCGTACTTGTTTATTGCGATGCACAGCTTATCGACCCATATTGGGGCATACCATCGGAACCGTGCCTTATCAGGCTCAACCCGTGATATATGATTCCGCCATGCGGTAACCAACTAGCGACCCAACGTGGGGTATATCACAAGAAGATATTTTTAATCCAAACTGGAGGATACCCATATCCCGCTTAGTTCGATAAGCGGTTAAACATCCCATCGTGGGGAGCAACGTGTCCCAAATATGGCTTGGTCAAACCATGACTGTCTCTGTATGTCAGGACGCCGAGCTTGAGAATCATTACGAAGCATAGAGCAAGGTTAGGCGTACTGCAATCTTTTTCCCGCCGACTTGGCGAAAACCTGATTTTTCACCCTTTTAAAACTGAGCCGTGCATTGATTAATGGTTCATTTTTTCCATCATGCACTCCTGCCCCTTCTGCTTCCCTGTCTCTCTGACTTCTCCGCCGCTAGGGTTAACTGCTATTGCGCTCGCATTCTTGCGCCGTCGTTGATTTTTCCTCGAAAATGTCTTCTCACTCTTCCGAAGACACCTCCTCGCTGCCTTTGCCCCAAGATTGGACCACCTCGATAACGACAGAAGAGCGGTTGAAGTCCATGGTGGATGACGGGGTTCTTCCAGCCCTGACTTTGATTTCTTCTCGACCGGCCGCAGGTGAATCCATCCCTACCCCTCATTTTGAAGAAATTGTGGTTTTCGAATCTTTCATCCAACGCAGGCTGGGCCTTCCCGCCTGCGCTTTTCTTCGCGGTCTTCTCTTTTTTTATGGTATTGAGTTGCTGAACTTGAATCCCAATTATATTCTGCAAATCTCCATCTTCATTCACCTCTGCGAGGCATTCTTGGGCATCCGCCCTCATTTCAATCTCTTTCGCCACTTTTACCTTCTAAAGCCTTATCCCTCAAAAAGCGACCCCAAGGTAATTGGGGGAGCCAGATTTCAATTGCGAGAAGGATTAAAGAAAACCTACTTTGCCATTCCCTTCAAATCTTCAAATAAAGGCTGGCACCAGGAATGGTTTTATTGTGCTAATCCTGATCCTGCTCTCCCTTCTTTTGTCGGGCGCCGGCCTAAGGTGTCTCTTTCTTGGACATCTGTTCCCAATGCTGGCGATATGGATCAGGTGCAGGATCTCTTGGCGCTGATTGAGAAATTAAAGGAAGGCGGTCTCACCGGAGTTGGTCAGGCCCTCTATTTTGTCGCTCGCCGGATACAACCTCTAAAGGAGCGAGTCCGTCTGGGATATGAATTTGAAGAAAGGGACGATCTGACCCGGGAACTGCCCGAATCAGCGTCGAAGGAGCAGGTATATGCTCGGGTAGGTGACGTTTTCATCCCAAGCGTAGAGATGTCCACCGTCAGATGCCCAAAGTCCTTTACTGCATCAAATCCTCCTCCTGAGGTAAGAAAGTTTAGCTGAAAGACTTCCACATTCGTCTCTGAATGACTTTTAACAGTTTGAATACTCCTTTCCAGGATCGATTGGCTTTCTTTAGTGACGCGCCTCTCCCAGAAATGCCGGTACATAAGAGCGCCCACTGGAAGCGACCTGCAAGCTCCCAAGCTGGAGACCCAGCCGCCAAGAAGGGTAAGAAAATGATTATCAAGGACCCTTCGAAGCCTCGACGCCCGACTGGTGGTTCTAAGATTCAAGAACCGCCAGCACAAGCCCCGGTGCCTTCAGTTCCCCTTCCACATAAGCCCGCGGCATAGCCGAGTCCAACTCCAAGTGACTCGAGCATTCGGGATGAGCCCAGGGTTCCAGATCATAGCACCCAGACTGGTCCCTCCGGAAGTGGTTCTGCCACTCGAAAGAAACCTCCGATGAGGATAATGAAGTTCGACAGGTTGGATGTCCTATCGACTCTTATTCGACGCGTTTTGCCGGTTTATTCACCGATCATTCTTCTTATAGGAATCCTTCTTATGATATCCCCGTCGAGACACCATCTAGGGCCCCTGAGGGAACTGAGTCCCAGGACGTACTCGACCTGGTTGAGGAGGTCCCACAATCTGCCTCGCCTGGAGACTAAAGGGTGCCCTCCGAACCTCAGCCGCCTTCAACGACACCCGGTGCTTCAGCATCGAGTCCCGCTGCTCGAGAGCCCATCTCCTGTCCATCCCCCGAGGTAGAAGAGATCCCCCGAGATCTGCCGGCTCTTGCTCACCCCAACTTATAATGCAAACCGCGTGGGTTGATGAGGAAGATGGCTTGAAGTCCCTCGACGATTCGGCGGAGGAGAAAGAAAGGAATGACTTTTATAGTCACGTCGCCCCTTGTGCCCGCCTGGCCTGAGTAATATTTTCACTACTCTTGTCACCTTCTTGCTTGTGCCGGTTAGCATGTTGTCACCTTTCCCTGTGATGGTTACAGAAATTGGGAGAACGTTCTGCGAAGAAGTCCGAATACCTCCAAAAGATTCTCCCGGAGGTCAGGACGCGCCAGGAATATCTGGCCGACTTGGAGCAGATCAAGACTAGACATGCCGTCGAGCTGCAGGATCTTCAGTCAGAAGTCTAGGTCTTGTGGGAAGAGAAGAAAATCCTGTGGCGGGAGAAGCTAGATATTGTTGGCTCCTTTCGAGGTAGATATTTCCTGGACCATCCCGTGCTCTCGTTTAATCGTCTGGTCATTTGATTTCCTTATCTCCGTGTCAGTTCGGGATTCTGCTATTGCAAAGCTCCAAGAGCAACTTAAGGCCTCGGAGGCCTCCAAGTTGAAATCGGAGAAGGAGTTAGAAGGTACGCTCAGTAGCTTGGCCCTCCCTTGCCTTCGTTGTCTTCTCAGTACTTCTTAATGATCTATTTTCCTTGCAGACTACAAGTTCAAGATGCGGGCACAATACGCCGCTTATAACGAGAAAGTCGAGGCCCTTGAAACGTCTTGTGCTAATCTTCGCGAGGCTTTTGAGCCATTGTTGAGGTTGCTTCATCCCGGAGACGAGAGGCCGCTCAGCAGGGACCATGCTATCTCCCAACTGGAGGAAGTCCCCAAGGAGCTTAAGAGACTCTTGAAGGAAACGACGATCAACGGTGCTAGCCAGGCTCTGGCGATCACCAAATCGCTTTATCCCCGAGTGGATCTTGAAGCTATTAAAGATGGCTATGCCTGCAATGTGGATGAAGATCGGGCCGCCGAACTCTGGGATGAGGTTAAAGATGTTTCTTCGGTTGTCGCAGAGACTTTGGAGCTGTGAACAAATATTTGAAAGTGTTTCTTTGACCTTGCATTTTTTATTTAAATATGCTGCTATGCTTGATGAGGTCAGCCGAGTAGTTTTCACATCTTAAATATCGTGTCCGACTAGTTCAGCCCCAGGCTCTGTGGCATGGTTCATGACGCTTGTCTCGGAGTCTTAAAATTCGTAGGAGCGAAGCACTCGGACGCATAATTTTCGAGGAGATTATACGAGAATAACTTTAAGAGCGATCATTCATTCATAAAGAAGCAAATGAATTACAAAGTTCAAGTGAAAAAACGACGTAGCTGTTCTATGTTCCAGGTGTTGTTGACAATTGTGCCATCTTCACGCTTGAGCTTATAAGCCCCAGGACCTATCACCTCATCGATGATGTAAGGGCCCTCCCAACTTGGGGAGAGCTTATGCTCGCATTTCTAATTCTTTCTAAGGACCAGATCTCCTTTGGAGAATGCACTGCTCCTTACATTGCGACCGTGATAGCGAGGTAAGCCCTGAATGTACTTTGCTGACTGAATTGTTGCAACGTCCCTGGCTTCTTCCAGTTGGTCGAGGTCTTCTAGCCGGCTTTCTTCCGAAGCGACCTCCTCATAGTTTCGAACCCGTGGGGATCCGAATTCTAACTCGGTGGGGAAGACCGCCTCTGAGCCATACACCAGGAAGAAAGGTGACTGCCCGGTTGCTCTGCTAGGGGTGGTTCGCAGCCCCCAGAGTACCGAAGGCAATTCTTTGACCCACCGAGTGGTGTAAGGTTTGAGACGATCAAAAATCCTTGCCCTTAGGCCTTGTAACACCATGCCGTTGGCTCATTTGACCTGCCCATTACTTCGGGGGTGTGCTACTGATGCGAAGCAAATTTTTATGCCGAGTTCACCGCACCAGTCTTGAAATATGCCACCTCTGAATTGGGTGCCGTTATCCGTGATGATTTGGTTTGGTACGCCGAATCTAACCACAATTTCATGGAAGAATTCTTTGGCCTTTGTCAGTAGCATCGTTGGGCGCACCCTTTCTGTAAAAAGGCTATTCGCTTAACACTTCAGATGAACAAAAAGAAGTTCATGAGTAGAAAAGGAAGATAACCCACCTCGCATGATGAATTTTCTCCTGCACATTCATCAGGACCGGTTTGACTCCGGTGGTTGGTTCCTCAATCGGCGTAGCCGGTGGGGGATTCGGCGCCGCAGGTCAGCGGCCAACAAGGAAACCTACGAGCACGTGGTTACTATCAACGGAAGTACGCTAATGAAGGCTTTGACAAACGTTGCTCAATAGCTATGATACCTGTTCGACTGGTCTGGTCGATGGAATCCCTCTCGAGGAGACGTTTGTGGAGGAGTCATTGACCTTCGTGCTTCGACCCCCAGGCGACTCGTTGATCATCCAACATTTATTGGATTATGGTGGGAGAAAATTCATAACAACCAAGCGAGCAGTTGAAGGTCACCGGGTTGGATGGCCTTGGAGCTGAAGTCCGAGGTTGTTTGGTTGGTCGATGGTGAGTCAGAGACACCGACCTCTTCTCTTGGGGAGGATCGACCATCGCTCGCTCTGGGGTCCCTTCGCTCTCACTTGGCAGACCATCTTAAGGAGAGCCAGCATCAGTAGCGATAAAGCCTAGCTCTCGATCATCATCCCAAGTTAGTTCATCATCATCCAAGTTGATTGTTCCCCCATCTGGTTCACTTTCACCATCGAACTTGACCTCCAAAGGAGATGCTAAGTCAAAGCGAATAATGGATGCATGAGCGATGCATTACAAGTCGTGAAGCATCACTTACCTCCGACCGTGGGTTAGCAAGCGAATATGCTTCAATGCCGCACGCGCCTGGTTGCAAGCCCTCAAACATCTTACTTAGCCTGGAAGAGATGTCTGAGTCCAGCAGATTTGGCACACAAGCGAGTTAGTTCACCTTTCATCGACTAAATCAAGGAGAACAAAAAACAGTATAAACACTTACCTCCAAGATTGTCCCTTGTGGCATCCTTAGCTCCAGAATAATCCCAAGCGAAGTAGTCCCCGCACTTCAGCGGACTCGACCGGCGCGTGATGAAGTCTCTAGTGACGTGCCACCCAGTTAACCTGATTTTCCTTAGCTCCTCGATCTTCCAAACATAATAAGAAGTTCGGGCGGTCGCAGGAGGGACTTTCGTCCAGAGGTCAATGGCGTTGAGAAAGAGTGGTCGATAGGCTAGAGGAAGGTTCATGGTGTCTGGAGAAGTAATATAAAAGCATCACTTCTTCCAGTCCGATTGTCAGGATGAGGTAACGGGGACAAGTATATATGAGTTGAATGCGCCGTTGCGGAGGTGGAAACTGGCACCCCCAACAGCCTCGTTTTTCTTTGCCCTTTTCAGACTATAGAAGTGGCGGAATAGATTAAGGCTGGGGATGATACCCAGAAAAGCCTCACAAAGGTGTATGAATACACTGAGCATTGTGATTGAATTGGGGCTTATGAGGAAAAGTTGAATCTGTTAGAGCTCAAGAACCGAGAGCAAAAATAGAGAAGGGGGAAAGCTAAGCCCGTAGCAGAAAAAGGCCTCAAACACAACCGTCTCATCCTCATTCTTTGGGGTGGGGAATGATTCACCTTGTGATGGACTCCAGTGCAAGAACTCCCGCGGAGGACGAGGCCGTCTTTCTCCAGCTCGACGAGACGCTTCTCCGTCATCATTGACTTCCGCCATACTCTCCTGAAGGTCTCATCCTCGAAGGCTGCGTCGCTGCCATGAAGAGAGGCCGAAGTCATATCGGGTTTCTTCACCGGCGGCGTAGCAACTCCGGCACTGGTTGAAGGGGTGGAGGCCATTGAGAGAGATGTGGGGTGAATTCTTTGAAGGTGGCGGCACTAGGGCTTCAGGAGCGCGATAGAGGCTTCGAGAGTAAGGCTGTCGGCGAAAAGGAGGGGAATGGCTACGGTTCTAGGTCTGGGAATTTATAGGCCAGAATCCTCTCTCCAGGCGATCGATTCATTCCATATGGTAGGGCATCTCGATCGGCGTGAAAGGCGGAATGATGACCTACACCCATCTCGATGTTGCAGACGAGAGCAATAAATGCTCACCTGCCCAACATTTAGATTTTTTGAATTTCTAACTCTGATCAGAATCAAGTCGATAAGTCGACATCGAGTAACTTGTGGTTACACTAATAACTCGATACGGGTTAATGGCAGGGCGCTCGACCCAACACATCCCTACTCGATACTCAGCGATTCCCAATCTACTCGAATCATTCGACCACAAGCAGGCGAGGCATTACTCGACCAAGGAAGGCTTTGGAAGTAATCGACCTAGCGCTTAAGCGGACCCTCCGCTGAATAGAGTCGTGTGCCTACTGTCAAATATCTAAACATGGGGTATGTGTCCGCAAAGGATACATGAAGGATATGTTCTAATGACAAATAGAGACTCCGGATATCACGGGCCCAGTTCTATGGGATAAGATATGTGCGAAAAGGATAATTCCATATTAGGAGGGACTCGATCATCTTCCCTTTACGAGGAAACCAACTCGAGTACGCTTGATATTTCGTAAAGTTTGGATATGCTGCGAAGATCACGTGATGATGGACTCTACATCGGCTACGATCTGTTAGTCCAAACTGACTACAACTCGACTTGAGGCCAGACTACCCCTACTATATAAGGCCAGGGGTAGGGGTCCTCAAAGGAGAGAGACCTTCCAGATTAGACAAAGAGAAGATTTTTAGAGCTTTGATGCAGAAGGTACCCAAAAGTATAAGTTTATTGTCGATTTTCTAACCTTCGACAGTCTATCCTATTCTAGACATGTGGTTGCATGATTAGCCTAGTTGGATGACTTGCAAGGTTAAGTCCTTAATTGACTGAGGCAAGGCTTCCAACAATTCACTCATAGAAAATCATGTCACATTCACTCATATATCAACATGTCGACATATCAACCCAATGACGTACTGGCCTACCACGACACAAAGTCACTTGCCCCAGTCTAAATCTTTTACCACCCCAGTTGATTATCGTGCAACACATACCATCAACATCATTGTGTGACAACACATGACACACCTTTCATAAACATGTTCATATTCTATTAGTCAAGCTTGAGATTGAATTTCAAAATGATATTAATAACCCGTTGCATGGCAAAGCACACTACTCACGATCTAACCAACCCACGTTGGTATCTATTAGCAACCAACTAATAATGAGCCATCCTAGGGTGATAAATAATCATGGCATATAAATGACAAGGTAGGCACAATCAATTGGGTAGAATAGCTAGATCCCAAACTATTTGAAAACAGTTCTAAGCACAAAATATCATTCAATAATTTAAATCAACATAGCATTTCTAAAACTGGCTTCAACATGATCAAAGCACAACTTACCTTGGAAAAGTTCTAGTCTTGGTCTTGAGCTTGCTCTTGAGTCAACACTTCACCCTCGAAAAATCTGAGCACTTCGACGTCTACGCGAATCGAGAAAGAACACACAAAATAAATACCAAACTAGAGATTAAATAAACTCCAAAAATTAAATAAAATTCACCATTAAAAAGATATCAATTTTTAAAATTTTTAGAAACTTTAATTGCCTAAATCGGAGCTCATATGAAAACAAACGGGCTCTAGAAAGATTCCCAAATTATTTTAGAACTAAAAAGTCAACTAATGATGTTATGCTAACGTCAACAATTAATTTCTCCCAAATAAAAGTAATCTAGAAAAATCGCATCTTGTTGACATGTAGACAACTGGTCCATGGACCGGGTTCATGAGATTGAATCTAGTCCACCATGGACTTAGCTTACGACACAGCACCACCGACGGGTGGGACCAGGCTCCACTAACATGGCACGAACACATCAGTCGACACACAAGCAAAACATGGTGACATGGCACACATGTGGTGGTGACCTAGCATGCATGCTACAAACACGTCAACATCGAGCTTGGGTTCCATCCGACAAGCTCACGGCGACGCGACCCTCACTAGACATTGGAACGATGACCACCGATATGGCACACAATGACGGATCCAACTCAATTTCACGCAGATCTGGAAGAGCTCCATGCAACGAACTTGAGGATGGCCTCAGCTTCCACAAACTTGTGATAGAGGAAGAGATATCGGCGAAAAACTCTCTACGGCGTGACTAGAAACTCAGATCTCTTCGATGAAAGCTCCACGAGTAATGATTCTTGGGGCAAATAACGTGGCTTGAGATGAGCTTCCTCGGGCGACAACACGGCGGTTAAATAGCCTCAGCTTCCGTGCTCTACATGCAGACCTAAGCATAGACGGAGGCGGTGGCGGGACGGATGCAATCTCCGGCAGTGACTCAAACACGAAGCACCATAGCCGTCTACACGCCATGGATCCAGAAGCTTCCATTGGATGAAACATGATGCCATCCCAACTGTCCACACATGAGGATCCAACGGCCACTAACCGTTAGGGTTACCCGATGAAATCTCCACCATCCGATCGCGATCCAATGAACCAGGATTCTAGGGTTTGCGGCCAATTGAGCTGCGGGCAGGTCAGACCTAGCCAGCACGAAAATTTGGGCTAGCCCACTAGGGTTTTGGCTTGATACTATTCAAACAATTTTTCAAAGCTTTTCAAATAAAAATAAATCCAAAAATTGAACAAAGCCAAATAAAATTGTAAAAATATCATAAAAATTATGAAAAATATTTTGAAACATTTAGAACTCAAATAAAATATTTTTGACAAATGTTTATATAAACTTTTCATATATTTAAATAATATTTGAAAAAGGCCTAATTCAATAACACTAATTAAATCCAAAACAAAATTCCAATAAAGCACAAAACACATAAATAGCAATATAAAATCAATATAAGCCAAAAATTGGGATGTTACACCTAAGGTGGTAGACTAAGCTATATGCAAGTTCTAAAGATGGTGTGTCACCGTAGCCACATATCTCGAACAAGTATTGTTCCTAGTCTAATGGTAGGTCCCTCCCATTCTTCCACTCTATGTGAGGTTTGGAATGGTGAGATTAGGCTTACTGAGAGGGTCAATGTTCGTATAGAGTTTCTGAAAGGTTTTGTTATTATCCTATTAGTCGCACGTTGATGTGTACATGTCAATTGCATGACATTATGAGATTGATCATATCTTGTGGGTAAGGTGTATAACCTCTACAGAGTGTAAAACTATTCGGATAGCCATGTATCTAGTTATAGACAATGCTTAGGAATTTGGGAGGGAAGGCTGTGAGCCAGGAAAAGGAATTGATGTAGTTTGTGTGCCGGTTTAGTTCAATTTAACTTGAAAAATCTCTAAATAACTTATTATTACTATTATTTGTTTTACTTATGATCTCAATCAACTATTCTATTCAAATGCTATAGTCTGCTTTGTGCAAAAGTGACCCTATCAGCCACTCTTTGAATAAGCCTTGCATGTAGTTATTAGACTTGCATTCTATGGTGCAATTCGTTGAGTACCCTATGTACTCAACTTTGCTATAAAAATGCTGCTCAGTTGTTGAAGACATTCATCAAGATGTCGTTAATCTATGAGTAGAGGATCATGAAGAACTAGGTTGTGCTACCCCAGTCGATTGCCTGTGGGCATATGGATGGGTTTCACTTGAAGATATTCCGCTTCCTTCCACTGTCGTTTGTTTGAGTTGTTCGTCACGTAAGACAATAATTGCAAGCCTGGATTGTAATATCGCTACTCTTATATTTAATATTAATTGCATATTCCTTAATTATTATGCATATGGAATGATATTTCATCAATGTTGCCATTGTGTGCACTATCGTGATCCTAGACTAGTACAATATACATAGAGGGTCCGAATTTGCATATTTGAGTCTCAACACTGTTCTTCTTCATACGTGCCATCCACTCTTAGTGCATGAGCAACAATGTTGCTCCTCCTCCTTGTTGCCTTAGCTTCAAACCCTCTCCTAAAAAATTTTGAGGCTGTCGACCAGCACTTCAGCGGACATATTTTTTAGATCGCTGAATTGCTTGATCATAACAATTGGTAAAAATTTCATCAAAATCACTCAGAGATATTTGTGGACGATGGTGGTCTCCTCCACCTGCTCACGCAATGATCAGATGCAATTGGCCGTTGTCAGCTTCATAGCGAATTCATCCAACAACTTGCTTTCCTTCATGAGAATCACCTCGAGGTGACTCCTCAAGGTTTGGACCTTTGCCCCCATGACGCGATCTACACCCATGTGCATCATCCTGAGCATCTCCACGTATCCTTTAACAAATTCCTTCTTAGCCAACGTTAGGAGCACGTCCTCTGGTACACTTTGATAGATGGTGGCGAGGGCCATCCTATCATTTTGGTTGTTGATGTTGTCATTCGTCATGCCATCCACATGCCTTGTGCCTATAGTTTGTTATTCATATTAACGGTCACACGACATACTAGCTGATCCCCCACTGCTAGATGCAATGGGCTTGCAACTCTTTGATTCGCCAAGATCACAAGTGTGTTGGACTTCATAGGACCACCAAGTGAAATATTATCAATTTCTCAATTCCCAGTGGAAAGATAGAACGATCTTTGGAAGAAGCAATGCCCAATTCCCTGCTCTATTGTGTATGCAACATCAATGAGGAAGAACAAGTGTATATGATGTATATTATCAATTTTGGTCTTCCTTTGATCCCTTGCCTTGTCCAAATTGGGCTTGGGCCTTGTCTCCTTGCACCTTGGTCAAGCGTCCTTGCTTCCCACTTGGGCCCATCGCCTCCCCTCTTGGGTTAGCTACATGAAGTGGGCCTCGTAGCTGCATAGGCTACTCTCTCCTTGCTTGGCAGCATAGGCTTGATACACTGGCTGCATGGGGTGGCCCATATGGTCATGGGTGCCTTCTTGATCCCCCACGTGGCCCCCATCCTTCCTTGCCTCCTGCTGGGTTCCACCATGGTTCATCGATGCAATTTAGCTCCATCTAATATTCTCACAATCTTCATACCAAAAATAAGCAAGCATTCACTATTAGGTAGTACATACTTCTCATGTAAATATAGCGAGGATTGCTTAAGTAATTCTTTCCAGTTAATTAAGACATTGAACCGAAAAGTATTGGATGTATGCATATCCGCATCATCCTCCCCTTATTCAAGAAAAGCTGTCCTCAGCTTTGCCCTCAAATTCTGATAATCTACAAATGTATTAAATAAAGAGAACAATGCGTATGCATGTTATATGTATTTATCATCCGTCTTGGCATTCCCTTTCAGCATAGGATAATATGTAGCACAAAAGAATCTATATGATATATAAGTCAAATCAGCAATGACAAGTGTAGGAAACAATGTATAGGCATGATATATGTAACTATCAATTATATTATTTTTCCCATATTTTATACGTGATAACCATATGATGTTGATAGATGAATCATATCCACTACATTCTCCCTCACATCGAGAAAAGTCATCCTCAATTTTTGAAAACTAGTGGGCGGATGATTATCAAGTAGTTCTAAAGGTTGTGGCAAATAGCTTAATTCAGTCATATGTGCACATGTCATATTTTCGATGTTAAATTGAAGTATTGTGGACAAAAATATTTTAGATGTCTTCTATGCTTCAACTGTGCTACTCGGATTATGTATATGTGATTGCATAAACAAAAATGAACAAGTAAACAACATAGATCCTTCCAAACAATAAGCACTAGCATTTAAACTCATCTCAAAGTGTTCATGACATGGCTTAAAAGAAAGTTTATTCGCAACATGTAACTTTAGTTCAGCAGTGTTATCATAGGTAATACATATTTGATAAACATGAAATTTGTTGTCTACAACATATTCTCCAATCAAATTAAATTTATAAGTGTAGACATATGTACTAACTAGTGATTTTAAACATGCAATTTCATATATGTTATCAATCACACTAGATAGCTCTTTTGGTTCATCAAACATGGTATAACACAAAGAATTATCAGGGTATATTCTAGTAAGAACTTACTTATGAGTAATCAATTCCACATTATGTAAATCAAGCACATTAAATTCAGAACATAGAATCATTAAAGAAACACAAGAGTTCTCACCTTTACTGACCTATTTGTGATGTGCTATTAATTCAACATATTTGTTGTTACCTTTAACATTCTCCTCAGTTGATGCATGTGTTTTAGGTAGAGTTTCTTCATGATCTAACAACGGGGCAGCAAGCATTTCATCTCTACTTGTGGTTATCTTTACATCCTTTATCTTTAGTGGTGCGGGTTATTTAGCATTCAGCTCCTTATCTACTTCGTCAACCTACACAATGTGAGAAATAACACTAAAAGTAGAGAGTAAATCATTAGTTTCAGAAATAACTTCACTTGACCTATCATCTACAACTCTCTTTTCTTTCAGTATACCTCTCACACTTTTAATTTGGATGCTCTCAATCTCACATATGGTGGAATCACATAGCTCATCCTTTTTAACATTCTCACTCAATTTGGCTATGTGGCTCTCATTCTCACATGGTTTTTGATGCATCTCATAGATTTTCCTTTCCACTTTAATAGCATATGTCACAAGATCATACAAACTACTAAAATATTTATATAGAAGTACAATTGCAATATTAGAATTTAATCCTTTCTCAAAGTATACCTTATTGTCATACTCATAGTTAATACTAGCTCGACTAAGTGCACAACTCAACTCATTAAAGTAATCATGGACAGATTTGGGTCCTTGTGTAATGCTCTCCAAGTGACAAAGTGATTCCTGCTTGTAGTACGGTGGTACGAACTCTCTCCTCATGAAAAGCTTTAAATCTTCCCATATTTTGATGGGGCATTTTTCGAACAAATGTTGCCACCAATCAATCATATATATAATCATCAAACTCTCTAGTGGCTCTTATCACCTTGTTAGCTTTATGAGTCATTTCGATTGTAAACACCCATTCCATTTGTACTTCTCACACAAGATATTCTTCTGGATCATTACTTCCATAGAAGGGAAAATGCTAATACTCACATCCTGCCATGGTTAGTAAAATAAAAGAACAAGTATACAATTTTGAACGTATGCAAATATGTGTGGAATCATTCAATCTCATCATTCTTACCAAACCAAGTTCTCACCTTTACAAAGTGAATTTATGCCAGAAACTTACACTTTGGTGGTTGTAGAAGTCAACGATGGTGATGATCAAGCGAATTAAAGAGTGAACCCAAAGCACATGAGCGGGTATTTGTGGAGCTTGGTATGGACATTGTTTACCTACTCAATTTGAAATGTTTGACATTGTAAAGATAGATAACAATCCAAAATAGAAATTCAAAGCCTAGTTGTTGATTCTTATCAAGATATAAGTGATGATCAAAACAACTCACGCAAAAAGAGAATGGAACTTAGTGCAATCAAGGAATAAGAAAAAATAAAAGTATATGGATAATACCAAAGCTCTATTGCACAAGTTTTGGAGAGACGCAAGCTAATTTCATTAAAGAATGTAAAATGGCACAAGATTGCTCACTATTAAATACAATTGTATAATCTTAAAATAATAAATATAAATTATGGTATTGCTCAATATAGTGCAGCCAACCACTATTCTCTTTTCTTCTGTTTTTCTTTTTCTTTCTTTCTTTTCTTTCTTTCCATGGCCTTTTGCTCTTTCTTCTTCTTGTAATTTTCAGCCAATACTAGTATGAATAAAGTTTTGGAAACCCTAACTTGATGTTATGAGATTATGACGATGTTTTTTGATTATGCAATGTATCAATATGAATAGCCCTAAGTAATATCAAATAGCTAATCTAAATTGGGGTCAAAGTGTTCGCAAAGGAAAATTTGGTTCTCAAAGGTGAGGGTACTGATATTTTTGTGATTTTATGATTTATGGACACTACTAGACAACCAACTCAAAGAAACAAGCTAGAGCACAAATTGATGCAAGCAAACTTGTCGCCACAATTAAAGTGTTAAAACGGCTAAATTTGGCTTGCTCACAATGGAATGAATTGAAGGTAATGTTCTAAGCTTTAAAACAAGTATAAGAACACATAATTTAGATCTTGGGTGCAGAATTTATAGCTAAAAACCAAGGTGCAAGATTTGGCATAAATTCAGCTGATCTAACCAAATATAAATCCAAATCAAATTATGTTTCTGAAGGACCATGAGGAGGTCCATCCATGTTTGTGATGAGTATTTGACTTTATTTGAGCAAGGTGTGCTCAAGTTTGAGTTTGATTTGGATTGATTTTCAAAATGAAGCAAGTTGAGTTGTCTCTGCCAGGAGTGGAAGTACCGGTCGTATGGACGCGGTAGTGATGAGTTGGATGGTTTATTGCACATCTTTGTGGGCATTGCTATGTGAGGAGTTTCCTTGTCTTTGATGGTTGTAGGGCGACGGTGCTAGGTCATGGTGAGGCGAAGGATGACCGGGACTAGGCGAGGAGCGTCGGAGGTCCAAACGGTTAGGAGATCGCCGGAAGATGATCGGAGACAGAGTCCGGGCAAGTCAAGAAGACAAGGAAAGGAGTTGATGCTAGCTAGATGCCGCGTGGATCAATGAGGGCCGTCGGATTGAGGTCTAGTTGATAGGTTAGCGGGTCTAGGTAGTATGCTTTGAAAACCGTGCAAGAAAACCCGGCATGTGTGTGGGTTTTGGGTTAGCCCTTGCATGGCTATGTGTGTGGGTTAATCCTAGCCCTTAGATGAGTGCTCTAGGGTTGAGGGACTCATCCAAGGGTGGTAGGTGGCCCAAGAGTAGTATAAATAGGGGTGGAGGGGTAGCCTCCTTCCCTTGAAGGTGTTGAGGTTTTTGATGCTCATTTGAGCTTTGCCCACAAGAATGTGAGGCTTTGTAACCTCCCCTTCCAGAAATGAAATGTTTCCTCAAATCATTTCTTTTCTTTGTGCATTTACATTACGCAATTTATATTATGCACTTAAATTCCGCACTTAAATTCCGCAATTAAATTCAGCACTTACATTCTTGCAATTTACATTTATGCAATTTGGATTTGCCTCCGCTCCTTCTAAATGCTGTTCTTCTAGGATGTCTTGAGGGTGTTCATTTGGTTTTGCATCTTTCTTACACCCTTGGAGAGACTAGAGATCAAGTTTTTCATCAAATTGCAAATCTGTCCAGAACTTGTTCTTCACAAAGCAGTCAGTGTTTGATTTTTATAAAAATATAAAAAAATCATTTATAAGTTATTCTTTTTAGAGAACGTGCATAACTCATATATACATCTTTATAAAATTTATTGAGTCCACTGGTTGCACTGTTTGAGAGCTATGAAGTGAAAACCGAGCCTCAAATTTTTTGGTCGAAGTTTCTGACTGTCTGTATTGCTTGATTTTTAATTATTATTCTACAACGCATTCTGAGGTGATTTTTAGTGGAGTGGTTCACGTCTCAACTGCTCACTGGGACAAAAATTCTCAAAAATTTTAGAGCAACAGAAACTCACCAATCACCTGTTCCATCTGAGGACAATTTCTGAAAATCTGCTTTAACTTTTCTGAAAAGAGACTTTGGTGTTTTAGCTTTATCTCTTTTAGAAAAGAAGTCTTTTGAATTGATTCCTCTTTTGTTTGGACACTTGACAACCAGGATTGTGATTAAAAAACCCCTCACATGATTAATGGTTCTTATCCATGCAAGCTAGGGGTACACATAGTTGTCTAATTGTTCTGGATTTTTAGAGGGTGTGCGAATCTGAGAAGCACCAGTTTGAACGAGAATCTTTGGGTGATTTAGATTTTTATTGCAAGAGTGTTTGGAGTACTTTGATTGGGGGAAATTTTATTTGGGATCATTCACCCCCCCTCTGATCGCCATTTCGATCTTTCAATTGGTATCAGAGCCAGTTTTGCTCTTCCATAGATCTTGACCGGTCTCAAGAGCCATGGCGATGGACAAGTATTCCACCAAGCCTCCCATTTTTGCTGGAGTTGATTTTTCGTTTTGGAAATCGCCGATGGAGTCATACATCACTGTCTAGGGCTTCCTGATATGGCAATAGGTGAAGGGCAACGACGACTTCTCCGGCATGTGATTCATGGCAGGCGCCATTGAAGTTAGCGACTCCGAGCTGTACAACGACACGGATGAGGTACCCACCTACGACGAGTTAAATGATGCCTTCTGTAAATTAGGCAAGTTTCATGCTAAGGCTAGGTCGAGGTGTTCTGAGTTAGAGAAGGAGGTAGATAGCTTGTCTCGGAGTTAGCTTCACTTAAATCATGTTCCTCCCGAGACTCGATAGTGTGTACACTCTGTGATGCTTTGCTTGTGGGTGGAGAACCTAAGGACTTTGCATGATAGTGTGCTTGTTGATCTTGAGAATCTAAGGTCGAAGAATGCTAGTTCACATTACTATTGATATTCCTGCTGATGCTAGCTTTTCTCATGCTCACACAAATGCTTCTTGTAATAATTGCCCTAAATTGCTTGCCGAAATTGATGCCATGAGCGAACACCTTAGAAAGCTTTCTGCTAGAAATGATGAACTTGAATTGCATGCTTCTAAGGACCCAGTCAGCTCATGTGAGGGCTGTAGGCAACTAAAGCTTGACAATGATGCTTTGAATGTTAAGTGTGATCAACTTGCTAAGGAGTTACTAGATAAGTCAAAAACTGGTTGCCTACTGTGTATTGGGGTTAAGGATGATGTGGATCAAATCCATGTCGAGCTTAAGAAGAAGTTAAAAGACCAAACCCTTAGGATTAGAGATGCTCCTTGCGTTTCTTGTGAGGCCCTCAAGATTGAGGCAGCCGTGCTAAGGGAACAAAAAGCACGTGCTGAGAGATCTTCTCTTTCTGGTTCTTCTTCTTCCTCTCCTTCCCCCTGTTCTTCTTGTGCTTCTTTCTTTCGAGATTGCCAGTATCTTATGAGCACTCTCGAGAAGTTTGTTGGAGGCAAGAAGAAGCTCAATCTTATTCTAGACCAATCCAAGATTGGTAGATTCAATCAAGGTCTAGGATTTGATCTCTTGGAGCACGCTCGGGCGCATCCTCCCACCATTGTGCGCGGCTCCAAGAGTGGTGAGATTGTGGTAGCTCCCAGAGTGAGCACCACCATGTTTAGGTCTGTTGGGGTTGTCCATAGGACTTCTGACCAGAAGGGTGTTACTCCTGTTGCTTCTATCTCTAGCAAGACGAAGTACACATGCACCTTCTGTAAGAAGGATGGTCACCTAGTAGATTTCTGCTTCAGGCACGCCAAGATCACTCGGCGTAAGCGTGTTGCTGCTCTTAGGGGTATTCAGGGTCATCCCCAGACTTTGAGTGCTCCTAAGGTACACACTGCTTCTAGACAGGTTAGAGAGTCGCCTATTTTTAGGCAGCGTCCAGGACTCGGTTTTCATGCTAGTTCTTTGAGTTTTAGTCCTGGAGCTGTTCGTAGTCAGTCTTTCCTCCGTCCTCTTGATATTCCTCATTTTTCTCGTCGAGGTAGATATCGTGGCGTGAGGCGTTTTCAGTAGGAGTTTTAGGCGGCTTCACCGGGTGGTTCGGCTTTTGCACCACAAAGAGCCAACCCGATTCAGCTCCTAGATCATCTACTAGAGTTGCTCTTGATCTTGTTAGGGTTAAATGTCGAGAGACACTCAAGTCCAGTCTTCTTGATGCATTTGGTACTCGAGGCGTCGGGTGGTTTAGTATTGGGTCCCCAAGTCTTCACTCTATCCCAGTACTGAGTCATCTTTCCCTCTTGTGTCAATTCCTTGTGTCATGTCTATGCGATGATGCTTTTAAGTGCCTTTTGCCTTTCTCATGGCATGAGTCGCTTGAGGCTAGCTTGAGGATGTGACACTGCCTAGTGGAGTGGATTTGGGTCATCTTGTGGACTTGTCCTTTCTTAGTTCGATTCTTAGTCCATGAGTTTTCCTGAGGTGTCATCTTCGCCGTGCACAAGTAGTGGACCTCGTTTTTCCTCGAGGTACCCACTCACGGCAAGAGTTGAAGGTAAGTATGTTGGTCATGTTGATCTTTACTAATCTCATCTAGGATCGGTTTGTCGCTTTTCAATGTTGGCACTCGATGTGAATTCCGAGTTGGCCTTTGCGGCTTGTCTCTAGAGGATTGGATCTTCTTGCATGACCATCATGAGCATCATGCTAACCTGCATGTTCTTTCAACTTTGTTTGCCTCGTGTTTCGCTCCACAAGTGTTGAGCTTCATGATAACAGCATTGGGGGCTTCCACTTCCATGGTGAGCTATCTCATACCCTCATGTCGGTTATACTTGTGATCATCATTTCCATGACATGTTGTGACTGCTCTTGCTCCCATGTGTATTATATGTACTTTGCTAGGTCTTGTTAGTTTTTGTCTGTCTTGTTTTGTGCCAATAGCATGTTTTCCCCAACCATCTTTGTGCTTCACGTATTATATCCTAAATTCATGAGCTTTTTCCCAGCAACTGATTTTCTTGTTTTTATCCTGTCCATGATATTGTTCATTTGGTATGAGCATTTGTATTAACTATGGGCACGTGCTATATATCATTTACTTTATTTTGTCATGAGTAGTATCTAGGTTATATGACCCTGATTTTCTATTACATCCATGATTAGCTTTGTTTAGACTTTGTTTGTCAGACTTTGTGCTACATGTGAGTGCCTTTCATGAGATTAGGGTCATATGATCTAGCCTGCATTGTATGACTTATATTGTTCATGATCACCTTTTATTGTCCTTCATGCTTATATGATTCATACCTATTTTGCATGAGCTTGTGTTTTTCATTCATGGCATGTATTCATCATCATGTATAGAGTGTTGCCATAAGTAGCTTCTCATCTTTGTGTCCACGGTCACCATTTACTTTCATGCTGCCTATGTCCTCATGACCTTTTGTTTGGTCTTCTTTTGATGGGCCTTTTCACAGCATGTAAATATTGTTACTGAGACTATGGATAAATGGATCTTGATGTTGCTAATTGGTTTGTTTTATGCATGATCCTCTTTGGTTGTCTTCATTCATCTTGCTCATGGTATATCTAGTAGCATGTTGTTGTGCTTCATTGTGGTATTTCTTCATTTACATGCTCATTGCCATGTTTAGGGTAGTATCTTGATCCATGTATTTCTAGGCTTGCACATGATCCCTGCTAGCATTTTGTTGCTGTGATGCACCTTGGTTAGCTTCTTCGCAAAGATGACAAAGGCTATGATGCACCTTGCTGTTGTTTATCATGTGGATGTTTTCACTGTTGTCTATGGATATATGGATCTTGATGCTATCTTTAGCTTGGTTGTGATACATGATCTTACATTACCTTCTGCATCATGTTCATGCTCTAGATGATCGTTTGCCACACTTTTCGTGTATCTTGTCCATTCGTGCCTAGGAACTGGATCTGCCTAACCCTAGTTTCGAAAGCATAGATTTGTTGGATGCATGTGTGTAAGCTTTCTGGTGAGGAGACTATCATCCTAGGAATATCTCTAAGTCTTCTTCCTCTGCTTTTTGGATCCACTTCAGGTCATTTGCCACTACTTGCTCTACACTGCAGTAGGTAAGTACCTCTGAAAATGTTGATAATAGTGATGGGTCTCTTAGGAGGTTGTGGTTCTTTTGTAGGTAGAGCTTGTGTCCTATTTGTCTAGAGTCTTTTAGTTGGACTTCTAGCATAGTTAGGTTGCTTCTTACCTTGAGCCATCTTGCTCCTTAGAGACCATGTGGTTTTAGATCTTATCTCTTCTCCTCTAGCTTTGTACCTATCTCTTTTGAGGTGAGAGTTTTAGAGTGTGCCTCAAGGGGAGTAGAGTGTGTTCAGGGGGATTTGAGCTTGGGTTTATGAGCTCATATGGCATTTCTTGAGGGGGAGCTGGTTTGTATATTATGTACTATATATTTTCTTTCAGCATTTCCTTTCTTCTTCTGGGTGACTTTGGGCTTGTTTTCTTGAGTTGAGTTCACTCACTTAGACTTCTGGCATGCCTCGCATGGACCTCTTATGTTGTGCTTTAGGTTGCTATCATGCGTGATTAGCTGTTCTCTCTTCTCTCTAGGTTGAGTTCCCTCACAGTCTTATAAGTCTAGCGGTATTAGGCCTCCAGGTAGACAGGTCCATGTGCACTCCTTAGTTGGGATCTAGAGTCACTTCCCTATGTCGATCCTTTGGGAAGATAAGAGCGAGTCTAAGCCGTAGTGAGTCTCTTATATCTTTTCTATGCTCTATAGCCATCCAGTTTTGCAGTTTCTCGACTTCTTCTCCTCATTCTGTTTTTCTGGTTATTATTGAGTTCATTCGGTTTTTCTTTGTGCCTAATCTTGATAATAACTCAACTTTAACCAGATTTGAGCTTAAAATTGATTCATTTGTTGAGGGGGAGTTTGGGAATCTGTTTGTGCATTGCATATAGACTGCATTTCTTGTTTAATGAGCTTTGTCTATTATGCAATTGATTTCTTCTTCATGCTATACACCATGCTACATCATTTGAAGAAAATCACTAGCTTAGGTATGTCCAAGTTCATTTAACTTGCTAAGCTTAAAAATGAAATAAGCCTTAAATGAAAAACTTGATCAAACTTGTTGCTTTTACTTGCTAGGTTTCTTCTCTAGAGGTTTGTGCCATAATTTGAGAAATTTAGGAGTTCTCTAGAGTCCCTATAGCAACTTGGGTGAAACTAGTTTGATCCATGCTAGAGTCCTTCAATTGCTCATGAATCATTGTGCTAAAAATGAAAATTAAACAAAATTGACTCTTCTTGTGCACATACGACTCAACACCTTGCATTCACAAGACCGCTTCCCATTGCACTTGGGATGAACTTGGAATACATCATGTTTGACCTAGACCATCCTCTTAAGAGTTCATCTTGAGATGGTCGCATACGGCTTGAGTCAATTGGTTGTCAAAAGAAAATGGAAATAAATTAAAAACAAAGACATATGTGGGTAAAGAATGCAAATAATGTCAAACATTTGCACCCCGCTATGTCTTGTATGATGATAAATCAAAATTTGCATTAAGTGATAAATGAACCCGAAGGACCTTGTATGCTCTTCTAGATTCCCCAACGTGTTGAGTAGGTTGAACTCTAGGTTTTCCTTTTGATCCTTAGAGTGGCTATTCTTCTATTTTTGAAACTAAAGCTAAGTGTTGCACTTGCCAAATCTTGCTAAAAATGAAATATTCAAAACTAAGATCGTATTTGCTCTTGGACATGTCTTAGTTTAGTCATCTTCTGAAATTGACAAGCTTGGTGTAATATCCTTCCATTTTGATCAATTGGATAATCTTTAAAGCTCTTTCGACTGCATTTCATGCATACATATAAAAAAAAATTGATGCCTATATTGCCAAAAGGGGGAGAAAACGTAGAAAATGCATCACTAAAAAGATAAGAATGTGAATGCTTATTTGGTTATTATGATCTTTGTAAAACTATGCTACTACTTCTGTTGGATCATAATCTCATAATCACATTTGACATGTTTAGTTGGATTTTAGAGTTTTTGTTGAAAACTTCTAAAATCTGAATTCCTCTTCGTCAACTTGGTCATGGTTCTAATTTCTATCTTTGGACCAAGTTTGACTTTGCAACTAAAAATTGCTTTCTTCTTCATTTTCTTCAAACTCAAATTTATGCCTTTTGTGTGGTTTGTCAATATACTCATCAAGGGGGAGATTGAAGGACCATGTGGAGGTCCATCCATGTTTGTGATGAGTATTTGACTTTATTTGAGCAAGGTGTGCTCAAGTTTGAGTTTGATTTGGATTGATTTTCAAAATGAAGCAAGTTGAGTTGTCTCTGTCAGGAGTGGCAGTACCGGTTGTATGGACGCGGTAGTGATGAGTTGGATGGTTTATTGCACATCTTTGTGGGCATTGCTATGTGAGGAGTTTCCTTGTCTTTGATGGTTGCAGGGCGACGGTGCTAGGTCATGGTGAGGCGAAGGATGACCGGGACTAGGCGAGGAGCGTCGGAGGTCCAAACGGTTAGGAGATCGCCGGAAGATGATCGGAGACGGAGTCCGGGCAAGTTAAGAAGACAAGGAAAGGAGTTGATGCTAGCTAGATGCCGCGTGGATCAATGAGGGCCGTCGGATTGAGGTCTAGTTGATAGGTTAGCGGGTCTAGGTAGTATGCTTTGAAAACCGTGCAAGAAAACCCGGCATGTGTGTGGGTTTTGGGTTAGCCTGCATGGCTATGTGTGTGGGTTAATCCTAGCCCTTAGATGAGTGCTCTAGGGTTGAGGACTCATCCAAGGGTGGTAGGTGGCCCAAGAGTAGTATAAATAGGGGTGGAGGGGTAGCCTCCTTCCCTTGAAGGTGTTGAGGTTTTTGATGCTCATTTGAGCTTTGCCCACAAGAATGTGAGGCTTTGTAACCTCCCCTTCCAGAAATGAAATGTTTCCTCAAATCATTTCTTTTCTTTGTGCATTTACATTACGTAATTTTTATTATGCACTTAAATTCCGCACTTAAATTCCGCAATTAAATTCAGCACTTACATTCTTGCAATTTACATTTATGCAATTTGGATTTGTCTCCCGTCC
Source organism: Otatea glauca (assembly GCA_036346275.1). Taxonomy (NCBI): domain Eukaryota; kingdom Viridiplantae; phylum Streptophyta; class Magnoliopsida; order Poales; family Poaceae; genus Otatea; species Otatea glauca. Next base: position 44,451 of record JAYEVK010000075.1, on the reverse strand, counting down.
TTCTAAATGCTGTTCTTCTAGGATTTCTTGAGGGTGTTCATTTGGTTTTGCATCTTTCTTACACCCTTGGAGAGACTAGAGATCAAGTTTTTCATCAAATTGCAAATCTGTCCAGAACATGTTCTTCACGCAGCTGTCAGTGTTTGATTTTTATAAACATATAGAAAAATCATTTTTAAGTGATTCTTTTTATAGAACGTGCATAACTCATATATAGATCTTTATAAAATTTATGGAGTCCACTGGTTGCACCGTTTGAGAGCTATGAAGTGAAAACCGAGCCTCAAATTTTTTGGTTGAAGTTTCTGACTATCTGTATTGCTTGATTTTTAATTATTATTATACAAATAATTATGAGGTGATATTTGGTGGAGTGGTTCAAATCTCAACTGTTCACAGGGACAAAAATTCTCACAAATTTTAGAGCAACAGAAACTCACCAACCACCTGTTCCAACTGAGGACAATTTCTGAAAATCTGCTTTAACTTTTCTGAAAAGAGACTTTGGTGTTTTAGCTTTATCTCTTTTGAATTGATTCCTCTTTTGTTTGAACACTTGACAACCCGGATTGTGATTAAAAAACCCCTCACATGATTAATGGTTCTTATCCATGCAAGCTAGGGGTACACATAGTTGTCTAATTGTTCTGGATTTTTAGAGGGTGTGCGAATCTGAGAAGCACCAGTTTGAACTAAAATCTTTGGGTGCTTTAGATTTTTTTTGCAAGAGTGTTTGGAGTACTTTGAGTGGGGGAAATTTTATTTTGGATCATTCACCCCCCCTCTGATCGCCATTTCGATCTTTCAGTTTCAATGAGTCTGAATCACAAAGGATGCCACAGAAAATTTTTGTAGAGGACTCTCTAAGGATTTAGGAAAGTAAAAATTATCCAAATCAGAGTTCAGACGTGAGAATTATGATCAAAATACCGAACCATTCTGTGCTGGGTATACAACTATTGGCCAAGTTTGACAGCCAGATTAAACTGATCTAGAGGCAGAATTAGTCCCTTGCGAACTGACCATCTTGAACTACGGTCGCATCGAATTCCACTTTCTCACAACTGACACAACTCTTCGACCACAATCCTAAACAACCTTATACTTGGTCAACCAATCTATTCCAAGGATAACATCTAGGGTCTAGGTGTCTAAGATAATAAGGTTTGCTAGGAACTCTATTCCATCGATAAGCAATTTAACTCCCAAACAGCCTACGTTAGATTGGAGTTCTGATCCAGGGGATTAGACTAATAGTATATACATAAGATTCACAACATCCAACCCATTCCCAATAGCAAAAGCTCGAGAAAAAAAAGAATACAAAGCTCCAAAATCAAATAAAATTGTTGCGAGTATTGAGTTAACTAAAAAATTACCCAGCACGACGTTTGGCACTTCCTAAGCTCCATCAGCTATGATGTGGTTGACTCAACCTCTCGTTGTTTCTTGGGGCGTAGCTCCTACTTGAATTGTTACATGGTTCGCTCTTGGCACAGGCGCCTTTGCTTGTGTAGAACCAAGATTAAAGCGAACAGGGGTAATACCTTCTCTCTGGAGATAGTTATTGGCAAAATATGCTAGCTCTCGGTAGGTAAAGCAGTGCTTGACTGAAGATTGTTGATTCCCTCTTAGCACATTACTTAAACAGGGTTTTGGAAATTCTGACCAGATCAACGCGGTGCAGGGGACGGCTTCTTGAACGTAGCTTGATGTTGAAACCTCGCAAACTATTGTGGAGCCACTCTCATCCTCTATTGATTCTGACAACCTCCTTGTTGTGTCATTTTGCACTTGCACTTGTCATCTAACTCCTTGCGCTTGTCCTCTAGAATTAAGGCCTTGTTGACCAACTCATGAAAATCTGGAAAGTTGTGGGTAAACAACCCAACTTAAGTCCAGAATTAAGTCCCTTTATGAAACGAGACTGTCTTGCCTTATCTATAGCAACATCCTTAGGGGCATAGTGAGCAAGTTGTTTAAACTTGTTCAGATATTCAGCCACTGATTGTCTTGCTTGCCTCATTGCCCTGAATTCCTCTTTCTTCAAGTTCATAATCCCTTCCGGTACATGGTACTAATGAAAGGCAGAGTGGACTCATTCCAGGTGATTTCTTATGGGGCTTCGTGAGTAGCACAATATTTCTCTCTCCACTCAGCAGTAGTTCCTTCTAGCTGATGGAAAGTATAGAGAACCTGACATTACCTTCACACTGAGTAATGTGTAACTTCCACTCAATTGTCCTAAATAAATCATCTGCCTCAAGAGGCGTAGCATTTCCAGAAAATGTTCACGTATGTGTCCTCATAAAATCTGACAACTTTGAATAAGGACGAGGTCCATTGTTAGTAGCTTGAATTGCATTGTTGACACTTGCTTGATTGGTTAAATTATGCACTTGCTGCATCATTGTATGCATCAACTGAGTCTGATCAACCAAGAATGCTCCAAAGTTCTTCATATCAACCTGCGGTGATGGCTAAGGAAAAGCTCCATCATTGGAATTGTCACAGGGTTAGGTACCACTGTAAGTTCAAGCTACATTAGTTTTGGTGATTGGTTTTATATTAATGTTTAATCATTGTTTAATGACAAATCTAATCATTGTGAGACTAACATGTCTATTAAGCCTTATTCTTATTAGTCTCAAATTTGGATGGAAAATGAAAAACCCAAGGTATGCACTCGTATTTACTTTATTATCTTAATGCATACATAGGATTCGAGTTAAAGGATGAACTCTTCCATTGCTTATATATTAAAGATGTGCATTATGTTTTCAATTCCATATATTACATGGATGCACACATCTAGGGGGAGTTTATAATTTAACTTGATGTTTCAAATAGTATTATTCATGTTCTCTTGCCAAATAATATATAGGATCAAGACTTTGAAACAACCCTTGAGTATATATAACTTGTGTAGTTGTAGTATACTCATATTAATATAGGATAAACTCCAATTAAATCAAATTGAATATGTGCATATTGTTTCCAATCCAATTACATGTATGCACATCTCTATGTGGAGTTTATTCTATAGTGGATGGTCTAAAAAGTATTTATCCCTTTCCACCACTCCATATAAGATTTGGATCATTATCTTCCATCAAATTCAGTATATGAAACTTGTGTAGTTATATAACTCATATCAATTTAAATGTCATTTAAATTGAGTTCGGTTGTCTTTCAATCATTCAAAGAACCAATCATGTGTTGATGGTATCTCTTTGTTGATTAAGGACAAGCGAAAAGTTCTTGAGTATAATGAAGCATTAGTTGCATCAAAGTACTCAAGACATATTTAATCATTCAAATTGATTTGGGTTGTGCTCAATCGATCTTGGATGCATCCATTATGTGTTAATGGAGTGCGGTGATGATTGAGACAACCATGTTTGTTGGACTAACCTTCTCAATGAGCTGTGAAACTGGGTTGAGTCCAATGGTGATAAAGATTTGGATGGCATCATGTGTTGATAGCCATCAAATCAAGAATCGGGAAGAAGAAGTCATCATGTGTTGATGAGCTTCAAGAGGTGATCCCGAAGTGAAGAGAAGGGCTAGAGAAGGTTCATCATGTGTTGATGAATAAGAAGAAGAAGATTCGATCCTGGAGAGAAGATGATTGAAAATCATGAAAGCTCCAAGTGGATCGCTAGAGGCAAAGGTATAACTAACTAGGGCTAAGGATGTGTTCCTAGTCTTTTACTAGTCTCGGTGCTTGGATGGGAGACCGGGTTGCTAATTAGGTTGCCGTACTATTAAGAGGGGTTGAGTCTTTTAGCTTGAGCTTCATTATGTATTGATGAACTCAATCCGGTTCACTCTAACTTACTCTCTTGATTGGATTTTTGCATGAACTAAGTATTTGCATGTGTTACAAATAAGGGTGCTCATGGTTGCATCTTTATCTGAATCTTATCGATTTGGTTTTTCCAAGAAGCTATGGATTTGCATGTGTTGCAAAAGAGAGATAGCTTATACAATGTTGTTTACGTGGTTATTGCTTGGAGCTAAGTTTTGCATGTGTTGCAAAAGGAGAGAGCTCAAGCAATTTGGTTTAAAATGGTTGCATGGAGATAGAGATTTGCATGTGTTGCAAATAGAGAGCTCATGCACTTGAGTTTGAGTTATAGTTTGCTTAAAGCTAAGATTTGCATGAGTTGTGAAAAGAGAGCTCAAGCATTTGTTGTTTGCATGGAGCTAGGTATTTGCATGTGTTGCAAATGGAGAACTCATGCATTGGAGAATTAGCTTGTGACTTGATCATGTGTTGATCATCACAAGGCTAAGAAAGGATTATGCTTTGTGCTTGCAAAATGAATTTTTGCAAAACATTGATGTTTATGGTTCTTATCCTGGAGCATGAGATAAGCATTTGCAAATGTGTTTTATAAAGTGTTGGGATCATGTGTTGATCATCTCATGGCTCAATATGTGCATTTAAGTGGTTAGATTTGTTATTTGCAAATGTGTTTTGCAAATGAACTAGAAGTTATGGGTTTCGATCCTAAAGCATGTATTGGCATTTGCAAAGTATCGGGATCATGTGTTGATCCTTACATGGCTAGAGGGTTGATCTCATTGTAACACCCTGGCACAAATTTTTCTCATGGCCTAGCCCTCTATGGGGCGGGCCCACACATGCATAGCACCCCACTTACACTTTCATCCTCGCTTCGTGTAAAAGGGTTAACCCAGAGGTGCTATGTTTGGACCCAACATTCATTATATACTACAACAACTCAGTTTGTGCAAGCAATGTGGGACTAATCCCACCTCCACTCCACATGGGCCACATGGGCCTTCACATTAATAGGCTGGGGTATTACACTAACCCCCCTTAAGGGCTGACACCCTCGGTAGCACACCTTATACACGACAGATACCCAGAACCACCCCTCGGTACACGGCCGTGCGTCCAGTGCCAGTACATATGCCATATCGTATGGCCACTCTAGGCCCACACGGGCCATGCGCCATATGCCCACGCCCCTGTCCCACATGCGCCCGTGCAGCGAAGGTTGATGCTCTGATACCATCTGTAACACCCTAGCCTAAATTTTGCTCATGGCCTAGCCCTCTGTGGGGCGGGCTCATGCATGCATAGCACCCCACTTACACTTTCATCCTCGCTTCGTGTAAAAGGGTTAACCTGGAGGTACTATGTTTGGACTCAATAGGCATTATATACTACAACAACTCACTTTGAGCAAACAATGTGGGACTAATCCCACCTCCACTCCACATGGGCCACATGGGTCTTCATATTAATGGGCTGGGGTATTACACTAATTAATGGGCTGGTATTATATACTACAACAACTAACTTTGTGCAAGCTATCTGGGACTAATCCCACCTCCACTCCACATGGGCCTTCACATTAATGGGTTGGGTGTAATTAAATTTCCATTTCTGTAGTGTGTCAAAATATTTGGTGACGTTGGATGTAGCTATTGTTATGATATTCAAAAGTGAATGGTTCTGTTGTGAACATTTTTATTTCTTGGGTAGTTGTCCTTTGGAGCATGGTAGGCGTATGATTTTGAGAAAGGGACCCATCGTTTGGATCATTCTAAATACTTGTGTGGGATGCAATGTGTTTCTTTGTTAAGAAAGATGTTGCAGAATCTCGATCGTGAGGTTTTGGTAGAGCAGTTGGTTGCTAACCCTAGGCACCTTGCCTTTGAGTCCTACCTAGCATGGTAATTTCGGGGAGTCAAAGCGGTATTGAAGCATTGAACGTCAAAGTATGTTATAGTGCTTTGGTCGCTTCTATCTGAATGGGAACCAATTTGGGAGTTGGAGTTTCACATGCGTGAGAAGTATCCTGAGTTGTTCACTTCAGGTATGTGATGAGATTCATTCCCCTGTTTTAGTTACCGCTAAGTGGTGTGCTCGGATTCGGGGTCGAATCCTATTAAGGGGGAAGAATGTAATATCCAAAAAAATATTCGAGCTGTGGTGGGCTGTTTTTGGGGTTTTAGTGGGCTGTTGTGGGCTTCTAGGGGTTGGTTTCTTATGTTGGGCTGATGGTGGGTTGTCTTGGGCTAGCGTTGGGCCTTGTGGGGGGAAATCCCTAACCCTAGCCCCTATCCCTCCCCTCCTCCCCCAGCCGCCCCCATTCCCTTTGGCCAGCAGCCGCCCCTCCCCCTTCCCTCCCTCTAGCCGCCCCTTCCTCTCCCCTCTTCTTCCTTCTTGCGTCCCCTCCACCCAGGGAGGTTCCCTGCGCCACTTTTCTTCCCGGGTGCTGCTCTTGGGTCCCCTGGTGATTGCATCCTTTGGTGATTTTGTTGGAGATGTGGGTCTGCAAGGCGAGAAGAAGTTCGCGCGATTTGAGGGAAGAGTTCTGTGTTCGTCGTCGATCTAGTGAACTTTGGGAAGGTATGATGTTCCTATATTGTTTTTGGTGTACCTTGTGTGCTGGATGATGGGTAGGGCTTGCTGGAATCCCTCATACTTGTGCTGTTATTAGATTGGATGTGGGAAAATCTGGGGTTGGGCGTGGTCTGGGTTCGAGCAGTTCAAACCCCCATGTTAGGGCAGAGACTAAAAATAGTTCCGTCATTTCCACAGGGGTTGACCATTGGGAAAGTTGTAGATCTTCGTTTTAAGTTTATATAGAGACCAAGGTCATGAAATTTGGTTGGGTAGTCTAAAAGTTATGGCTGTTTTATTGACCGCTGTCCATAATCTGTCTCTGCTGTCAGCAGTCGCGAAAAACTGCTGAGTAGGGCTAACTAGAAATTGAATTATTTTTTTAAATGACCAGATTAAGTTAGGAAATTTCCTGTAGATTTCAGAGATGTTATCCTTTACTTCATTTGGAATTGTATAAAATTATTTATGCTATTTTGAAATCTGCTGTCCAGGGTGGTAGCAGATCGGGTTTCAAGGCTAAATATGAAAGGCTAAATGATTTGTTTGAGAGAATTGGTTAATGGTTAATATGTGGGTAATTTCCAGTAGTTTCATAAAGTTCTTGGCCCCTGAGGTTTGGATTATAAGGGTGGAACTTATAACCATTAAACCATTGGGACATCAGAGGGATGGTTTTGTTCGCCGAGCGAGAAAGTAATAAAATTAGAATAGGGCGTAGGTTCGATGTCGCTAAATTTATTGCATGTGATGTGATTGCATTGTGTTGAGATGTATGCAATTTATTTTCAGGTGGTGTGACTTCAGGAGTGGCCTCAACCTTGCCCCACTCTGCTCCTCGTGGTTAAGGCAAGTGCATCATATATGATAATGGATAGAGTTGGGTTGATGTTTTGGAACGAAGAATGTTTATTTGCTGTCCTAAACGATTAGATGCTAATTACCACTGATTTATACATATCTTGCTATCTTTATGTCAATGGATATGTTTATATCATGTTTATGGTTATGAGAATGTGGAAAAATAAATGCAACTTGTGAAGTACTCATGTCATTTGCATATGTGCATTCATGATGGAAGAGGTGACCCGTGTGGGCCTCTATGTCTCACTTGTAGTGAGTATGAAAGACCTACCTCGGTAGGCCCCTCCACGGGATGGAAGGGAATGAGAGGGTGCACACCGACGGGTGTGCACTCAGCTATACCGGTATGAGCTATGAGATGGCAATGAGCATATGAGCATGCATGATGCCTTGCATGGATGGTGACAAGCGCATTTTAAATTACTGTGTTCATTTCCATGTATGATTACCACATATGAATTGACGGTGCCATGTTTTATTCTTAAGTATTGTTTTCTAGTATGATGCACTTTGCTGAGTTTTGGACTCATGCTTGTTTATTTAAATGTTTTTAGGTACCTTGAGATCGGCATCTGGGAAGGGGTTGTAGTTATCACTAATTTAGACAACCGTGTTCTTAAGTTTATTGTATCAGATTCCAATTAGTGGAATGAGACTTCGGTTATACCTTGGTTTTGGCCTAGATAAGTAATGTGTGGAGTTTATGGTTGTCATAATGGTCATGTCTTGTTAAGTATTATGTGTGGCTTATGTTCTTGGCTTGAGATCGAGTTGAACATCGGTGCAGAGATGTTATTGATATCTTCATTTACCCTTCTTTGCATTAGTAAGTTGTAGTTGCTGCGTAGTGATTATTTAGAGAGATTGTTTTTGCTGCTGAAAAATTATTTACAATGGATAGTGTTCTTGCTGAATTTAATCTGAAAGTTGTTGTTTATTGATTAGTTGTGTGTGATGTAGTGACACTTTGGGCACACGGGGTGCCGGGGTGTTACAGTTGGTATCAGAGCGTGCTTTAGGTCCGTGGTGTGAAATTAGAAAATTACTCTAGAGTGAACTAAAATTTTTATTTGAGAAATTAGAAACATGGCTTAGGTGTATATTCTTTAAAATTTTGCCATAGGATAATAAACTTAAAATTTGATATAGGTTAGTTAACTAATTTAAAATTTGACACACTCTGATGCCCAATAGAAAGGGTATGGGTAATCATTGCATTACGCTTTAATATCTTATTTGAGCATTGATGATTTATATGTGTTGAACATGATGGTGTTATGATGATATATTGCTATGATTATGATTGAGTGGCTCAAAGGAATGTGATTATGTGAATTAGATGTGTTGAAGGGTTTCGGTGGTTGTCTACGTGGCCGTGGTAGAGGCCTTAGTTGTGGGTGTGGCTGGGTAGAGCCAGCACCTAAGGATTAGAAACCCCTCGTATGTGAGAGTTGTTGTCTATGTATGTCTTAGATCAGAGAGTTTGTTGAGAAGGTTGCTTTCGTTATATCTTCAATAGTAGAAGACAAAGAGAAAGTGTTTAGTGAATGAGTCTTTATTGGTTGTTATTACTACCGTTCTAGCGATTGGCTTTGTTGGTTAACATTGGTTGTTTTTCGTCAAAAATGGTTGCCTTTTGTATGTGTATATCGGTTTCCGCGCTTAAAAGAAGTTGTTGTTTTTTTAGCAGAACTTAAGTTCTGAGGGTTATGCTTTCTGCCTCTACTAGAAAATGGATTAGATAATCGCTTCGTTTTTCTTTTAGTGAAAAAGAATATCCTTGCAGCCATCTTCTTTCGTGGAAGTTTTAAATTTTGAGATTTGTCTTGAAGTGCTTTTGCATGTCAAAGTTTGGTCTTGTCATCTTGTGCTTTAATAGTCGAGTTCCGTTGTGAAATACGGTTGGGTTTTTTTGGGAAAAAATGATGTAAATAAAGTAAGTAATCATGTTACTAAGTTAATTTGTCAGTAGAAAGAAGTATTGTTTAGCATGTTACATATAATGTATTTGTGCAACTTATAGAATGAAGTTTTTCTTTATTAACTTGTGAATTGAATCAATTAATTGTAATTGTTATCTTCCATTTAAAACTAAATAACTCTCTACTATCTGGATTATGCTATAGTGAGTAATGATTAAATATGTTATTGTTCATGTTTGAGAATCGTTGCTTTACTTAAAAATTTTGGGGTCACACCCTGTTATTTCTAGGGTAGGTGACCAATGAGAATGTTTAAAACTTTAAACTTTGTTAAAGTAAATTTCCTAGTGGTTAAAGACATTCTAATATAAGCTGTTGGTAGAGACATTTAATTGCATTAGTAGATGACCATAAAGTGAATATTGATTAGAGTCATTTTGTGTGTCGCTGCAAATTATTAAAATAATTGAAAGTATGAAATCATGTTCCCTAGATGCTAATACAAATCGCGATTGAAAATGTATAGAATTTTCTATTTGATAAAGTTTTTAGGATAATGTGATGGTGTAAAGTACTGGAGTTTGTTGGACTTTGTTGCTTAGTGATAATTTATTATAGTGTATCAATGGAATGACTAATCAATGTTGTCATCAAAGAATGAGGAAACATAGAATGATAGAGTTTGATTTTACCCTTAGCGAATGACTATCTTAGATCCATTCTTATGATATATGTTTCGTGGAGATAATATTTAATTGTTGGAGTCATTTATTGATCAAATAATTTTTATTTATTTATTGAGATATCGACCTATGGGTTGTATGAAATTTTTTATGTTGATCATGCTGAAAATTTTGTTGAAAAGATATGTCTTAAACTTGGTATAGGAAGTTGTGTGATTGATGACTTGTGGTTTGTAGACCATAAGAAAATGTTGATGCACTGTCTTGTGCTGAATTAACTAACAGGTTGAATGTGCTAAAAATATTGACATGTTTCTCTTTGATGATCATGATGAGGTTGAGATGGTTTGATGTGTTATGATATGCATCATAATTTTTTGTTATAATTACTGGAGAAGGTAATTAAAAGAATAATTGATTTTGTGAATTATGCTTAATCCTGATGGGGTTTCCTAACGGGCAAATTGTGAATGTTAAAACCTTTAAGGGTAAGCGTATTAGAATACTAGGGATGGTAGGATTTGAGGTGAATCTTCTTTTAAAGGTATGAATTAAATTGTTCATATAGTCTTTTGGTTGAATGTCTTTTACTAAGGCATTCTATATTATGTGCATTAGATTTTCCCCAAATTAGAGTTAATGTTACCAAACTGCAGAGTTAACTTTGAGGTTTCAAAATGAGAATGAAATAGAGAATAATTATGAAGTGGTCTGTTGATGGTTTTTGAAATGCTTTATTTCATTGATCAACGCCATTCATCTATCTTTGCTAAGAGCTCTAGCTTAAGATATGATTGTGGAATTTATCCTTGAAGTTGTATGACTAGATTGCGCTCTTTAGCGTACAAATTGAGCCATTTTTGGTATTATCAGTTAAAGCAAATAACCGAGCCAATGTAATGTTTGAAAGTTCTGATTGGAAATATTTGTATCTCTAGTTCAACTAGAGTTATATTTATTTAAAATGTGCGTGGTGTTTGAGAATGGTTTTTAAAGGTGATCCTTATGATTGTATCAAAATGATTTGTGTTGGTGGAGTGGTTTTCTATTGGGAAATGTGTTTCCCTTTCTCATGAGAGAAAAGATGGTGGTTGTGTGGAAGAGGTTTGATTCCAAGATCGGTTTTCTTTCTCTTTTTGAAATGATTTGCTTTGGTAAAAGAGATGATTTGTTCTGGTAAAAGTGATATGCATCCACAAAAGATTTATCCAGTGTTTCTCTTTTAAATTGACTTTCTTCCTTATGTGAATTTTAGCGCATTGGTTTTAAGGTGATGAAGTGGTTTATATTGGTAAGGAGAATCGAGATTTCATTTTCATTCTGGCATGGGAAAAGAAACGGAATGATCATGGAATTTTTGTTGAGTACAATAAGGGATTGTATCCTTTGTCCTTGTTTGTTGAGTGAAAGAATGTGGGGCGAGACCTTTATGGAAATAGAAGCCAAGTGTGGGTTGCTAACAACCCAAGATCCTAGCCTCTGCTATTTGTTGATGCTTGATGATTTTTTAGTAGTGAGTAATGGGGGTTTTCGTGTGTCTCAGTTGGAGCTTGTTTAAGCTTTAAAAGTTGACCACTAGGAAGTTGGGTGTTACACTCATAAGTTCGTGGTTTATTTGCGAATGTGTTTTTGCAAATAAGTTGAGCTTTAATGTGATTTTTTGGAGTATGTGATTAACATATGCAAATGTGTTTTGCATAGTGTTGTGATCATGTGTTGATCCTCACATAGCTCAAAGAATCAATCCTTGAAAGTTTGGAGAAAGATCGCGCAAAATCGGGCTTTGGTCAGTGGGGGCGGTATGACGGGACTCCCTTTGGTCATACCGGCCGGCGGTGTGACCGACGCCCCACCGGTGTGGTTTTTCCAGAGAAGAGGTTTTGGCACTGAGGTGGGGCGGTATGACCGGACCATCTCTGGTCATACTGGCCAGTGGTATGACCGGGTGGTCTCCGGTCATACCAGCCGTGGAGTTTTTCAGAGTAACGGCTAGTTTTCTAGCTTTTGGCTCTGAGGAGCGGTCATACTGGCCCTAGGACAGTATGACCGGACTCCCAGGGTACTTTTGCCCAAATTGTCCCCCAACGGCTAGTTTTTCTTGTGGGGGTTATAAAAGGACCCCATGGGGAGGCAAGGGTAGGGTTGTTGGTTCTATTGAGCATTTGAGTGAGGCGTTGCATGTGTTGCACACTCATATTTAGTTTTTGAGCTAAGAGTGAGCCCTAATTTCATGTGTTGCAATTAGAAGTGGATTGAGGACCTCTTGTGGATGTGTTGCACTTGAGGAGGATCCTAGTGCATGTGTTGCACTTAGGAGGTCACCGAAGTGCATGTGTTGCACTAGGTGAAGTTCAAGCGGGAGTGCTTGACTTGTTACTCTTGGAGGTTCCCGCCTCCTAGACAGCGTAGAGCGTCGTGCGCGGGAGATCTCAACGGAAGTTGTGAGAATCCCCGGCAAAGTTTGTGAAAGTTGGAGCTCGCCTACCCAGGAGGGAAAAGGAGCTACCACTAGTGGATTCGTGGTGGGTGCTCAATTTGTGGAGCCGGTCCAATTCGTTTGGGCTTACCTCAATGTGTACTAGGGTAGACCGGCAAGTCTCCGAACACCACGGTAAATAGTATCGAGTCTCTTGTGTTTTCATTCTATTCTTTATATTCAGAGAATTAAATTGATTGATTACTTGTCTTTATGATTGCAAATTGTTATTAGAGACATAATTAGTTAGTGCACTTAGTGAGCCTAGTTGATTTAGGCCTTAATTGCCAACACCTTAGTTTATCGCTTCCGCTCATTATTTACGTTTTGACTTAGGCGATTGTTAATTAGAGAAGAAATTTTTAATACCACCTATTCACCCCCCTCTTAGTCGGCATCCTCGATCTTACAACCACTTCCACTAGCTCCATGGTTTCCACAAGTCTGAACCATCTATTGATCACTCCATAGGGTTAGAGAAGAGGGATCAGCATAGATAAGAAGTAAGAATCCTAATGTGGGGGAGTAGGTTTAAGGCAAAAACCAACTTAAAAAACTTTATTAATAACTTGGTATGGTTGCTTAAAAGAGCTTAAGGGCCATGCAAACACATACGACACACTCATCAATCATAAAAGACCCAACTCATCCTAAACACACAAAGCTAACGCCTACAAGGGCAACACTTCCTAACTTAAACGGATGCGACTAAAAAACAAGAGTCTCAACTTCCTAGACTAGCACCATGTAACATCCCAAATTTTGCATTTCTTGGATTTATTTGCATTTTACATTTTTATGAATTTTTGGGATTGAATTTAATCTATTTTGTATTTATTGAATAAAGCCTTTTGTCATCTTTTATTTATTTAATATAAAATTTTAAATAAACTTTTGCTGCAAATATTTTATTTGAGTTTCAGATGCCTTAAAATAATTTCTGGAATTTGTTTGGAATTTTACTGATATTTTTGCTATTTTATTTGGCTACTTCTAATTTTTGGCATTTATTTTATTGAAAAAGGTTTTTAAAACATATTTCAATAGTGTTGGGCCGAGCCCGTATAGACCCAGCCCAAACCCCTGCGTCGGTCCGGCCCATTAGCGCCGTAACCTAACCGTAGGATGCTAACCGCCGGATTCTGACCTGATGTTGACAACGATTTTGTCCTGAGATTAAATAAAAATAAATAATTACATAAAAATAATAACATGAAATAAATAAAATACACTGACGGCTAAAATCCGTTAAAACACAAAAAAATGACTAAAGGGTGTGAATTATATTTAAATAACAATCATTATGACATACTTAAACTACAAGACTAGCAATTACTCTGATGATCAATATTCCATCGATAATATGATTAATATCGGTGTACCTAAATATTTTATAGTGATTAAAGTCATACATGGGTATGGACGAGTACTACTCATGCTCGATTACCATTCCTACATGCAATCATGAGTTAAATACTTCATTAACTAATTTATATATTAGTTGATGACCTGATGATATGTGGGTCCATATATATCCATATGACGCCTTTTCAGTTAAAAAAATCAATCAAGAAGACATATGTGCACGAGTTTAAGTGCTCGTAAATCAGATAATTTATACTTCGCCAATTAACTTACGACAAAAAAAAAGAAATGGTGCCGTGAGCTATACTAGCTGCGTCCAAAAGAATACAAGCATGACACACTACTACAGAGGGGTATATCCGCGACGCCCCATCAGTGCCGCGTGAGGCCCACCCGGCAATGATTGTATTATCACTGCCGGTTCCAAGTAAAACCGGCACAATAGATTTTTCCCGCGCGAACTGAAGGAATATCACTGCCGGTTCATTTTCTCCGATCGGCAGTAATACATCACTGCCGGTTTGTAAACAAAAGCTGGCTGTGATAAGATTACCCTAAATTCTCCCGCGCGAACAGGAGAGCAGTATCACTGCCGGTTCGTATTATAAAACAAGCAGTGATATATTACTGCCGGTTGGTAAATAATAACCGGCAGTGATAAGACTTACCCTAAATTTTCACGCGCGAACGGCAGAGAGTAGCACTGCCGGATTATATTAGTGAACCGCATTGATATTTTATCGCGGGTATTGAAAAGAACCGTAGTGATAATTCGACACTATAAATACCCTTCAAGACTTGCCCACCTCCGCAATGCAGAGGAGCTCTGTTCTTGCTCGGTTGGGGAAGAAAGGGGCGAATTTTTGCTCTCAAATTTGGTGGAATTCACTTCTAATTCGTGATCTACGGTTCGTATCTTGATGTACATTTTATTTGTAGTTGGTTTTTGTTGGATATTACGTTCTATATAGTTGTTTGCTGTGAGAATTATCGATTGCATAATGAGCACAATTAGAGCTCTAATTTAGAGACTAGATTTGAATTCACCACCTTTTTATGTGTGCAGTGATTAGTGAGATTAAGATGTAGCTTGAATTTAAGTTTTTACGAGGACCAAATTAGTGATTGCGTTTAATATGTTAAGTACGGTAGCACTACATAATTAATGTCGTGTGTGTAATAATTTAGACATCATGTGTCTAGAAAAAGTATTTATATCCTTTGTTGAATTATATTTTAAATAATAAATTATGTATTTATGAGTTTTTATGCTTTTTAGCTAATTATTTAAAATATTTTCCTATTAAGAAGACGAAGTTTTAAATATTATTTGTGGAACTTTCTCAAAAAAAATTCTCAAAAAAATTTCATAATTTTTGAAGTTGGTCTGCTAATTTTAATAATTGAAACTTGCTTTATGGATTAATTAAATTAAAAAACAATTATAAAATTAAAAAACCTTTTTGGACCAAAATTGTAGTTTTGGCCCAGCCCACACGTATATCCGGATATCCGACCCATCAATATCCGGATTATCCGAATCCGTATCCGTATCCGACGGATAGTGAGGTACCGAATCCGAATCCGTATTATTATAAAAAAAATCCGTATCCCTATCCGATCCAATACTATCCGACAAATATCCTATCCGACATAAAGAGGCATCCGATGTAGCTTGAATTTAAGTTTTTATGAGGACCAAATTAGTGATTGCGTTTAATATTTAAAGTACGAGAGCACTACATAATTAATTGTTGTTGTATCTATTTACATATTATTGTTTCTTTACTTGGTGTATATTAATTTAATACTTTTTGTAAGTAATGCAAATTTGCCGGACAGACCATTATAAGTAATAGCAATTATTTAATTGATTTTAATAGTGAGATTTGGAAATGGATTTCTTGATTAATTAGCAGTACATAACAAATTAAATGAATAAAATAATTTGTGACCACTTATTGATTTACTGAGATTTTATTTTGTTATAAATATTTGCAGATGGACCGAAGATGGATGTATAGCGGACCGTCGCGATAGAGAGTACTTCAACGGTGTGACTAGTTTTATGAGCGTGGCTGCGGCGTAAAAGTCAACTAAGCTGACGGACTACATTTGTTACCCGTGCGTCGATTGCAAGAATGAGAAGCAGTTTTCTAATCTTGAGGCGATTCGTGCACACTTGCTTCGAAGTGGTTTCAAGCCTGCCTATACCTGTTGGACTGAGCACGGTGAAAATGAGATTTTACATGAAGATCATCCGATTGATGATGATGACGAAGACAACGACTCCACGGCGGTCGAGGATACGTTGGTGTACACCCAAGATGATACGTTCGTCGATAACCATGAAGATGATCTAGAACAGATGTTGCACGATGGGGAGGAGGACCACACGAGTGAAAGGGATTTTCAGAAGTTCCAGCGTATGGTAGAGGACTCTACAACAACTTTGTACCCGGGCTGCAAGGAGGACCTCGAAAAGCTGCATGTTGTGCTAACGCTGTTGCAGTTGAAGGTAAGCAATGGTTGGTCCGATAAGAACTTCACAGAGTTGTTAGGTTTCCTGCGAGACGTTCTTTCTGAGGGAAACGTGTTGCCAGCAACCACGTACCAGGCCAAGCAGATTGTCTGCCCATTGGGACTAGAAGTACAGAAAATACATGCATGTCCAAACAATTGCGTATTGTATCGCAATGAGTTTGTAAAATTGGATGCGTGTCCCATTTGCAAGGCATCTCATTATAAGCGCGGTGATGCCGACATCGAAGTGCATCGTAAGAAAAAAAAACCCCAACCAAGGTGTTGTGGTATTTCCCTATAATCCCACGCCCAAGCGCCTGCTTATAACAAAAGGCATGCTCAATTGCTACGATGGCATGCTGAGGAGTGTAAGAAGGATGGAATGCTCAGACACCCTGCTGACTCTGCGCAGTGGAGGAACATTGATACACAATACAAGAAACACTTTGCATGTCATGTAAGGAATATAAGGTTCGGGCTCAGTACGGATGGGATGAATCCTTTCGGCAACATGAGCAGTCGTCATAGCACTTGGCCGGTGACTTTATGTATCTACAACCTTCCTCCTTGGCTTTGTATGAAGCAAAAGTACATTATGATGTCGCTGCTGATCCAAGGGCCAAGGCAACCTGGCAACGATATTGATGTGTACCTGAAACCACTGGTTTAAGATCTTCTGTTATTGTGGAACGACGGTGTATGGCAATGGGATTAGTATAAAAGAGAGTACTTCATGCTACACGCGTTGTTGTTCGTAACCATCAATGATTACCCTGCTCTCGGTAATTTTTCAGGCCAGACTATTAAAGGATTCAACGGATGCGTCCATTGCTTGGGTGATACAGGTAGCCGGTGGCTGAAATACTGCAGAAAAATGTGTTACATGCGACATCGTAGGTTCCTTCGTAAGGACCATCCGTATCGCAACAACAAGAGAGGTTTCGATGGAACAAAGGAGACAGCTTCAGCTCCAAAACATCGCAACGGCAAAGAGATATTTGCGGCCGTAAAGGATATTAAAATTATCCATGGAAAGGGAGCCAGTAGTACATCAGTCCCGTGTTCCCGTGATACAGCTCCTTTGTGGAATAAGAGATCAGTATTTATGGACCTATCTTATTGGTCGCACCTGGATGTTCGACATGCAATCGACGTTATGCACGTAGAGAAGAACGTGTGTGACAGCTTGCTCGGTATTTTGCTAGACATACCTGGCAAAACAAAAGATACACTCAAAGTACGGATGGACCTGGAAGATATGAACCTCAGGAAGGAGCTACATCATGAAGATTTGGGTAAAGGCAAAAAGTACCTTCTGGCAGCTTGCTACACTCTTAGCAAGAAAGAGAAAATTAGCATGTGTGACTGCTTGCACGGAGTCAAAGTACTGTCTGGTTATTCTACCAACATAAAGAGGCTAGTCTCAATGAAAGACTTGAAATTAATTGGCATGAAGTCTCACGATTGCCACGTGATGATGACACAGATGCTTCCTGTTGCAATTAAGGGTATTCTGCCAGAGAAAGTGCGAGACCCAATTATAAAGTTGTGTTCATTCTTCAATGCGATTTCACAAAAGGTCATTGATCCAATGAAACTGGATAAGTTGCAGCAAGACGTGATCCGCACTCTATGTCGGCTTGAGATGTGCTTCCCTCCAACCTTTTTCGATATTATGGTCCATCTCATTGTTCATATTGTGAAAGAGATACAGTTTCTTGGCCCTGTGTTTCTACATCAGATGTACACTTTCGAGAGGTTCATGGGGGTTGTGAAGAAATATGTTCGTAATCGACATCGGCCAGAAGGGTGCATTTTTAATGTCTACTTTATTTTGCTACTGCTATGATATGGCAAGGCTACACGGAGATACACGGAGGCAGCAGACGCTAAAGACAATTTGACAGCTTGTTTCTAGGAGCATCATGAGATTTTATTATGTTGTATTTATTATATTCATGTAATAAATACCTTATATTGTATTTATTATATTCATGTAATGAGATTTTTGTTGTTTTAACAATACATTGTAAGTACAAGTTATTGTTTTAACTATATTAGTCCAATGTATGTTAGTATGTGTCAGTTTTGTTCTCTATACTAGTGCAATGCATGCGTTGTGAGCCTCCGGATTTACCATCCGGAATCTCCTGTGTATTTCTGTACTAGTCCCAGATCAGTTGCTAGTACACACAAAGTAAGCAAAGATTATCATAACTGTAATGTAACGAAGAGAAAACAAAATATAGCATAAACATAAATTACCAGCCACATGGCTATTTATTACATCTCCTGGTCACATGACCAAAGTTCTCAGTAGAAAAAAAACAACAAGATAAAACCCAAAAGACACCACAGGCGACGACTAGGAGCGCGCTTAGTTATCTTGGCGATCGCCCATAAACTCCTCATCATAGAACTCATTGTCTTCAACTGCATCCTGGTAATTCTCTGATGACAGAATTTTGTATAGCAAGTGAGTAAAACGTACTCCGCAAGCCTGGGAAAATGCATCATGAAGGGCTTTCCAAGGAAGGCTTAATAGGGTTCTTTTGCACAAAGCCAGATTTAACAAACATTATTAATAATAATTTTCACAAAGCGGTTTTAACAATTATTTGTACAATTGAAATTATTACTAACTCTAGTGAAGGTTCCAACTACCAACACTAGTATACAGGCTCTAACCGCCCATTTTGAAAGATCTTGTTAAACCATCACATGACTCCATCTGTCATGATTCAAAACAGGTTCCATCTACCTGGTTGGCTCAATCCGCCAAATAAACATTCGAGAGTTCTAACCACTCCCGAATTCCCAAAGCATCAGTTATTTTGAAAACAAAAACCAAGTCTACCAGTATGATAGCATTCTTCGCTTTGCCTTTGACCGTAGGCACGGCTATTCGAATAGATTTACTCTCTGCAGAGGTGTACAGCTTTACCCACAAGACATGATCGTCTCTTGTTGCCATGCGCAATATGCACACTTCCTTTGGTGTGTTGGCAGAGAGATCATGACAAGGCCTTTACAATGTATACGCCTAACTCGACCCACCCGCTGAGGTTTCACCGCTGTTAGGGTTCCATCCGCCCAGTACAGAAGCCCCCTCTTACGCCGTGTGAGAAATACGACTTGCCTCCATCCGGCACTCACATTCCACCAACTGGCAAGTCTAAGTTAGGTTTCTACAAATTATTTAGCCAGGTCGCACTCCATTATAGACTTGTGGTTGCACGGTAATACTTAGAATGGACAAATATAAGCATCGGTCCTTAAATTGATTAGGCGGCTTTCACAAACCAAAACCAAGTGCTCTATCCGCACTACCGACAAACCATTCCGCCCCAATCTAAACCATTTTTATTTTGTTTTTATTTTACAATCACAGCAGCAATCACCTTGCTACAGTTTCGATAAAACACATTTCAACAACATTTTAGAATTTATCCCACCTTAGGCATTTTGATCAACGTCAATCCTAAGCACAGTCTATCGTACTAAACAAGATTAATCACATAATACATGATTTCATGATTAAATCTTAAGGTTACAAAGGCATGGTAATCAAACAGCAAGGATGTTATTTCGAAATGGGCATAACTAACATTCTATATTTTAACATCATCGGTTTATGTAAATAGCCATACAAGTTGTAATCATTTTATAAAACAGTTATAAACAATGGGATCAACGTGCGTCAAGGAGACTTGCCTTCGTCGACGGCGCGCTGCGCTGCTCGAGGTCTTCTCTTCTTCGGGACGACGACCGCTTCTTCGACTCACGCGCAAAACGGAGCGACCAATAAATAAATAAATAAAAACAAATAAAATCTAAAAATTATAAAATTAGTACTGGCAGAAAGATCTTGAATTTATATGAATTTAAAAATTTGAATCACTCGATTCGGAGTTACGACGGAAAAGAACGGGTCATTTGAATGCGCTCGGACAGAAAAATAGAAAAACGAGGAATATTCCTTTGGCATCTTTTCTTTTTCTCAAATCCTGATTTTTCTCACTCTCTTCCATGCGGGCCCCACGAGTCATTGGCTAGTGCTTCTTCTCCATTGCTCTGTATACGAGAAAAGAAAGAGAGCAAGAACGCCATGGAAGGCTCGACCATGGGGCGCGCCACGATCGAAAATGGAACGGCAATGGGGTCGCGCACCGGCCGAGCGCGCTGCGGTCGGAGGCGGCCGAGCGCGGCACCGCGGCGGCCGGAAGCAAGGCGTATGAGGCGCACGCGGCGCGATAGGATGGGAAGAAAAGGGTGAGCATCACGTAGAGCTCGACGCTACGAATCCAAAGTTGAGACCGGATTTCGAAGAGGCTTACCGGAGACGACGAATCGACGCCGCAAAGATGGTTAGGCCGACGATGTTCAAACGCCAAATTCGCCGCCGTCTGTAATGAAACCCAAATTTTCTTGAGGGCTTTTGATCTCTCGCGACAAGATGCACAAAATGACGCGAACGGAATTTGATTTGGCTCACCGGATCAAAAGTTGGCTCGCCGTGTCTTTGGTCGTCGTTGGGCTGCGGTTTTCGCGAGTTTTGGAAAAGAAAACGGCATCAATCGGGGAAAAGTGAGCATGGGGTAGAGCACAGGAAGACGGCTTTTGAGTACCCGCACGCCGAGAGGTGAAGAAACGCCGAGATAATGACCGAGCAATGAATTATCATTAACTCTTAATTGCGCCTTTTCGCTCGGATTAAGGATGGTAACGGCAGGAATTGAATCCTTGCATCAATACGATCGCAACGCTTCAACTCTCCCTTGATTTGATGCGAAAATGAAGAAGTTATAAATATTTTTTCTTTTGGACATAGAACAGAGAGCTACGGAAAAAATCCACAGTACTGGAGGTTGAAGACGACCGTAGCTCGACGAGTGGGTCAAAATGAATAGATCTTGAGAATAAAGCGCGAAGGATAAAATAGATAGAAACCTCTAGAAATCTTGGAAAAATTCTCAAAATACTATTGAATATTTGGCACCTAACAAAATTGGTTTCGAGTTGTTTTAGAGAATTTTGAAATTTAGATAATTTCGGACGAATATAATGGATTTGATGAAAGCGAGAGATAAAATAGCAAAGAGATTCTATAAATCTTGGAAAAATTCCCAAAATCATTATAGAATATTTGAAACCTAATTCAATGGATTTTGAGATTTTTGGAGCATTTTGGAACTCGGGTGAAATTTTGGATAAGGACCTAATATGAAATTTTAACTTTATGACAAATGAATTGAACTCCAGCTGGGAGGATATGGATGCCAGTTAATTAGAACACCGAGGAAGATCCAAATTTTGAATTTAATAAATTTTAAAATAATTTTGGAACAACAGAAAATGGGATGTTACAAACCTACCCTTAGAGAGAATCTCGACCAGAGATTCGACGGACAAAGAAAGAGATCGGAAACTCGCTCGAGGTCCTCTTCTCGCTCCCAAGTTGCTTCTTTCTCGGAATGGTTGCTCCAATCGAACTTTGCAAAACTTGAACACACGGCTGGGTTCTACGCCCGCTTCATCCAAGATTCGATCGGATACTCGGGATAAGAGAGATCTTCGCTTAGTTCCATCTCTTCAAATGGCAACTGTTCTTCGTGCACTCAAGACATTTCTTTAGCTGAGAAACATGGAAGACATCATGCACATTTGACAACCGGAGAGGAAGTTTCAACTTATAAGCAACTTCTCTCTTCGGCAACCATCGAAATGGACCGATATAGCGAGGTGCAAGTTTCCGCTAACTCAAACGACGCATTCCCTTTAGGGTGAAACTTTCAGATACACATGATCACTGTGCAAAGCTTAAATCCCGACGACGATTATCGGCATAACTTTTCTCGCTTTGATCGAGCTGTTTTAAATTCGACGAATCACTCACTTGCTCTTCTCGCTTCTTTCGTAATATCGTGCCCGATTACTTGTCCCCCCTCTGTCTCTTTCCAATACAACGGTGTTCGGCATTTTCTTCCGTAAAGAGCTTCAAAAGGTGCCATCTTTAAACTTGACTGGTAACTGTTATTGTACGAGAATTCTGCATACGACAAATTCTGATCCCAAGATGAATCAGTATGTCAAAGCACGTGCTCTCAAAGATATCTTCTAGTATTTGATTTATCCTTTCCGTCTGACCATCTGGCTGAGGATGGTAAGCAGTACTGAAGTTTAGGTTTGTGCCTAGAACCTCATGCAACTTCTGCCAAAACCTCGAGGTAAACTGGGAACCTCGATCTGACACGATCTTCTTTGGCACACCATGCAAACATACAATTTTGTCCATGTATAGCTCATGAGTTTATCACGTAATATGTTGTCTTCACAGAATAAAGTGTGCAACCTTAGTCAATCTATCCACAATAACCCATATTGAATCATATCCGACTTAGTTCTGGGAAGTCCGGGATAAAATCCATTCCTATTTCTTCCCATTTCCAAACAGGAATCTGCAAGGGTTGTAACAATCCTGCTGGTCTCTGATGCTCTGCTTTAACTAATTGACAAATATCACAACGAGCCACGAAATCACCAACTTCTCTTTTCATATTCGACCACCAATATTTTTCTTTCAAATCCGAGTACATTTTCGTACTTCCCGGATGAATAGAATAAACAGAATCATGAGCCTCTTTTAAAATCACATCTTTGATTTCTTTCTGGTTAGGAACTACAATTCTTTTTCCAAACCAAATGGTACCTTTCTCATCCTCAGAAAATTCAGGAAATTTTCCTTTCTTCATACCATCTTTTAGGTCTGCGATACCACTATCATTCTTTTGAGCCTCTCTGATCTGATCTTCCAGGGTTGAGTGCACTTCGATATTGAAAACGCAACCTTCATTTACCAATTCCAAGTTGAGGCGTCTGAACTCTTCATGAAGTGTTGGCTGACTTTCCTGAACCATAACATTGTTGCAATAACTTTTCCTACTCAAAGCATCCGCAACAACATTAGCTTTTCCGGGATGATAATGGATGCCAATATCATAATCTTTAACTAATTCCAACCATCTTCTCTGCCTCAGATTGAGATCCGGCTGAGTAAAAATGTATTTCAAACTCTTATGATCCGTATAAATCTCACATCGATTCCCAATCAAATAATGCCTCCAAATTTTGAGTGCGTGCACAACTGCTGCTAACTCCAAATCATGAGTTGGGTAATTTTCTTCATGGGGTCGTAGTTGTCTTGAGGCATAAGCTATGACTTTCCCTTCTTGCATCAATACACATCCGAGACCTTGCTTTGAGGCATCGCAGTAAACTTCAAAATCCTTATGAATATCCGTGAGAACAAGTCTTGGTCGTGCTGAAGTTAACCTCTTCTTCAATTCCTGAAAACTTTGTTCACGAGATTTAGTCCATTCAAACTTCTTCTCCTTCTTCAAGAGTTGAGTGAGAGGTCTCGCTATCTTGGAAAAACCTTCAATAAAACGCCGATAATAGCCTGCTAATCCAAGAAAACTTCGATATCCTAATGCACTTGGGTTGCTTCCAATCCAAAACGCCCTTCACCTTCGTAGGGTCTCGCTACTCCTCCAACAGAAATAACATGACCCAAGAAAGCAACTTCCTTCAACCAAAAATCACATTTACTGAACTTAGCATACAGCTGATGCTCTCTGAGCTTTTCCAAAATTATCCTCAAATGATCCTCATGCTCTTTCTCATTCTTGGAATAGATAAGAATGTCATCAATAAAAACGACAACAAACTTATCAAAAACTCCATAAACACCTTATTCATCAAATTCATGAAATATGACGGTGCATTTGTTAAACCAAAGGACATCACTGTAAACTCGTACAATCCATAGCGGGTAGTAAAGGCTGTCTTCGGAATATCTTCTTTTCTTATCTTGAGCTGATGATATCCCGATCTTAAGTCTATTTTTGAGAAAACCTGAGCTCCTTTCATCTGATCAAATAGATCATCTATCCTTGGCAAAGGATACTTATTCTTTATTGTGACCTCATTCAGTGATCTGTAGTCTATGCACATTCTCAGACTACCATCCTTCTTCTTAACGAAGATTACCGGTGAACCCAAAGGTGATGAACTTGGTCTTATAAATCCTTTCTCCTGCAGTTCTTCAATCTGTTTCTTCATCTCTGCTAATCATTAGCCGTGTAACCGATAAGGCCTCTTCGAGATAGGAGATGTACCTGTACAAGCTCAATCATAAACTCAATATCACGGTCCGTGGCATACTGCAAATCTTCCGAAATACATCTGGGTATTCATTCACTATGGGCACATTTTCCAAAGATGTACCTTTTAGTCGGTTCAGGGTACTACCCCCCTTAGAGGAGAGATTAGACAGGAACTCCACTCGAATTCCCTCAGGACTAGTAAGGGAGATAGCTCTACTAGCATAGTCTATCTGACCTTTGTGCTTGGTTAACCAGTCCATTCCAAGGATTACTTCTATACCCTTAGTATCCAATAATATTAAGTTTGCTAGGAACTTTGCCCCTTTTATAATTATGTCTATTTTTGGACAAATAGCGCTTGTTCTTAGTTCTTTACTGAGGATTGAACTAGCAAGGGATTTCTAAGTCGAATCTGTATCCCATCTATGCTTTCTAACCAAATACTGATATGAATGAATGCGAAGCACCGTAATCAAACAATCTTGGCAGAACTGATTTGACGAAGAACTTACCATACACCACATCAAAGCGCCACGAACTTCTTCAAGAAGGACGTGATTAACACGTCCTCTTCCGATGGTGCGAAAGTACGCGGAGTCTGCGCGTTCCTCTTCCCGTAGCTGGTCTTTGGGCACGAGCCGAGTAGATCCTGTGTTGAACCGAATCGGGTCACACTGACGCTTCGGGGACAAGCATTAGCGTAATGTCCCATCTCCTGCAGCTAAAGCATTGACTCCTGCAGTTGCCGCGCTGTTCTTCCGAACTTGATTTCTGTATTGCGGCAGGGCTTGAGTGAACTGACGAGGAGTGGACATTGGGGTCCTGGAAGTATTGGTGACTACTGGCCTGCTGGACTGAGGCTGGAAGAAACGGGGTTTGGAGCTACTGGCACCATGCTGCGCTTGAAACATCAACTTCCTCTTTCTTGATTCAAACAGCTGACGCTGAGCATCCTCTTGGATCAAAGCCTTGTTCACCATGTGCTGGAATGAAGGGAAGTCATTTGATACCAGCTGAACTTTGATATTGGGGTCAAGGCCCTCCATGAAGCGCCAGATCTTAGCCTCATCCGTGGCAACATCTTCGTAGCATAACGAAAAGTGGGTGAACCGATTCGATATTCGAGACCGAAGGTTTCCTTGTTGCAGCTTGTGAAACTCACGCCTCTTCATTTCCATAATCCCCTTGGGAATATGGGTAGCCCGAAAAGCTTCCACAAATTCATTCCAAGAGATACTCTGGGCTTCCTCGTAAGGCGTGGTAATTTTCCCACCAACTTGCAAATGTTCCTTTCACCGATGAGAGGCATATAAGACACTCTCAAATTCATCACATCGGGCTAAGTAAAGCTTCTTTTCTACATCTTTTAACCAATCGCCGCCTCCAAGGTCCACGATCCTCGCGAAAGTTGGGGTCTGGTCCTCATGAATTCCCGAACTTAGATGGGGTGGCTGAGCTACGACCTGAGCTGGGATTGCTTGCGGCGGATTCAGCACATTTTGCGCCAAAGCTTGCAGAATTTGCATTTGCATGGCCATCATCCGCTCCATGCTTGGCGGTGGTTCGGGGTGGGGTGGCACTTGGTTCTGCTGCTACCGAGAAGGTGGCACTTGGTTCTCGCTGCCCACAGAACTTCCTCTTGAATCGCACTCTTCTCGCGACCACGATCATGCGCCTCCTCTTCTTCCTCTGCCACGACCACTGCCAGGGTTCTCCACTTGAAACCAAGGATAGGAAAAAAAACACGAGGAAAGAGGGAAAAGCAAAGATAAGAAAACAGGGGACTACACAACATCCATCGAAACAAAAACACAACAATAGAAAGGAAACTCCAACTAAAATCTTTATTTAAACCAAAATAGCTTTTAAAGAGAAAATGGCTGTATCACAAATGCATAAAAGCACGATACAGTCCATCGCACAACTTATTCATCGTTCTAAACGTGAACAAAAGGAAGGGCTAAGCTAGACTAACTACTCCCCCCACTCTCCTCAAAAACACGAGGGGAGGGATCCTCCTCGCTCCTGCTGCAGGAAGGATCAGCAGCACAAGAAGGTCCTGGCTCTCCAAGAGCAGCCAAAAATCCCAGGGAAATCCCCAAGGACGGCTCGCGACGCACGGACTTCCGTGCGGTCACACGGAGTAGCGGACCTCTGCGACGTTTGACTCGCGGGGCGTCGGGAGTTAAACCCCGAGGCGGAAGCTCCTCACCAACAGGGGCTGGAGGCGGTGCTACCGGCTGTGCCTCCTGCACAGGGGCCAGTAGTGGAGGTGGAACTGCTGCCCGCTGAGTCTCCTTAAGCTGACGGTTTTCCTCCCTTGCGCAGCCTAGCTCCTCGTGCACGCCTTGGAGCTCAAAAGAGATGTGAACATAGGCGTCATCCTGCGCCCGGATGAGCGAACCCATGTGCACTATCGTCGGGTCAGACTCCAACTCCAAGCTCTGGGACTGGCTGTGACTCCTCCCCACCTGGTGTCGAGGAAAGAGCCGGAACGGGCTGTCGTCCAGCTGAACACGATAGCTCTCACCCAAGCGGATGAGAGCCTCTCTAGCAGCATCCTGAAGCGCATCTCCAAGGATCAGTCGTTCCGAGGTGAAGTAGTGAGGACGATCTTCCGCTCGCTCGTCGACTCCTGGCGTAGACAAGCAACCTGACTTTCCATGAATTATAACCAAGGCTGGGCACAGAAGTGCAACGATACTCCGGACGATGAGGAAATCCCAACTCCTAAAGCATCAAAGATAACTCCTCACAGAATCCTCCGGCTGATGCGGCAAAAGTGGTGTAAACTGACATCTACAAATTTTGAAACGGGACAAGGTCAGTAAACAAATTTCAAATGAAGGATGAGGTAAAGACCATACGCTAAGACAGAAAAGGTAGAAGCAAAGGAACCTAAAAAATTTATAAGTATATTTTATAAAAATATTAATCCTTAAGGCTTTGCCATTCTAACTACATTGCGCCCTATACGTCTGTGCTCGATACCACCTTCAGGGGCCTCCGGATTTACCATCCGAATCTCCTATGTATTTCTCAGACTAGTCCTGCATCGCTTGCTAGTACACATAGTGAAGCAATGATTATCATAACTGAATGCAACGAAGAGAAAACAAAATATAGCATAAACATAAATTACCACCACATGGCTATTTATTACATCTCCGGTCACATGACCAAAGTTCTCGAGAAAAAAACAACAAGATAAAACCCAAAAGACACCACAAAGCGCATTTACTAGGAGCGCGCTTAGTTATCTTGGCGATCGCCGTAAACTCCTCATCATAGAACTCATTATCTTCAATCGCATCCTGGTAATTCTCGATGACAGATTTTGTATAGCAAGTGAGTACAAACGCATCCATAAGCCCGGAAAATGCATCATGAAGGGCTTTCAAGGAAGGCTTAATAGGTTCTTTTGCACAAAGCCGATTTAACAAACATTATTAATAATAATTTTCACAAAGCGGTTTTAACAATTATTTGTACAATTGAAATTATTACTAACTCTAGTGAAGGTTCCAACTACCAACACTAGTATACAGGCTCTAACCGCCCATTTTGAAAGATCTTGTTAAACCATCACATGACTCCATCTGTCATGATTCAAAACAGGTTCCATCTACCTGGTTGGCTCAATCCGCCAAATAAACATTCGAGAGTTCTAACCACTCCCGAATTCCCAAAGCATCGCTTATTTTAAAACCAAAACCAAGTCTACGATGAAAGCATTCTTCGCTTTGCCTTTGACCGTAGGCACGGCTATTCGAATAGATTTACTCTCTGCAGAGGTGTACAGCTTTACCCACAAGACATGATCGTCTCTTGTTGCCATGCGCAATATGCACACTTCCTTTGGTGTGTTGGCAGAGATCATGACAAGGCCTTTACAATGTATACGCCAAACCCGACCCACTCCGAGGTTTCACCACCGTTAGGGTTCCATCCGCCCAAAGATGAAGCCCCTCTTGCGTGTGAGAAATACGACTTGCCTCCATCCGCACTCACATTCCACCAACTGGCAAGTCTAAGTTAGGTTTCTACAAATTATTTAGCCAGGTCGCACCCATTATAGACTTGTGGTTGCACGGTAATACTTAGAATGGACAAATCATAAGCATCGGTCCTTAAATTGATTAGGCGGCTTTCACAAACCAAAACCGAGTGCTCCATCCGCACTCCGCCCGACAAACCATTCCGCCCCAATCTAAACCATTTTTATTTTATTTTTATTTTACAATCATAGCAGCAATCACCTTGCTACAGTTTCAATAAAACACATTTCAACAACATTTTAGAATTTATCCCACCATAGGCATTTTGATCAACGTCAATCCTAAGCACAGTCTATCGTACTAAACAAGATTAATCACATAATACATGATTTCATGATTAAATCTTAAGGTTACAAAGGCATGGTAATCAAACAGCAAGGATGTTATTTCGAAATGGGCATAACTAACATTCTATATTTTAACATCATCGGTTTATGTAAATAGCCATACAAGTTATAAACATTTTATAAAACAGTTATAAACAATGGGATCAACGTCGTCAAGGAGACTTGCCTTCGTCGACGGCGCGCCACGCTGTTCTGAGGTCTTCTCCTTCTTCGGGACGACGACCGCTTCTTCGACTACGCGCAAAACGGAGCGACAAATAAATAAATAAATAAAAACAAATAAAATCTAAAAATTATAAAATTAGTTCTGGCAGAAAGATCTTGAATTTATATGAATTTAGAAATTTGAATCACTCGATTCGGAGTTACGACGGAAGAGAACGGGTCATTTGAATGCGCTCGGATAGAAAAATAGAAAAACGAGGAATATTCCTTTGGCATCTTTTCTTTTTCTCAAATCCTGATTTTTCTCACTCTCTTCCGTGCGGGCCCCACGAGTCATTGGCTAGTGCTTCTTCTCCATTGCTCTGTACACAGAGAAAAGAAAGAGAGCAGCAACGCCATGGAAGGCTCGGCCATGGGGCGCCGCCGCGATCGAAAAATGGAACAGCAATGGAGTCGCGCACCGGCCGAGCGGCGCGGTCGGAGGCGGCCGGAGCGCGTGCAGCCGCGGCCGGAAGCAAGGCGTGGCGGAGGCGCACGCGGCGGCGGGATGGGAAGAAAAGGGTGAGCATCACGTAGAGCTCGACGCTACGAATCCAAAGGTGAGACCGGTTTCAAGAGGCTTACCGAGACGCATTTAATCGACGCCGCAAAGATGGTTAGGCCGACGATGTTCAAACGTCAAATTCGTCGCCGTCCTGTAATGAAACCCAAATTTTCTTGAGGGCTTTTGATCTCTGCGACAAGATGCACAAAATGACGCGAACGGAATTTGATTTGGCTCACCGGATCAAAAGTTGGCTCGCCGGTGTCTTTGGTCGTTGTTGGGCTACGGTTTTCGCGAGTTTTGGAAAAGAAAACGGTACTGAATCAGTGGGGAAAAGTGAGCATGGGGTAGAGCACAGCAAGACGAAGCTTTTGAGTACCCGCACGCCCGGAGAGGTGAAGAAATGCCCGAGATAATGACCGAGCAATGAATTATCATTAACTCTTAATTGTGGCCGTTTCGCTCGGATTAAGGATGGGTAACGGCAGGGAATTGAATCCTTGCATCAATACGGTCGCAACGCTTCAACTCTCCCTTGATTTGACGCGAAAATGAAGAAGTTATAAATATTTTTTTCTTTTGGACATAGAACAGGAGAGCTACGGGAAAAATCCACAGCGCTGGAGGTTGAAGACGCACTGTAGCTCTGACGAGTGGGTCTAAATGAATAGTGCTGAGAATAAAGCGCGAAGGATAAAATAGATAGAAACCTCTAGAAATCTTGGAAAAATTCTCAAAAATACTATTGAATATTTGGAACCTAAGAAAATTGGTTTCGGAGTTTTTTTACAGAATTTTGAAATTTAGATAATTTCGGGACGAATATAATGGATTTGATGAAAGCGCGAGAGATAAAATAGCAAAGAGATTCTATAAATCTTGGAAAAATTCCCATAATCATTATAGAATATTTGAAAACTAATTCAATGGATTTTGAGATTTTTGGAGCATTTTGGAACTCGGGTGAAATTTTGGATAAGGACCGGAATATGAAATTTTAACTTTGCGGACAAAAGAATTGAACTCCAGTTTTGGGAGGATATGGATGCCAGGTTAATTAGAACACCGAGGAAGATCTAAATTTTGAATTTAATAAATTTTAAAATAATTTTGGAACAACAGAAAATCTGGGATGTTACATGCGTGAAATGAGTTAAACGTGAAACTAGTTAGTCTATTTCGGTCCACAACTTCGTGCGTGACCAATTTATACGTATACCATCACATTCATCTCATGCCTTTGTTAATTTTAAATTTTAGATAAATTAGCTGCACATGGCCGCTAACCAGGAACAAGTGCCGGATGGCGCTGAGCATTTGAACCAAAGCCCGGAACAAAGCTCGACAAGGTTCCTCAACCTGCAGCAAACCGAGGCAACAAACGTACACGAGGTAATTATTTCAGACCAAATCTTCACGTATACCGATTAGACGAGTAATGAAATAGTCAAAATGCAGGGCCAGACATCACGTGAACAGAGGCAGCATCGTCGCCGAGGTCCTAACAAGTTGCGGATGGGTGAACGAAAGGTGATCGTAGAGCTTAATGCAATGGGCGAACCAGTTATACCAGCATCACTGCTTGGGCCATATTGAACACATGCGGGGTCCTAGCTAGAGATAACGTGCCCATCACCTACAAATCATGGACACATCGTGGCGATTGCCCGTCGTATGTTCCCGATGAAATCAAGGAAGCATTGTGGACAGATTTGACATCCAAGTTTTAGTTTCCAGAAGATCAGTTAGAGCATGCGAAGAAACGTGCACTAGCCATCATGGGAAACTCCTAGAATAATTGGAAGACAAAGCTGAATAAGGAGTATGTGAAGAAGGATGAAATGCCGAACTTTGATACTTACCCGAGGTTGAGGCAATTTTGGGATGAATTCGTGCAATATAAGAAGTCTGATGAAGCCCAAGCTATCAGTGAAAAGAACAAAGCAAACTCGGACAAGGACATTTACCCCCATACGCTAGGCACCGGTGGCTACGTGAAGAAAGTACCCAAGTGGGATGCAAGGGAAGAAGAGCTAATTCTTAGTGGAGTTGTTCCTGCGACATCCGAGATGGCCCCAAGATCAAAGTACTGGATGCTTGCGAGGGGCGCTACTCTGTCGGATGATGGCAGCTTAAGCTTCAGAAGCGAGAAAGAAGAGGAAATTTCAAAGAAGATCGTAGATGCCCATGCCCAAGCTACCCAGGGCTGCTTCCAACCAAGAAGAGAGAACAACGAGCTAACACGCGCCCTGGGTAACAAAGAGCACCCTGGTCGCACTAGAGGGTTAGGCTTGGTGCCCTGGAAAGTAGCGTTCGCAGAGGACGCTTCTATCTATAAACGTCCGAAGCTAACTAGACAAGAACAGTTGGATGCACGTGTACGAGTAAAAGAAGAAAGGATGCAGGTAAAGGAAATGCAATTTCAAGAACAAATACAAAAGATGCAAGAAATGCTAGCGAGCGTCCTCAGCGAACGTCAGGCACATGACCTCCAGAGTCCCGCCGTTGCTCATGAAAGCAGCCAAGCATCCGCGTGCCCTCCCGAAGAGGACTCGGCCGTAGTTTTCCGTGGACAAAATCGTAGAGCCGACACGCTGCGATCAGACCGTTTCTAGCGAACATAACCATTAGGGTGGTCAAGGGATGGCTTAGCCATGCGGCGAGGGGCGATGTTGCATAACCGCCCAATTCCGAGGGATACGCCGAGTATCGAGATAGGGTGGTTGACAATTACCGTGAAGTTGAGGTACGATCCCCAAATGAGGAGGGCGAATACTCTTGGACAAAGCCTGGGCACATTCATCGCGTGGCGCAAGCGCTACATAATGTTTTTATCCGATGACGACAGTGGCGATGAAGATACTAATGATGACGGCACGGCCTATCCAGGTAGTAAAAGTCCTCCTCCGTCACCTAAAAAAAGTCCGCCTCCTGCTCCAGCACCACGGAAAAATGCCACATCTGTGAAGCCAGCGCAATCTGGTAAGAAACAAGCATATGACATGACCGAAGAAGAAACTAGAAAGGAAGTAGACGCCAGCATAACAGCTCACTTCAAAAAGACGCCAGCACCTGATAAAGTTGAAATCGAAGCTGCCAAAAGAGATTTCTACCTAGACATAGCGACGGTTAAACAGACTGGACGGGCAACCGAATCTCGTCAACCTAGCCAACGATCAGACTACGAGCGCATCTCTAGGGAGAAATCTAAAGGACAGGTTGGTGAAAGAGCTACTGCTGCAGACCAGAAGGGTGCTAAAGGGCAAGGGCCCCCTCTAAGGTGGAAGTTCGTTAACGGGGAAGCATTGGTGGATCCAAACGAGGAGCAGAGTATGACGACACAGTTACGGCGTCTACATCAATGGTATCGGCAGTTTGTCCAAGAGACAAAAAACAATGCATTCCCCGTCAAATACAAAGAAACGGATTTTCACAATATGGACGGAGTTTTCTGGGTAGAAACCTCCGAATTATACCAGTTGTACCAACGAGATGCTCTGGAAGTGTCTGTATTAAGAATGTGGACTCTATAAGTCTCTTGTATAATTCGTACTGTACATTCACGTACCCTTAAACTTAGTGTCTAACTTCTTTCTTATGTAGAATGGAGACAATGACACTCAGAGCGGACTTAAATGAAAGGGTAGGATTCCTCGATCCCGGCCTTGTCAACTGCAAACTTATTAAAGATCCATTGACGGAGAGAGAGATCGAGGAGTACGTACTAAAGGCGCTGCTAAAGTTACAAGACAAGACCTACGTACTTTTACCCTACAACTTTCAGTACGTGTTTCCCTGCCCACTAGTCAGTTTTATCATGTGCAACACCATGTCATGACTAATGGGCTTCTGCACCTTTCACTGGATCCTTCTCGTCATTACGTTAGACGATAGCACGATCACTGTGTTGGACTCAATGAGGAAACCGACAAACGATTACAAAGAAGTAATAGAATTGCTAGACAGGTAAACTCGGTCGTTGTGTTATTGCTCCCGTAATCTTTCATTCCATTGCACTTAATTGCACCTAATTAAGTTTAATGAGTATTCATAACCATACACAAGGCGTACACAAAATACCGCAAGAAGAGCACGCGGTACCGTCCATTCATGAAGAAGTTCAGAATAAAAACCGATTTTCCATGCCTAAGATAGCCGCAAGGGAACAATTTATGTGCATACTACGTAATGACATATAAACACACGTTCGTCACCGACAGTACCGACTACAACGGCGAGATGGTATATCATTACATGTTGACGCCTACTTTTCTTTATAAAAACTACGACACTAATTAATGCATTATTTTGTTCAATGACAGCGCGTGAAGCTCGGCACCAACAGCCTACTTGACAGCGAAGTTGAAGCCTTTCGAGAGCAGATGGCTGGGTTCATCGTTCGAGAAGTAATCAACCCGAAGGGCGA
Source organism: Otatea glauca (assembly GCA_036346275.1). Taxonomy (NCBI): domain Eukaryota; kingdom Viridiplantae; phylum Streptophyta; class Magnoliopsida; order Poales; family Poaceae; genus Otatea; species Otatea glauca. The sequence continues at coordinate 10,528 of JAYEVK010000075.1, read as the reverse complement.
GTTTTACGAGCCACACGCTACAATTAACTGAAATGTGAACGATTGTCAATGAACAATGTAATAATTAGATGTTACGATGATTTACAGTATTTCAATTATGCTTTACAAATACTTCGTTAATATTGTCATGATTAAATGAGTATTCAGTATTCAATGTTAAATATTATGATGATTTAATATATTTGAATTATCCTTTACCAATACTTCATTAATATTATGCATAACATATACCGCATGTAATACATGTCTTGTATAATATATATATAGTACAGCGTTACATCATACATATAATACAAAAAAATTATGTAACCGGTTTTGGAGGATAATATGACACTGTACTTATCACTGCCGGTTTTAGAGAAATAACTGGCAGTGATAACACCTTATCACTGCCGGTTGGAAAATATTAAGTGGCAGTGATATGGATTATCACTGCCGGTTGAAAAATAACAACCGACAGTGATAAGTTGTTAGCACTGCCGGTTATGAATAAAAATCCTACAGTGATAAGCCTTATCACTGCCGGTTGTATAATATAAACCGGCAGTGATATTATTATCACTGTCGGTTGAAGAACCGGCAGTGATAGTCCCGACTATCATTGCCGGGTCAACATCCGGCAGTGATGCTGATGTTGATCCGGCAGTGATGTCCTTTTCTGTAGTGGTGACACCATGGTCATGTGCATGCATGCATGAGTTAAGCATTTCTCTAACTAATTAGTCAAAGGTACTAATGGCCCAGAGCATCTCTCCCACGTAGAAAAGAAATTGGTTGAATGATCAAGGGATTATTTCCTTCCTTTTTAATCACTGAAATTAACTAATGATCAAGAAAAAAAATCAATGCAAATGAGCAAACTGCCACGCATGAACACGTACATAGTCCTGCAGTACATGTACGTGCGGGTTGCAGCAACAAATAGAACCAATGAATAACTACCTTCTCCAATAGCATGCACACATGATTCAGTCCGTATAATACACGTCGACCACGTCCTGATTTAGCTCATGAATTTTCATACCAAGCTAATCAAACAAAAAAACCTGCTGCCCACACCATCTACTGCATGCATGCAACGAAATAAGGAGGTGTTAACCAAAACGTCCATGCGAATCGGCAAATCAATTGCCGTGCATGCCATGTCCTGCACGAACTATATAGGCTGCAACAAGGCTTGCAAGCACTAATGACTTTGTCCACTAATTAACAAAGAGAATAAGCAGTAGCTAGGCCCACGTTTCAGCCATGCATGCGTTTTCAAGCTTAGCACGTCTTGCACAACTGCCGCAAGTGCTAGCTAAAGCGTTTGAATTGTCCATCCACATGAGGGAAGAAAAAGACCCAAAAAAATAATGAAAAGAGAGGTTGCCGTAACTCCCTCCATAAAAAAAATGCTTTCATCCTTCTCTATAAATAGGGGTAAAGCCCATAGACAAAAGAGGAACTTTGGAGAAACTTTTGGAGGAAAGACTAGAGGAGAGAAAAACACTTGAGAGGAAACCAAAGGAAAGGAGAGCAAACAAGCTACCATTGGGAGCAAAGAAGGTAAAAGAAGGTGAGAATCATGTTCTTCTTTAGCCCTTAGGCTTGATCAAATGATACAAGCCAAGGTGCTCTTCTTCCCCCCATCCTCCTCCAAGTCAAGATGTGTTCTCCTCAAGGCCTCACTTCCTAATTTGGTCCCGTAGTGGGCACGGATGCAAGAGCGAAGATCCAAAATCTTCGTTTCTTAGTATCGGGCACTACGTTTGGAAACGAATCAAGGGTGAGAAGATTCAAGACCTCACTTCCTAATTCGGTCCCGTAGTGGGCATGGATGCAAGAGCGAAGATCCAAAATCTTTGTTTCTTAGTATCGGGCACTACGTTTGGAAACGAATTAAGGGTGAGAAGATTCAAGACCTCACTTCATAATTCGGTCCCATAGTGGGCATGGATGCAAGAGCGAAGATCCAAAATCTTCGTTTCTTAGTATCGAGCACTACGTTTGGAAACGAATCAAGGGTGAGAAGATTCAAGGCCTCATTTCCTAATTCGGTCCCGTAGTGGGCATGGATGCAAGAGCGAAGATCCAAAATCTTCATTTATTAGTATCGGGCACTACGCTTGGAAACGAATGAAGGATGAGAAGATTCAAGACCCCGCTTCTTAGATTCGGTCCCTTAAAGCAGATATGAATCATGAGTGGGTATATGCTGCAAAATAAAGTACAAAAAATCATACTAAATTAATCTTCGTCGTAGTTATGCTTGCGCATGGGTTCCGTATTCGCGAATACCATGTCATGAGTAATAACATGGACTGAAAAAGAAGAAGAAATAGACTGGCTACACTAGCCCACGTCCATGCACCATACCATGGTTGTGTGCATACATGCATGAGCTAAATACTCCATTAAAATAAATCCATCATCCCACGTCACTTTGGAGTGTATAGTGCATGCTTAGATAAGGCATGCATGGATACTAATCAATTTCTCCATTAGCTAATCCCAACCACATGCATATGCATGCAAGCACATACGAGCAGAAGGAGCATGCAATACGGAGGGAAGTTGAGCCACATGCGTGCGTGCACATACGCGCATGAAAGAATAAATCACTTCTCTATTTAAAAAAAATCATGGCCAGGCATGTATTCCCACGTCTCGCCAGAAGCAATGCATGACAAATAATTTTGAGTCTGACCTTTTCAAGGTCCATATCCCCTTCGCAAACAACACTAGCTTACGGAAGAAACACGGTGATCATGCATCTGATCTACAAGAAGCAAACAACATTAAATTTACTTCTTTTTATATTACGATCCTATGATATTTAAGGTGCTTATATAAAAATATATAAATAAAACTATATCTCATTTATTACACTCGTGCATAAAATCTATGACACGCTAGTAGAAAACAAATATTAAAGACAACCTTCGCTTTGGTTACACTACGTGCAAGCGTTCAATATTTACGAGCGCTATGAAATGCTAGTGTAATACAAGGCGGAACAAGGCAAGATAAAAATAAATAAAAAATGGTAAAATAGGTTGAAACTCCTATTGTGTTGGGTGTATAGGTTCTCTAAAAAAATGAATACTATGCACCAAGCAAAAAATTGATTAAGGTGAAAACAATTAAAAATACCCCGAGCAAGCATCCGTCAGCGACGCCAAGATTGAAGACTTTTTTATTTTTATATTTTTGTAATGTCGTATGTTGCAATTTGGTGTTATCTTTATGTTGGAATTCTTAATCAGGGGTTTTCTCGCAAAGAGATGTAATTAACAGAATTTTTATGTAAATGTATGAATTCTGGAAGTAATGTACCCGCAATACCTGATACTTGATGTTGCTTAGTCTCATATTCAATCAAATTTAAACAACTTGTCTCTAATGACGTTGGAGATGGGTTCACGCCCATTTTCCCGTCATCACCTGATGGTCTCAGATCTACTGCGTTGCTTCACATGTTTCGGCCGTTGGATTACAGCCACGTGGACGGTTCAGATTGCGTCTTTCTTGTGAGGCCACCACCGTATCGAACAAGGTCTCTGCCGTAGTTTCGCTGCAAAAATCTCACCTAATGCGGAAGCCGAGGCTCTATTTAAGGCGTGGATAGATCCCTGAGGTTTGCTGTCTTCTTGCGCATCTTTCCACCAAACCGTTTCGCCCGAGGCGTCGTGGTCACAGAGAACAAGCTCACCGTTGTTGCCGCAAAGTGCCACAGTCGTTCTTGCGTCAGATCTTCGCATCTGTCATGCTTTGGGTCAAGCCGAAGCCACAGTTGAGTTTCCCGCATTGAGCCACTTCCGATCTGCTAATCCACGCCATCGAAGAAGCACTAAGGCGCCACAAAGGTCTTCGTCTTCCCCATCTCCAGTAACGAGCGTCGTCGCCTTGCTGCTGTGCTTCATCATCAATATTGGCCGTTAGATCTGTCGCGAACGCTCTGGATTTTGCCATGTGTCACAATCCCGCGTAGTGTAGCCGCCATCTTTCACAGCAACCGTGACCATAGGATCGGTGGTGGTTGGCTCGGATCTCGCCGCGTGTCAAGCCGGGATTTGATGTGCACCCCGTCGCCGCTGCTTGCGCTCACCTCGATCATCGAATCGGCTTTGGTCGGTCTCGATGTCGCCAAATGTCGCACCAGCGATGGCGCGCGTAGCAGTGCCCACGCCACCCTCGTGACGTCATCTCTGACGTCATGCGTAGAAACTGAAGCACCATAGACCATGACCACCATAGACCCGTAATGTTCTGTGGACCGGGTCTATACACCGGTGCCACGCATCAGCACGTGGATGTGCCATGTGTCTACTAACGTTAGCGTGACGTCATAAATATGTTTTCCTTTAGAAAAGTTATTCGGCCAAAATTTATTTCTGTGCTGGCATCATAAATGCATTTTTCCCGTATAAAAATAATTCGGTTAAATTCGGTTTTTCCTTTTTCCTGATTTTTCTCTTATTTCAAACTTTGAATAGCTATATCTTTCTCATTCGATATTAGATTGAGGTGATTCCAGTTTCTAAAAATTTATAAGGACATGGTCTATTTAATTATGAATTTTATTTAAGTTTTGGAGTTGTGTTTGCTCTCTGGTTTTGGTATTTATTGCATTATCGCTTGTTTCACGTAGACGTTGAAGTGCTAAGGTATTCGTGAGCGAGGAGCTAATCAAAAACCAAGGTCCAGAACATGATTCAGAGATCTTTGAAGGCAAGTTGTGCTTTGATCATGTTGAGCCCATGTTTTAAAGTTATATTATTTTAAACTACTGCATGCTAATTCAATTGATACTTGTTTCAAGTAATTTGGGATTAGCTATTTGTCCAAATTGAGTTATAACTACCTTGTCATTTATATGCCATGATTCATTTGTTACCCTAGTATGGTTCCTTATATGTTGGTATCTATTATTTGCCAATGTGGCTTAGCTAGAACGTGAATAGTTTGCCTAGCCGTGCAACGAGTTATTGATATCATTTTATGTGAGAAAATTTAATCTTGCTTAATGGAGTATGGAACATCTTTTTGAAAGGTGTGTCAGGTGTTGTCACGCAATGTTGTTGATGGCACGTGGTGCATGATAATCAACTGGGGTGGTAAAATGATTTAGACTGAGGCATGTGGCAAGAATTTATTGTAGGCCAATGTCGCATTTGGGCGGTCGCTTGTTTTTTATAATGGTAACGCTATTGATGAATTTTTGGTTAGTCTTGCCTTGGTCAACTTAAGGACTTAACCTTGTAAGCATTTGACCTGAGTCAATCATGCAACCACATGTTTGTAATGGGATGGACCTGACTGATTAATTTGCAATGTTTTAGCTTGGTACTACTAGTGGTGGTGTGACCCCCCCCCCGACTTTATGGGTAAACTCATTGGCGCAAGAGGGGGGCCCTGGATGTGGCAACTAGTCCTACCAGTGTTGAAACCTTAGCGAGTAGTAATGGGTTAAGACAGAGCTCTGTAAAGGCTTTATCATGATCTGTCTGCTGACACACCAAAGGAAGTGTGTTAATTGCATGTCAACAAGAGACGATCATGTCGTGTTGGTAAAGTGCATAACCTCTACAAGTGTAAAATCTATTCGAATAGTCGTGCTCGCAGTATTAAGCAGTGCTCGGGAATTACGGTCAAGGGTTAGATTTTATTAAAAATGAGTTGGGATGGAGGCTGTATGCCTATGGAAGTTTAGAAATTAATTTAAGGTTGTGAGTTGGTTTATTTGGCAAAATAATTGAGAAATTTATTATTGTTATTATTTGTTTTACTATCTTTACAATCTATTTATGCTATTTCTTCATAAATGCTACCTTATTGCAAAAGAACCATGTTAGCCGTTCCTTTGGAATAAGCCATGCATTAAGTATGAGGACTTGCATTCTGTGCAAAACTTGTTGATTGCTTTAAGTACTTACCCTTGCAAACAACCAAATCATCAGCTGAGGAGAAGTCTACACCTTTGAAGGAGATGGAGTTCTACGATGAGGCGATTATCTAGGAGTTGAACCTTGTCAGATGCTTGTGGCATTTTGATGGGATTCACCAACCTTCTTCGTTCTGCTGGCTGTTTATTTGCTTTGATTCAAAGCCATCAAGGCCTGATAAGTGTAAGGCTGATCTTAAGGTCGTTAAACTATGTCTTAATTAATATATGAAGTCTTTTGTTATGTTTTCGCTATGTATGATTGTGATATTCATCTATATTGAGATTGTGTGCACTAGCGTGATCCTGGACTAGTGCGAAATACACAGAAGGTCCGAATTTGCATATTCGGGTCCCGACACACCATCACTCGTCAAGCCATCCAGGTTGAGGCTCTCCTAGGGCATACAATGGTGGGTAGGCAGGCATCGGCGCAAAGCGATCTTGATGACCAGGAGCAATGACCTCAAACTACACGTGCACATCACACATCTCAAGCTCTAAGTCTTCAGACTCCATCTCGACCTCCTTAGGATCTTCTCCTTCCTCCAACTCTTCTTCAACTTCCTCTTCAGCGACATGCAGGGCTCCTTCTAGCTCTAATATCCTTTCAGTAGCCATAATGCGTGTCTCATGGAAAATCCCTTCGGCAATCCTGAGAGCTTCAAAAACTTGCTCCAATTCTTGAGTAGTATCTTGCATCAAGCCATCCTAAGCCGCTGCAAATCTAGCCATGTGCAACACTGTAGCATCGTCTTCCTCTTCAATTCTTTGATGTGGAGTTGTACCTCTTTGGGGATGAAGTTTGAATACCGTCTACTCCATCTCATCGGTGTAGTCATGGCAGATGTGTTGCAGAGCAAGACGAGATGACTCCTGGATGCTGGCGTTGAACATAGATCTTCTGATAGTGATGTTGATCAGAGGGCTTGCTTTAGTGTCCTCCCTAGCATAGATGATAATCTTGCAAATCATTCCACGGTCCTTGCCGTTGACAGTCCAACTACTACCTCGGTAGGGTGGTCTCTCAAAGCCACCAAGCACTTGCAGAATCCTCCATATCTCAGCAGCATACCCACCAGTAATCTCACCATAAATCTGAGCCATCCTCATCTGATAAAGACAACTTGGGGTAAGGCCTCAACTCAAACCAATAGGGAGAGAAAGAAAAATTTAGCAAGGGGATAAGAATAGAAGAATGAGATGAGTAAAGAACTTATTATTAATCAAGTTAAGTTTTCTCTTTAGAAAGTAATTTTTGAAGAACCTAAAGAAACGACCAGTCTATCTAGGGGCAAGACATATAGTTAGTATGGCTCTGATACCACCTCTGTCGAGACCCGAATATGCAAATACAAACCCTATGTGTACATCATACTAGTCCATGATCATCATGCTAGTGCACACAGTGTCATCATAGATGAATATCACAATCATACATAGTGGAAACATAATAAAAGACTTCATTTATTAAATATAAGACAGTTGATTGACCCTATAGTCGATTTTACATTATTGGGCCACATAGGGCACAAACTCTAATAAGTAAAACTACAGCAGAATAAAAACATAGATAAACCCCTCAGTTTGCTGCAGGCAATTGACAAGGCTCGCACCCTAGATGTTCGCCTCCTCCTGGTACTCCTCCTCAAATGCTGGCATAGATTGTTCTTCAACTGATGGTTTTGTTGTGGCAAGGGTGAGTACATAAAGCACTCAACAAGTTGTGCACATAATGCAAGTCTAATATAAATATATGCAAGGCTTATTCAAATGAATGGTTAATTTGGTTATTTTGCAACAAAGCAGCATTTACAAATGAATACAATAAATAGATTGAAATGACGGTAAAACAAATAACAATAATAAGTAACTTTCAAGTACTTTTCAAAGTTAAACTGGCACATAGCCCTAAATCATATTCAAACTTCCAATGGCACACATCCACCCTTCCCAAGTTTTATTTCATAAAATCTAACTCTTGACTGAAATTCTTGAGCATTGTCTATAACCGAGGGCACGGCTATCTGAATAGATTTACACTCTGCAGAGGTTATACACTTTACCCACATAATATGATCAATCTTACACTGTCACCCATTACACGTACCCATCGACGTGTGACTAAGAAGATCATAACAAAACCTTTCAGATACTCCATCTTAACACTGACCCTCCCGATAAGTCTGAATTCATTATTCCTTCCCTCACACAGAGCAGAAGAATAGGAGGGACTTACAGTTGGACAAATGTGAGGCCACTGCACACACACTTCCCCTTGACCGCACACCTAGTTTAGTTATCCTCCTGAGGCATCAAATGTTAATTAAGACTCTATAACTTACTTAGTTAGTTTAGTCCTATTTCAAACATGTGGTTGCATGATCAGTCCAGTTCAATGGCTTACAAGGTTAAGTCCTTAATTGAATGAAGCAAGACTTCCAACAATTGACTCATAGAAACTATCTCACATTCACTCATATAACAACATGTCAACCCAATGCCACATAGGCCCACCATAGCTCACTGCCCTGTAACACCCTGGCCCAAATTTCGCTCATGGCCCAGCCCACCGTAGGGTGGGCCCACGCATGCATTGCACCCACTTACACTTTTGTCCTCACTTTGTATAAAAGGGTTAACCCGGAGGTGCTATGTTTGGACCCAACAAGCATTATATACTACTACAACTCACTTTGTGCAAGCAATGCGAGACTAATCCCACCACCACTCCACTTGGATCACATGGGCCTTCACACTAATGGATCGGGGTATTACACTCAGCCCCCTTAAGGGCTGACGCCCTCAGCAGCACACCGTATATACGGCAGATACCTAGAACCACCCCTCGGTACACGGCCGAGCGTCCAATGTTGGCACATATGCCATGTCGTGTGGCCACTCTGGGCCCACACGTGCCATGCACCATATGCCCGCGCCCTTGTCCCACATGCGCCCGTGCAGCGAAGGTTGATGCTCTAATACTATCTGTAACACCCTGGCCAAAATTTCGCTCATGATCCATCCCACCGTGGGGCGAGCCCATGCATGCATAGCACCCTACTTACACTTTCGTCCTCGCTTCGTGTAAAAGGGTTAACCCGGAGGTGCTATGTTTGGACCCAACAGGTATTATATACTACTACAACTCACTTTGTGCAAGCAATGTGGGACTAATCCCACCACCACTCCACATGGGCCACATGGGCCTTCACATAACGGGCCAGGGTATTACAGATGGTATCAGAGCGAGGACGAAAGTGTAAGTGGGGTGCTATGCATGCGTAGGTCTGCCTTATGGTAGGCTGGACTTTGAGCTAATTTGGGCCAGGGTGTTACAGATGGTAGCAGAGCATAAACCTTCGTTGCATGGGCGCGTGTGGGACAAGGGCGAGGGCATATGGCGCATGGCACGTGTGGGTCCAGAGTGGCCACACGGCATGGCATATGTGCCGGCACTGGATGCACATGTTAGTGTTATGCCCTTGAGGCAATCATTTAGATGATTGTAACATGACTATGTTTATTAATAATAATATGATTATTGGTCCAATGAATGTATATCATTGTATTGATCAACAAGTATGTGACTTGCTTATGAAGCTCTTTACTTATTGATATAATTCGATAAATATCTCTGATCGGATATCATCGTATAGGACAACGATGAATAGATCAGCACATGTAGTGATCGATGATCATGCTTCATAGATCATGGGATATGGAGATATCATCTATACATTGTGGACGCATGTTAAAGAACATGGGTTACATAGACCCGCCATGGGACACTACGAGAATGTTTCATTCTTATGTGTCATCAGTGTATCTCATACATAGTAGATGTATGATCCTTAGACCTGAGATTATCATATTCCCTACATGTGTAATAGTTTTCCTTGGGGCTATCAAACACTACTTCCTAACCGGATAGTTATAAAGGTAGCGTTCATGTTTACTATGAAACGTGCAGAGGGAAGTGAGCAGTCAAGATGTAATTTGCCACTCCAATGAAACAGAGATATATGACAAGGCCACTCATGTGATATGATTAAGGAAGTGCATGGCCACGCCGTGATTGAGGAGTCAATCACAACTTATTAATATATCACGGATACGAGAGATGGATTGAATCATCAAAGGATGACATGCTTCTCGCCTTGAGTTCAATCTTCATATACTTGGCAAAGGGATTATTACATGAGTACTTTTGATAGGTTTTGTCCGATTTGATCATAGTATGTTTGGGAGTTGGCATACTTTGCAAGGAGCCTCTACCAACTATTGGATTGAAAAGGAGTTTTCCGAATCCATGTCCAAACGTACGTGAACCTGCAAGGTCACACACTTAATGGGCTGGGACGCATTAATTTGGATTGGATCCGTAATTAATGGACCGCGTGGGCTTAGCACGCTGATGGGCCCTGGTTTAGGGTTTCATCTCGTGGCTATATAAGGAGGGGAGGAGGGTGGGCACAGGGTGTGCTTTCCACGGTTTAGAAGTGATTCACCCAAAACCCTTGCCTCCTCCTCTCTCGCCCTATCGGCGACCAGTGCTTGCACAAGCGCCGCATCGTTCCATCCTCGGGCGTGTGGACTCGC
>JAYEVK010000313.1:0-107704 GCA_036346275.1 Otatea glauca | reverse complement strand
GCGAGCGACATGGTCGTGTAGAGAATGTTCCAAGCAGCGTGATGAAGGCGGTCTTGTCTTCGTCTTCCTTGGCGAAGCTTGATCACAGTGGTACCGGGTAGGCGTCGAAAACTCAACATCTCGGCATTGGCGGTGGAGTCCACAATCTATCTATGCGGGGCGCGGAAGTTATCTTTGGGGCATCTGCGTTCAAACCCGTGTGGTCGACACACATTCGCCACTTCGCCCTTTTTGTATGCGATCCACGGGGTTGGCGACCACTCGGAGTAGTTGACCTCGCGAATGAAGCGGCTTTAAGAGGCTTCGAGGTGCTCCCTGATTCCGCCGTCTTCTCGAAAGAGAATGGCGAAGCTTCCGGGCGCGCGGATGCAGCCCGACGAGCTTTGTTTGCGGATTTGTGCTCGATCACCTCCCGTGGGACCCGGGCATATCCGCCGGTTCCATGCGAAAATGGTTTTGTTATCTCGGAGGAAGGTGGCGAGCTCGTCTTCCTATTTGGGATCGGTAGGCGAAATGCGAGGCGCATTTGCCGTGTCCCCCCTCCTCATTGCCACGACCTAGTCGGTCAGTTTGGCTGGATAGCCATCTTCCGACAGCGTCGCCGGGGGTGATCTCGGGGCCGGCTGAGGGCGATATGCCGGCAGCGTCGAGGCCTTTTCGCCGCAACCGTGTCTTGCCTTAAGGTCGCCGCGGACCGTTATGACGCCAGGGCCCTGGAGCTTCACTATGCGGTGCCGTAGTGATTATGCGACCATGAACTTGACGAGGCGGGCGCCCGAGGATGGCGTTAACAGGGGAGATCGCCGTCCACGACTTCAAAGGTGATCGGCTCGGTCGAAATTTTGCGAGTCGCTGCGAAGTGACGGGAGGACCACTTGCCCGAGGGGGTGGTGAGCTCCCAAGACGCGATCTTAGAAAAAGGGGATCGCTATGTTCTTGATTTTCGACGGGGTATTTACATCCGGTCAAAGCGTAACTAGGAAGCGAGTTGAGGGAACTACACCGTCGACCATGACCGGCCAACGAGCGGCGTTGCTTATGGTCGAGGCGGCGACGAGAGCAGTTTTGAAGTCTCGGGACATCCTCGGAGGCGTCGTCTCGGGAAAAGGTGATGGGGCGACGCCCATGCGCAGGTTGGTCGGCGGGCTTCCGTGCGTGGCTTGATAGACGCGCGTCGCGGCGTCCTTCGGCTGTGGCCGAGATGGTATCTGGAGGAACCACGAAGATCATGTCCACACGGCGGTCGCCTGTTGGAATTCCGGTCGGGGCCGGCTTGACCTGGCCGTCGATTCCCCTGGCCGTTCATCGCCTTTTTGTAGCGTGGTATTTCCCGGTCACCCTATAAAGGCGTCCAGCGAAAAGCCATGTCCTGCAGACCCGCGGTCGCGGCGTGGATCTTAATGGAGCAGGCAAAACTTGTTGGCGTCGGCCGGGTTGTTCTCGTTGCCCCAAGCTTCGGATGCTCGCGTGGAGGGTCCCCTGACCTTGCCTGTTGGGGCGGCGCGGCGCTTTATTCGCCGTCGCGAGCCCGGTTCTGCGAGGCCGAGGCCCGGCGGTCGGTGGCGCGGCTCCACCCTTCAAGCTTGTCGTCGACCGTGGCGACTAGGCGGGTGGCCGCCTCGGCGCCATGATCTTTTCCTCGCTTTTATCGCGGGCCCGGTCTCCTTCCTTAGCGCCAGTATGGCCTCGTTTCGCCGAAAGCGAGGCAAAGCTGCCGGTCATAGTCATGCTTCAGCGAACAGCATCATCCGCGTCCCGCGCATACCGCTTTCGATCATGCGGAATAGTTTGTCGACGGTGAGCCTTGTGGCAATCTCGAGGTCCTCCGTAAGCGTCTGTCTCCTGACGCCAAACTTGAAAGCCTTGATGACGGTTTCGTCGAAACATTGGGGATCGAGTTTGGCGGGTGAACCGGCACACGAAGTCCGCAGATGTTCCCCTTTCCTGGATAACGATCCGAGTCCCTCTCCCGCCAGAGCCGTTCGTAGCAACTCGGAAGTCGGAGCGAGAGCGCTCCTCACCGGCGCCATGGCCGGAAGGTGCCGGACGCTGGTTGAAGAGCCGTGCGGTGCGCCGTCGAGCGGTGGGAGGTAGTTGGCCATCACAGCCTCGTCCCCTCCGTTTGCCGGGATGGCGGTGGAGTAGATGGAGAGGAATTCGGGATTCTTGGTCCCGTCGAACCGCTCCATCATCGGCCTTCGCCGGCCGGCCAGTGCCGCATCGGAGATCGCCGCGAGTACACCGGCGGCCGTAGGCGGAAGGTCACTTGCCGCCACGCTAGCGTCGAGTCGCCACCACCGACAGGAGAACTCGAGCGGCGGCGCACCCGCGTCGATCGTGATGGTCGACGGGGCGTCGTTCGCGTGGCGTCGCAAGCGTTACTGGATCTTCTCACGCCCGAGTTGGACGTCCGGAGAGGACTTACGGAAGTACCGTCCGGCGAGCATCGTTATTATACGCTGGCGCGAAGGCGAAGCCACACGCCGCTTCTGTCGCCGGAGGCGGTGAAGATGGTGTTGGGGTGCGAGCCCGAGGGCAGGGATCCTGCCGGTGAAGCGGCCGGTGATCATGTGACAGGGGGCCGCTGGCTGTCACGGGGCGAGACTCGGAGCCCAGAGAGCTTGCTTGCCGCCGGGGTGTGACGCCGTCGGTCGCCTTGTTGAGCTCTTCGGCCAGGGACCGTCGGAAGAGGGCCGAGCCGGCCCGAGCGAGGTCAGCCATTGTAACATCCCAAAATTTGCATTCAATATTATTTTATTGCTATTTATGCATTCTGGGATTTTCTGGAATTTATGGAATTTATCTGGATTTAGTTGATTTGAATTCAAATTATGTGTATTAACCGTTGGTGAAAATTTGTAAGAATTAAACAAGTTTAATATAAAGTTTTGCTAAAACTATTTTATTTGAGTTCAAAATGTCTCAAAGTATTTTTGGAGATTTTTCTGAATTTATTTGAATCTATTTGCTTTTATTTGAATTTTTGGAATGTTATTGATTCGAAAAATATTTTTTATTCGAAACCTCCTCCCGGTAGAATCTCCATGGCCCATTCCTTTCCTCGCTCTCGCCCGTTTTCGGCCTGACACCTCGGCCGCGTCGCAAGCCTGCACCCTTCGAAACCCTAGCCGCCCTTGAGCTCATCCGTTGGATCTCGATCCAGCGATCGGGATTCAACCGCATCGCCGCCGCTTGTGAGCCGTCGGATCTCTGCGTCGTGGACACACGGGATGGAGCCACATCACTTCTCCATGTTGTCACCGAACTTTGCCGCCGCCGCCGAATCTATCTCGGATTTCCTGCCCAGCACGCCTCCCTAGGACCCTATTTAAGGCGCCGCCCTGCGCAGCGGGAAACCCGAGTCGCGTCGCCTCGTTTGCCCTAGATCTCAGTGCCCGAGTCGCCGTCGTCGCTTTGCTCGAGCTCGTCGGAGTCCTCCGCCGCAAGCGAGCCCTTCAACCGCATGGATCTTCGTCGCGGTGCCTCTCGCCCGCTTCGTTTGTGCCTTGGGTTCGCGTCGTCGTCCTCTTCCGGATTCGCGAGCAAACGCGCCTGATCCGTCGCCGTAGCGCTAAAGCCGCATCATCTTCTTCGTCTCTGATGGATAGCGCCGCCGCCCTCGCCGTCGTTCTTCGCCGCAAGGTGTGGCCGTCCGATCGCCCTCGAGCGCTCTGGATCTTGCCACGACTCTGTCGCTCGCGCCCTTGCTTCTTCACCGTCCGATCTGGCGCAGTCGTTGGATGAGCGACGCGTGGTCGTTCGCATGGCCCATCCACATCAGCGCTGCGTCAGCTCCTTCGCCCTCGTGTCGTCGTGACGCTAGCGACCCGCGCGTGCGCGCGTCGGCCGTGTGTAGTCTCTGCGTCGCCCCTAAGCGGCTATTCGTGAGCTCGGTCCACCGTGGGCTGTTGAAGCCTATGGACTGGGTCCATAGACCGAGGGTCCCGCGCGTCAGCCTTGCATCAGCCTTGCGTCAGCAGTGATGCAATAAACCCGTTTTTCCTTTAGAAAAATAATTCGTTTAAATTTGGTATTTCCAATTTTCAGGTTTTTATGATTTTTGGATCTTCTCCGAGGCCGTTCTCCTTCATACGAGCTCCGATTGAGGTGATTCAAATTTCTAAAAATTTATAAAATTGAGATCTATTTAATGGTGAATTTTATTTAATTTTTATAGTTTGTTTTATCTCTGTTTTGGTGTTTATTTGTTGTTCTCTCTCGTTTCGCGTAGACGTTAAATTGTGCAACGCATCCGAGGAAGATTCGTTGACTCAAGACCAAGGTCCGAGAACAAGAATAAGGGCTGTTATAAGGCAAGTTGTGCTTTGATCATGTTGAACCCATGTTTATAAAATTGCTATATTTGTTTTACCCTATTGCATATTATTTCAAGTATACAATTGTTTCAAATTAAATTGGGCTTAGCTATTAAACCAGATTGATTTATACCCTACCGTGTCATTTGTATGCTATGATCTATTGTCACCCTAGATTGGTTCATTATAGTTGGTTAGTAATTATAATCAACATGGGATGGTTAGTCCGTATTAGTTGCTTAGCCATGCCACGTCATCACATGTGTCAGAATCATTGATTATTAATCTTGATTAATGGAATATGGAACAATATTATGAACTTGTGTGTCACGTGGAATCAGACGATGAGATTGAGTTGTTGTGGCGAGTCATGTCACGCAATGATATTGAATTGTTGATGGCATGTGGTGCTTGGTAATCAACTGGGTGATAATTACTTAGATTGGGGCAAGTGACAAGGGGCGAGTATGCCAAGGTGGGCCCGATGGGCAGAAGGTATGTGGATGTCTTGCCCTGATCATTCTAAGGACTTAACCTTGCAAGCCTTTGACCTGAGTCAATCATGCAACCACATGTCTGGTATGGGCCAGCCTAGCTGATTAATTTGCAATGTCTTAATTTTGGTACTATCTTGGTCGGTGTGAGTTCCCGAGTTATGGAGTAATTCACATGGCGTAAGAGGGGGGCCCTGGTTGTGGTTTTTAGACCCACCAGTGTTGAAACCTTAGCGGGTAGTACTGGATTAAGCCAGAGCATTGTAAAGGCTTTGTCGTGATCTCTCCGCCGACACACCAAAGGAAGTGTGTTAACCCGGAAGGCACCAAGAGACGATCATGTCATATGGGTAAAGTGCATAACCTCTGCAGTGTGTAAATCTATTCGAATAGCCGTGCTCGCGGTATTGAGCAATGCTCGGGAATTACAGTTAAGGGTTAGCTTAATTAAAATGAACAACTTGGTTGGGATGGCGGAATGCCATATGGAAGATGGAATTTGACTTAGGAGTGGAAACTTGGTTTACTTGAGAAAAGCTGAATTTATCATTATTGTTATTTTTTTTACCGTCTTTACAATCTATTTATTGTATTTGTACGTAAATGCTGCTTTGTTGCAAAATAGCCATGATAGCCTATCCTTTGGAGTAAGCCTTGCATATAGTTATATAGAATTGCATTCTGTGCACAACTTGTTGAGTGCTTTAAGTACTCACCCTTGCCAACAATAACCTCATCGCTTGAAGAGTCTACATCAATGCCGAGGAAAGATTCGGGAGGAGACGAATGTTTAGGGCGCAAGCCTTGTCGATTACTGTGGTATACTGAGGGGTTGTCTACGTTTTCATTCCGCTGCAGTTTAATATATTATTCAGCCTTGCGAGGCATAGTCATGTAAGTGGACCATAAGGTCATTCAACTAGTAGTATGTATCATATGATGTCTTTCATAATATTTCCGCTATGTATGATTGTGATATTTATCGATGTTGAGCTGTGTGCACTAGCGTGATCTGGACTAGTGCAAGATATACAGAGGGTCCGGATTTGCATATTCGGTCCCGACGTATGGTATCGAGCCATCTTGATCGTAGGCCTTGACCCTAAATTGTCTGGTCGTCTCTATAGGAGCTTCAAAATTATTTTCTAAAGAAAAGAATTAACTTGGAAGAATAATATGTTCTAGACTTATCCTATTCTTCTATTCCTTTCTTCACAAAATTTCTCCTTTTCCTTCTCGAATTTCTTTCTCTCTCCTTGTCGGATCGAGTTAAAAACCTTATCTGAGTTATCTTGGTAGTTGACGTGCCACATCATAGAAGAAAGCATCAAGTGTTTGCTGTCAACCCTGGAAATCATGAAGGAGGGAATCATCCAGCTCAGGGAAGGAGTAGATCTATGAAGTGTTCCAAAAGCTAGAAGATCTATGCTTCGAGTAGTCAGTTGGGACTCATGTGTGGGAGTCGCGTCCGCTTAAGATAGAAGTGTTACCCCTGTAGGCGGTAGTTTTGTGTGTATAGGTTGAATTGGTTCTTCCTTGATTGCTGAGTGTGCAGTATGTGTGCAGAGCTTTTAGGCTTATATAAGCAACCATACCAAGTTATTAATATTGTTTGCTTTAGTTATTGGGTTAAACCTATCTCCGCTGCTTTTGGATCTCTGCTTCTTACCTATGCTATTCCCCTCTTCCCTAACCAAGTGAAGCAATCAAGCAGATGGTTCAGACTTGAGGAAACTACGTAATCGTGAGGCGATTATCAATCCATAGAAGAACCTCAATAATGGATTAGTTCTTCAACCGTCAAGCACAGATGGATATGCAGAGTTTCGAGAGTTCTTGATCGCTCAAACTCGCTTGATGCATGCAATGATGAAGCGGATGCGAATATGACTAACCAAGCCAATGTCAACGGTGTGTTCCAAGTCGCTACCAATGATTTTCGTCCCTACTCAAGGTTATCGAATTCATAAGGACTCGTCCACGGTGTTTTCGTGAAATGTATTACCATCGAAGTAGATGATTGGCTCAAGACCATTGAGAGGAAGCTGCTCATTGCTCGATGTGAAGGCGATGAGAAAGTCCCAGATGCTTCTTATCGCCATAAGGAATCATCACTTGAATGGTGGAAGAAATATTGTGCTGTTCATGAAGCCCCGCGGAATATCACTTGGAATGAATTTGTTGTTGCTTTTCGTAATCTCTTTGCCTCACCTGGAGACAGTATGGTCACGATAGATACGGCGCATAATATTATCCTTGCACCTTGTGCAACATCTAAGAGTTGCTCTCTAAAGTGCTGTCAACCAAACAAATCAGAAGATCGTGCGTGCATTCGCTGTAGAGAGATAGGACATACCGCTGACGAGCATGCGATTAATTGCTCCAGCTGTGAAGGAAGTCATTCCCTTGGAGAATGTCCTATGAGTGACATCACATGTTACCTTTGTGAAGGCCGAGATCAGGGTCTAGCTCAATGTCCCTTGGATCCAATAGTTACTGCTGTAATTCAGCATCAGCAAAGGAATCTTCGAGCCGTAGTTGCTCAAGAGTCGTCAAGAAGAGGCGGAACGTCAGCTGCAAAAGTGGTGCCGCTCAAAGAGCTAAGGACACAATACCGTAATCCTGTTGGCCCTCATCAAGAAGGTAGTAATTGGCAATCACCAACAGCATGTTTCCTGTGCGATGAAGAAGGTCATTGGGCTAGTGAATGCCCTATGAAGCAACCAGTTCTGACGCAACAAGAAGACAACAATGTACCAGTAGTCAGCACAACAAATGACACGGTGTGTTACAACTGCCACAAGGAAGGCCATTATGCTAATCGATGCCCACAGAGAAGACAATTATTGTCTACGGCCATGGATGTTCCAAAAGTTACCTCAGTCAAGTTCATAACGCCAAGAGTGAGCAGTAAAGTCGCAATAGAAGTTTGTACGAAGAATCAGTTGAAGAAGAGGCACCTGAATGAATACACTGCCCTGGTCGACGAATTCTCAAGGGAGGTGGACCTAAGCTTTGTTACGCCTGCAGCAAGCCCGGGCACTTTGCCAATAATTGCCCTCAGAAGAAAGTAAACACGCCAGTTCAAGTCAATCTCGCCTGCATTCACCAAAACTTCAACCAATGTCAATCGAGGAAGTTTAGATCAATTATTTAACCCTATGCAAGTGTCATATCCTCGTTTGTAAAGGAAAGGTGACTAGTGACGCATTCCATGTAAGGATTTCCTTGCTTAAAGAAATAAAGTAAAGATGGTTGGGATGTTGGAATGTGAAGTGTTGGGATAAGAGCATTGATGGTGATTAAAGGGCCAGATGTTCCCAGAGTATTCACCTGTGTCAATGGTTCATCTGAAGATGTTGCGTATGCAATGCTGATCAGTTCAGTGGTGTTGGTAAAGCTTGTCAGCCTGAGGAATTATCGTTGTCAAAAAGGACAGTATTGCTTGATCTAACCTAGAATGTGATGGAGTTAAGCTGGAGAAAAGTTTCTAGCGAGCGGTATTGGATATCAGACCCGAGATGCTACTCATGAAATGAATTGGTCGTCCGGACATAAGGCTGTCCTGGAGTTTGGTCAAAGAAGTGTGTCGGCTAAAAGCCCTGAAAGCGGGAAAAGAGAATTTCAAACGACTACGGTTCGTGTTGGTCAGCAGAAGGTCAATAGCGTGGAAGTTGTCAGCTTTGAAGATGTGCCAATTGTAAGGGAATATCCATATGTGTTTCCTAAGAATCCCACCGGATCGAGAGATCAAGTTTGTTATTGAGTTAGGTACAATGCAAAAAGTAAAGAGACCTCATCGAATGCCTACAAATGAGCTAGTTGAGATGAAGAAGCAGAGTGAAGAGTTGTTAGAAAAATGTTTCGCTAGAGCCAGTTGTCACCCTAGGGAGCGCCTGCTCCGTTTGAAGATGGGAGCTTAAGGATGTGTATCGACTGTCGAGAATTTAATAAGGTGACGATCAAAAGGGTGAGTACTCGCTGCCCAGGATCGTAATTTGTTTGATCAGTCAAAAAGGAGCTGGAGTGTTCTCAAGGATAGATCTTCGATCGAGTTATCATCAGTTAAGAATCTGTGTAGAGAATGTTCTTAGGTCAGAGTTTTCTACGCAGTATGGACAGTATGAGGTTATAGTTGTGTCTGCTAAAATGATCAAAGCCATTACAGAATTTATGAACATGACAAATGGAGTTCCATGGGAAATTTGGTCAAGTTGTTATGGTGTATAAGTGGGATGTCTTTGTTTGCTTCAAGTCAAAAGGAAAGTATGCAGAACAGTTGGGATTAGTTTTGGAAAGGTTGCTAGACCAATGGTTGTATGCTAAGTTTAGCAAAGGTGACTTTTGGAAGGAGAAAGTTGAATTTCTTGTCATGAGATGACTGCTAAAGGAGTTATCGTGGATCCAACCAAAAGCGATGTTACGTGGGAGCAACCGAGACCGCTTAGGCAACTAGGAGAAGAAGTTTGCATGGACGCCGCAGTGCAAAAAGAGTTTTCTGTGATCGAGGAAACGTTTGACGATAGCACCTGTCTTAGTGTTGCCAGATGCGCAAACGCAGTTTGATATATACTATGATGCCTCAAGACAAAATTTTGGATGTGTGTTAATGCAGAAAGGCAAAGTTGTTGCCTATGCGTCAGGACGGTTGAGGCCACATGAAGAGAACTATGCTACGCATGAATTGGAAATTGCTACTGTAGTGCATGCTTTGAAGTTATTGCGTTATTATATTATTGGAGATATGTACAGACCATAAGAGTTCGAAGTGCAGACCTTAATATGGAGCGAAAAGGATGGTTAGAGTTGATTAAGTATTATAAGGCTGGGATCCGTTACCATCCTGGTAAGGCTAATGTGGTATCCGATATCTTAAGTCGTAAAGGCCATAGTACCAATACACCAATATCAAGTGATCGATCGAAATTGTGCAAAGAGTTTCAAAAGTTGAAATTAGAAGTGGTTTCACAAGGATTTATAGCTGCTTTGAAAGTTAAGCCAATGCTTGAAGATCAGATCGAAGTGGGTCAGAAGGATGAAGGCTTAGCTGAGGATTTTACCATGGATAACCAAGGAACCACACGGTTTAAAGGTCGAATTTATGTATCGAACAAGAAAGAACTTAAGCAGTTGATTTTGGAAGAAGCTTATGATTCTAAGTATTCAATTCATCCAAAAAGGTGTTAAGATATATCAAGGTCTTAAGGAAAGGATTTGATAGCCTAAGACGAAGCGTGAAGTGGCTGAAAATATCGCTTTGTGTGACGTATGCTAAAGAATGAAAGCAATGCATCAGGAATCAGCAAGTTTGTTACAACCGGTGCAGAGTTTTGAGTGGAAGTAAGAGGCAAATCAGTAATAAGATACCTAGCGTTGAGGATGGTCGAGAATCCAGAAGTGATATGTTGAGAGCTTGTGCATTAGCTTATGCTACATCTTGGGATAAATGTTCGCCGTAGGCAGAATTCAGTTACAATAATAGTTATCAAGCTAGCTGGCAGATGTCATCGTTGAGGCGTTGTATGGACGTGCCTGTCGTACTCCGTTGAATTGGAATGAGACAGTAGATCGTATGGAATTTGGACCTGATATTCTCAAGGAAGCCGAAGAGCGAGTTGCTATGATTTCAGAGAAGTGAAGGTAGCTCAGTCAAGGAAAAAGAGCTACGCTGATAACCGTCGTCAAGATTCGAGGTTCGAGTCAGATAATTTGTGTATCTCGGAGTTAGCCCTCTTGAGGGTGTCAAAAGGGTTCGCGATAAAGGGAAGCTTGCGTCAAGATATGTTGGTCTGTTCAAGATTTTGAGCTGTCAAGGAGATGTTGCTTATCAGTTGGAGTTACCGCAGTCAATGGCAGGAGGTGCATGATGTGTTATATGTGTCACAATTTAAGAAATGACTCAGAGTGCCAGCGGAGCAGATGCCATGAGAAGCAATTGAACTGCAGGAGGATTTGATCTACAAGGAGTAGTCGATCAGAATTTTGGATGTTATGGAACGCAAGATCAGAAACAAGTCTATCTGCTTTTGCAGAGTTCAGTGGAGCAATCATTCCGAAAGAGAAGCAACTTGGGAGCGTGAAGACGATTTGAAGTCAGAATTTCCAAACCTATTCTCTAGTTAGCCTCGAATCTCTGGTCTAGATTACATATGGGGAAGGTTTGTAACATCCCAAAATTTGCATTCAATATTATTTTATTGCTATTTATGCATTCGGGATTTTCTGAATTTATGGAATTTATCTGATTTAGTTGATTTGAATTCAAATTATGTGTATTAACTGTGGTGAAAATTTGTAAAAATTAAACAAGTTTAATATAAAGTTTTGCTAAAACTATTTTATTTGAGTTCAAAATGTCTCAAAGTATTTTTGGAGATTTTTCTGAATTTATTTGAATCTATTTGCTTTTATTTGAATTTTTGGAATGTTATTGATTCGGAAAATAATTTTTATTCGAAACCTCCTCCCGGGCCGAATCTCCGCCGGCCCATTCCTTTCCCGCGCTCTGCCTGGCCTTTTCCTGCCCAAAGACTCGGCCGCCGCCGCTCACAGCATGACCCTTTTTCAAACCCTAGCCGCTTTGAGCTCATCCGTTGATCCCGGTCCAATGATCGGGATTCAACCGCATCGCCGCCGCTTGTGAGCCGTCGGATCTCTGGTCGTGGACACACGGGATAGAGCCACGTCACTTCTCCGTGTTGTCGCCGGACTTTGCCGCCGCCGCCGAATCCGTCTCGGATTTCTAGCCCAGCACGCCTCCCTAGGACCCTATTTAAGGCGCCGCCTTGCGCAGCGGGAAGCCCGAGTCGCGTCGCCTCGTTTGCCCTAGGTCTCGCGTGCGAGTCACCGCTGCCGCTTTGCTCGAGCTCGCCGGAGTCCTCCGCCGCAAGCGAGCCCTTCAACCGCATGGATCTCGCCGCCGCCTCTCCGCCGCCTGCTTGTGCCTTCGGTTCGCGCCGCGTCCTCTTCCGGATTCGCGAGCAACGCGCCGATCCGTCGCCAGAAGCGCTAAAGCCGCATCATCTTCTTCGCTCGATGGATAGCGCCGCCGCCGCCGCGTTTTCGCCGCAAGGTGGCTGTCCGACGCCCTCGAGCGCTCTGGATCTTGCCACGACTGCCGCCGCGCTTCTTGCTTCTTCACCGTCCGATCTGGCGCAGTCGTTGGATGAGCGACGCGTGGTCGTTCGCATGGCCCATCCACATCAGCGCTGCGTCAGCTCCTTCGCCCTCGTGTCGTCCGCATCAGCAGCCACGCGTGCGCCGTGTCAGCCGCCATGTCAGAGTCTCTGCTGCGTCAGCCCTAGCGCTGTTCCGTGAGCTCGGTCCACCGTGGGTTGTTGAAGCCTATGGACTGGGTCCACAGACCGAGGGTCCCGCGCGTCAGCCTTGCATCACCTTGCGCCAAGAAGGATTTAATAAACCCGTTTTCCTTTAGAAAATAATTCGCTTAAATTTGGTATTTCCAATTTTCGTGTTTTTATGATTTTGGATCTTCTCCGAGGCCGTTCTCCTTCATACGAGCTCCGATTGAGGTGATTCAAATTTCTAAAAATTTATAAAATTGAGATCTATTTAATGGTGAATTTTATTTAATTTTTATAGTTTGTTTTATCTCTGTTTTGGTGTTTATTTGTTGTTCTCTCTCGTTTCGCGTAGACGTTAAATTGTGCAACGCATCCGAGGAAGATTCGTTGACTCAAGACCAAGGTCCGAGAACAAGAATAAGGGCTGTTATAAGGCAAGTTGTGCTTTGATCATGTTGAACCCATGTTTATAAAATTGCTATATTTGTTTTACCCTATTGCATATTATTTCAAGTATACAATTGTTTCAAATTAAATTGGGCTTAGCTATTAAACCAGATTGATTTATACCCTACCTTGTCATTTGTATGCCATGATCTATTGTCACCCTAGATTGGTTCATTATAGTTGGTTAGTAATTATAATCAACATGGGATGGTTAGTCCGTATTAGTTGCTTAGCCATGCCACGTCATCACATGTGTCAGAATCATTGATTATTAATCTTGATTAATGGAATATGGAACAATATTATGAACTTGTGTGTCACGTGGAATCAGACGATGAGATTGAGTTGTTGTGGCGAGTCATGTCACGCAATGATGTTGAATTGTTAATGGCATGTGGTGCTTGGTAATCAATCGGGTGATAATTACTTAGATTGGGGCAAGTGACAAGGCTAGTATGCTAAGGTGGGCCCGATGGGCGTAAGGTATGTGGATGTCTTGCCCTCGATCATTCTAAGGACTTAACCTTGCAAGCCTTTGACTGAGTCAATCATGCAACCACATGTCCGTATGGGCCAAATTAGCCGATTAATTTGCAATGTCTTAATTTTGGTACTATCTTGGTCGGTGTGAGTTCCCGAGTTATGGAGTAATTCACATGGCGCAAGAGGGGGGCCCTGGTTGTGGTTTTTAGACCCACCAGTGTTGAAACCTTAGCGGGTAGTACTGGATTAAGCCAGAGCATTGTAAAGGCTTTGTCGTGATCTCTCCGCCGACACACCAAAGGAAGTGTGTTAACCCGGAAGGCACCAAGAGACGATCATGTCATATGGGTAAAGTGCATAACCTCTGCAGAGTGTAAATCTATTCGAATAGCCGTGCTCGCGGTATTGAGCAATGCTCGGGAATTACAGTTAAGGGTTAGCTTAATTAAAATGAACAACTTGGTTGGGATGGCGGAATGCCATATGGAAGATGGAATTTGACTTAGGAGTGGAAACTTGGTTTACTTGAGAAAAGCTGAATTTATCATTATTGTTATTTGTTTTACCGTCTTTACAATCTATTTATTGTATTTGTACGTAAATGCTGCTTTGTTGCAAAATAGCCATGATAGCCTATCCTTTGGAGTAAGCCTTGCATATAGTTATATAGAATTGCATTCTGTGCACAACTTGTTGAGTGCTTTAAGTACTCACCCTTGCCAACAATAACCTCATCAGTTGAAGAGTCTACATCAATGCTGGAGGAAAGATTCCAGGAGGAGACGAATGTTTAGGGCGCAAGCCTTGTCAGTTGCCTGTGGTATACTGAGGGGTTGTCTACGTTTTCATTCAGCAGCTTTAATATATTATTCACCTTGCAGGCATAGTCATGTAAGTGGACCATAAGGTCATTCAACTAGTAGTATGTATCATATGATGTCTTTCATAATATTTCCGCTATGTATGATTGTGATATTTACTGATGTTGAGCCTGTGTGCACTAGCGTGATCCTGGACTAGTGCAGATACAGAGGGTCCGGATTTGCATATTCGGTCCCGGCACCATGACTCCGGCGATGGCCCGCAGCGTTCTTAGGCAGGTTCGTGCGGGACGGGAGGGCCGAACCGCCGGATCGAGCGGTCGCACCACGCCCCTCTTGCCGAATGGCGGCGATGGCTTGGTCGATGGCGACCTGGACGAGCCGATGCGCCTACCGAGGGGTTTCCGAACCACCATCGTCCGCCCCAGGGGTTGCCTCACGTCCGTCGGCCGCGAAGGCATGGCGTTCGCGGGGCGGTAAGGATGGCGAGAGCATGGATGTGGAGCCTTGGCACTCGGGGACAGCGTCTGAGCCCAAGCTCGCCGTTCGTGACATGCTGGTAGTGGAGCTGGAGGTGTTGAGCTGGCCAAGATGACGAACTTTGGATGAACGAAACTTCGGCCCCACGGTGGCGCCACCGTCGACGATCGGACCGCTCGACCGCAAAGAAAGAGGGGGAAGGATCGTACGGAGGGCAAGGCCCAGAGCTTCGTTCGTCCGGGTGGCACCCTCGGCGGGCGCACTAAGCAGGGGAACCTGCGCAACCAAACAGGGGACACAAGGTTTATACTGGTTCGGGCCGAACCCCCTACTCCAGTTCGTGTGGTGGTGGTGTATTGCCTTTAGTGTAGATGGTTACACAATGTTTACAAGAGCGAGCTAAGAGCCTTAGCGCAAGAATGCTCGTTGCTTAACAAGAAGAAAATCCCCCCTCCTCCCCGAGTTTCCTGCCTCCCTTTATACGGTAGGAAGGGGCAGGTTACCTCGAGAGCTGGGGAAGGGCGAGGTGACCTGTACCAAGAGCTTCAGTCCTTCGTCCTGTCGACTGGTCACCGCCCGTCCTGCCCACGCCGGGCCGGTAGTTTCGTTGGTCATGGCGGTTAGGTATTTCACTGGGAAACGACGTACCTGCCTTCTGCGATCCTGACGAGTGTTGACGTTGCTGTTCATGACGTTGGCGCTGCCTCGGGAGGGAGCGTGTCTTCGTACTGTACGTGACCGGTCGATGGAATTGGAAGTATGACTTCAGCAGCCATTAAACCATCTTGGGAAGTGGCCACCTGCTCCTGTATAGTCACTTCGATTGACCCCATCCGTGGGGTACGTGGCTGTTGGCTGGTAGAGGTTTCGACACGCGGCCCTTGGCGGGGGTTGCCTTGGCACGATCGGAGTCAGGGGATCCCGACCCGCTGCGGGGGTCGGGAGCTCAACTTGGTCGGAGCCGGGGGACCCCGTCCCGCTGTGGAGGTCGGGGAAGGGCTCGGAGAGATCCGCCAGGTCGGGGAAGGGCTCGGAGAGGTCCGCCAGGTCAGGGAAGAGTGTCCCCGGTGGTCTCTTGAGATCTTTGGTCGGATCCCGACTGGTAACAGTCTGCTCGGCGCCCCGGGCCAGTAGATCGGAGACGTCTCTGCCTGGGCTTAGGAACAGTCCCCCGGGCACAGAGGGGGAACGGACACGTGTCCGGGGGACGCGCGCCAGGCTGTCCGATCCCCGATAAAATCGATTACAAAGACTAAATTACAAGAACTACTCCTAGTCGACAGAAAAAGTAAGGTAGCAAAAGCTGGTTGATTGTATTATGTTTCTATATCCCCCTTTATAGCTCGCTTTAGTCCTTCTTTTATACCCTTGGCCGATAGTGTCTTGTTGCAACACGCTTCAAGCCCGTATCCGTATCAGCCTTATCTTGAACAGTTATTCCCTAAAAATCTTGCCATTAACATAAATATCTTCAAACTTTCTTAATTTGTCTGTTAACGTCCATATCCTTGATTCTATTGCCGATTATGATTGAGCTTACCAAATTTTGGTGCAAACATCTTCTTTCGTTTTGCAGATGGTAGAGAAAGCTGTGTTTCTATGAACCATATTGAGGGTTTGATCAAACAGAACAGCCACTGAAACCAGGCAGTTCAAAGCTTGAGTTTTAATGTTCGCAAAATATTCCCGGGCCATGATCCCGTACTGTTTGAAGAGCGCCTCAAAAACTTTTGAGGAAGATGAAGGAAAGGAGGTAAATTATGTACTTCGGTTGTACATATGTGTTTGGTTCAGTAGATGTATACAGTAATTTAGAAACGAGCAATGCTTCTGTGCATTGACCGATGCTCTGAATTAATTTCTTTTGCGCTGACCTGTTAACAAAATTTGTCATCCTGATCACTGATGGCTTGCATTATGATATCAATGACATGTGGCTAGATGGAGGGGACGACTTACGAACCGTATCAACGTTGTGAGAGAAACAGATTTGGATGAACAGAATCGAGATTAAAATAGCCCGTGTGAAAAAGTACCAGATGGAGCCAGAATTTGTACGGCATTAGATCAAGATGCAAGAAAGTTATTTGGACAGTTCATCCTCCGTGATCCAGGGAGGAAGTGATGAAGGTGTCCCAAGGAAATCTGTGATCTCAATCTACACCAGGAGGAGCACAACTAGTTTAGGACCGTGGCAGGATCATGCTAAGGAAATTCCTTTTCTGCTCTTCCAGTTCCAGGCTCCTGCAGATATGAGTTGTGGAATTGGTTGGTCTTTTTTTAAACACAGAAAGCCGGAGCTCCGGGAAGCCGTGGAGGAGCACAGCCGGCGACATGGAGGGTGACGCCGTACGATGACGTGCGCGTGCCAGTGCCAGCACACCACCGGCCTCCATTATAGTGTCCTTGTGTC
The DNA here is from genome assembly GCA_036346275.1 of Otatea glauca. Classification (NCBI taxonomy): domain Eukaryota; kingdom Viridiplantae; phylum Streptophyta; class Magnoliopsida; order Poales; family Poaceae; genus Otatea; species Otatea glauca. The sequence continues at coordinate 90,946 of JAYEVK010000313.1, read as the reverse complement.
GGAGGGCACGAGGAAATGTGCCTGACTCTGTTAGGGACTAGTATAGTGCCCGTGCTAACGTTATGACGATAGTACACTCGCTTATCAATTAAATGAGAAGATTAGTATGAATATAACACTTAATAATAAATAATCACAGTGCCCGTATGCGAGTACAAAAATAAAGATATAACACTCAATAATATTTTTCGCTAAACGTTTCCCGTATGCTCTTAAGACTTGTTCTTATATCTTGAGGGATATTTTCTGCGCACTCATTCCACTTGTATTTTAGTAATTCAATTAAGAAACACTTCCTGAGGATAGGTGAACCCTGTAAGTGTAAGTACGTTGTAGAGCATCATCAGTATAGACCTACTTTACAACCTTATAAAAAATGATTAATAAAATAGAGAGTACCGACCATGCAGATCCGTGCATTAAACTGTTGACCATTCCAGATGTGCATGAAGTTCATGACAAAATAACTCACAAGTTCCTGTACAACATTTAATTGCTACATGTAAGTACACAAAAATTTAACTATTTACTAATCATGTGTAAATAACTTACCGGTCTATTGTTTTTGGAACAGACTTTGGAGCTACAATACGCCAATCATAGATATTAACACTTGCGAGCATGCGCACCCCTACATTAAAGCAATCAATGTCCATAGGTTTTCTACCATCAAGTATTTCTTGGAGTTTCTCGAGTGTTATGCTTATAGGGTAAGGCTTGGAGTTTCACACCCATTCTTTCTTGTAAAAGATGCTTTGTGTTAGATATTAACACTAATCAGCTTAACACGTACAAAAGAGTAGCTATGTGTATGAAGGCATGAAAAAATAGTAGAAATAATTAGAATCACATACCCCAAAGCATTTCCGTCAGTTATAGACATGATTTAGCCACAAATCGCATTGGCCGTCTCTTTAAAGCTAACACAATTCACTTGAGTGTTTATGCCAGGCAATACTGCATCTTCTCTCATTTTCTGTAGTGTGTCTAAAATCACACATTCATTTAGATCTACTACTTCTTCGGTACTGGAAACTTCATCTTGGCATATTTTTTACAGTTTAGAGACGAATCGAAAATGATGGCAGCTAATTTTGATCTGAGATTAGTCATGTCTTGAAGTATCATGTGATTGGCGTAAACCTTTCTCGAGGTAATCAACTTTCGCATGTAGCTTTTCTTAGGATAATAGCTCTACAAGATTTACTAAAGATGTGAGTGAACCTTTTGTTCAAAAGCTAAAGCATCGCATATATCGAGCTCTCGGAGCTTTATTTGGATTAAAGCCCGATTGTAAATTACAGAAAGAATCCTAGCTGAACTTGAACTGCGATTCTTTTTAATAATCTTATGGTGATCCTTTTAAAAAATTATCTCATGGTGATCTTGTTTGTGTTGCGAAGACGCTATTGAGGAATTTGTCGGGAGGGTGCTTGGGTCTCAAATGCATCGCTCAAATAAAATGAGAGCTTAATAAACTTTTATCGAGTGTTTTGGTGCTAAAAGAGATGTATGTATATTGTGCCGACTATTAATATGGAAGTAATGGAAACTGACACTACTTGGACTCATTCGACAATAATAAAAATAGGAAAAAATTAGCGTCCTGACGCTCGATTGAGGATGTTTCGTCGGATAGCACTTTCCTCATCGCGGTCCACTTTCCATATCCCGTTATAATCTTCTCACGGTGCCGCCACGATCGTAATCTCACAATTAATGCGCAAAAATCGAAGGTGAAACCAATCGAATAGGAAGGCTCCATATATGCAGAGCAACTCGAAAAAAGAAAGATCTCGCGTTAATTCCGAGATTAGATTGGGCGTCTGATCCGATCTGCTTTTGCTCCCAACGCCGTGATCCAATGTGATAGTGCATTTAATTTGCATGCACAATTAGCTAGCTAGTCGATCAACATATATCCATCACATTAATTAGCCTCGCTAATCTGCCGAGATGGAATCATCCGCCAAAAAGAAACAAGAAAGAAGCTAGACCGCGAGAGGACGGCCGAAAGGAGGAGGGCGGCCCGTCGGAGCCGGTGATGGACTGTCCTTTGTCATCGCCGACTTCTCCTCGATGGCCTCTTCACCTCCGCCTCCTTCTTGTCCACGAACGCCATCGCCTCCGGATGCTATTCACCCTCGTCGCCGCAAGCTCCTCTCTGTGGTCCGGGAATTCGCGCGCCACGCACCCTCCTCGCCGCTGTCGCCGTGGTACTCGCAGTACTGGCACAGTAACCTCGTGAAGAAGATGAGCAGGGCGATGAAGCACGTGACGCCGCAGATGAGGAAGAGACCCTGCCGCCCAGTTCACTGTTGGCGCCGACGCCGCCGCTCATGAGTCGCCTTGCCCGAAGTTCAAGAACTTGTCGTGATCCGCCGCAGTCGCCGTTCTCCGACAACGTCGATTGCCGCCGACAGTCCACCGCCAGAGGGAAGTCCCTCTGGAACGCCTGCATTGCGGAAAATTCAGATGAGTATTTCTCAAGAACAATGCAGAGTCGTTCAGAGTGCTTAGGAATCCCCATCCGCTCTTGGTGAACTCCTGCCCGACCATCTTGAACTGGCAGTTGGTGGAGAGGAAGAGCTCGACGTAGGGCAGCTCGTCGACGATGGCAGCCACCCCTCCGTTGCGGGGGCTGAGCTGGAGGCTGGTGGCGTACTCGTGGATGCTGAGCTCCCTGAGGCACGACTCGGACACGTTGAGCACCTGCATCATGTAGTTCTTGGCGAAGGAGTCGACCTGGTAGCCGATGGGGTCGGAGCTGGAGATGAGGCCGCCCACTCGATCCCGTCGACACCGCCTTTATCGCCAGATCGACGCCGCTTGCCGTAGCTCGAGTTGATGACCAGCACGAACCGACCAAGAGTGCTCACAATGTTCTCTCGTGATCATTTCACCCATTCATCAGTTCATTTCAGTTCAGCTGAGTTCAGACATGGATGGACATGGTTGATTCTGACAAGTGCTTACTGTGTGCGAAGAACATGGTGGAGAAGTCGAACCGTAAGATGGTGACGACCGCTTCGGGCGAGCCCCGAAGTCCGGGTTGAAGCGGTGCTCGAGGATCCGCACGACGAGCCGACGAAGAGGAAGAAGGCGCCGTGACGCCCACATCCCCAGCGTGAAGGGCTTGAGGAAGGCCCAGGCGCTGGAGCTCTTCTCCTTCACAGGGGACACGATCACCAGCCACGACTCCCCGTACGGCCTCGTGAAGTCCACGATCAAATAGGACGAGGTGCACATGCACGAATAGAAGAAAATTAAGCGTGTGATTTATGGTACTGACTGGTATGGTAAATATTGAATCGAAATTAAATAGGTTTAGATTTGCAACATAAATTCCATATATATAATTCAATTGAAATATATATGTGCGGCTCTCCTGTTGTGGGCCATATAAATGAATGAGTTAGACACATTAAACAACGGCCATTGGATGTGGGTGAGTAAAACTAAGAAAAGATCTGAGACGTTTATTTTGATGAATGCAATTTTCTGGGGACGTTTTGCTGAGTACACGAACATTAGGCTATCTCTAATGAGGTGCATTATTTAAGGTGGACGTAAAAAAAATTGCTTAGGTGCATTATAAAGGGGTATAGATAATCACGGATGCCTCAAATCCTAACTACCATATCTTTTGGATACCGTATTTGGCTATATATGCCACCCCTATGTACATGTAATCTTTGAACTAAATAGTGTATTTGTCTCCCGTGGTTTTTTTCCGCAAGGATTTTCCACGTAAATCTTGTGTCTCCCTTTTTTTGTGTATGTGTTTTGCATCTACAAACCCTAATAAGTGGTATCAAAGCCGCCAGCACGCACCTGTGATTCCCATCTGCCGCCGCCGTCGCTCGCGTCCGCCGTCCACCGCGTCGTCGCGACCGTCGGCCATCTCGGCTTCCGTGCGCCATCCTTCTTCGGCGGCGTCGAGGCGCATTGCCTCCTCGCCACAGGCCGGCCCGCTGACTCCATGTCTCTACGCCCGACCGGCCTTCCGGCGACATCGTCGCGCCTTCTCTGCCGGTCCGTGCGGCGTTGCCGACCTCGCCGCCATCGCGCCGACCGCACCGCCCTCGCAGCCAGCCTTTTTCACCGCAAATAAGATGCCCGCTTCGGTACTCGGCCACCAAGACTGTGGCGCTCTTCGTCGGCTCCCGGCGTCATCTTCGCCAGCCGCGCAAGCCCGCTCGGCGTTTCTTCGTGGCCCTCGTGAAGAAGCTTCACTCGTGAAATCTCATTTGTGTTTGCTGCTTGCGATCCGACTAGAAGTGCTCCCGCCTAAGTTCGCCGCTCGTGAAGATTGTCAGAAGCCTATTGCGAGAAGCTCAGAACCAACTTTCAAGTCACAAGAATCGAAGTGAATCTTTAGTCACGTGAAGATACAGCAGAGGAGAGAAGAGGACTCAGTCCGGACTTTATTTAGATCCCAGAGCAGATTTAAGTTTTCTTTCGGTTCCAGCTTCGTGTCACCTAAGCAGCAAAGAATACTTCGGAGAAACAAAGCAGCAGACTTTTCAAAGATAATTTGTCACGCTACTTCAGGAAGTTTTTTTCAGAATCTATCATATATTTTTTTATCTGCAATTTTATTCTCCACCATGTCATCCACCAAACTTGACATTGAGAAATTTGATGGCAAGATCAGTTTTTCGATATGGCAGGTTCAAATGAAAGCCGTTCTTACACAGGTGGGCATCAGAAAAGCATTGTCTGCTAAACCGGCGACTATGACAGATGAACAATGGGAAGAACTTGACCAGAAAGCCCTCTCTGTCATACAGCTCAGTTTGTCTACAGATATTCTACGTGAAGTCATTCATGAGACTACAGCCGCAAAACTGTGGTAGAAATTGGAAGACTTGTACATGAAGAAAAGTCTTGCCAACAAATTGCGCCTCAAAGAACGTCTGTACACAATTCGCATGGCGGAAGGTACCTCTATTCAGTCTCATCTTAATGAATTTAATTCACTCATCATTGATCTTGAGAAATTAGAGGTAAAAATTGATGATGAAGATAAGGCTATTCTGTTGGTCGTCTCTTTGTCTGCTACCTTTAAGCATTTCAAGGAAATTATGCTTTATGGCAATCATGACACCCTTAGTTTTGAGAATGTAAAATCAAATTTATTGTCTAAGAAGAAATTTGATATTGATTCTCGTTCTGAAGTTAAGGCTGAGGGGTTAATTGTTAGAGGTAGATCTCCCTATAAAGGCAATTATCATAGATCAAAGTCTAAATCTAAATCAAGAGGACGTAAACCCAACAATTTTTGCCTTTATTGCAAGACACCTAGTCATGTTGTTGATCATTGTTACAAGTTGAAAAATAGGGCAGATAAAGACAAAAAGACACATTCTGATAAACCTGCTGAGGCTAGTCTTGTTGAAAATGAATCTGATGGTGAGGCTCTAATTATCACTTCCAACTTGAAGAATCAAACTGCATGGATTATTGATTCAGCTTGCACTTTTCATATTTGTCCATATAAAGAGTGGTTTTCTACATATGATTCTGTTGGTAGTGGTGAAGTTGTGATTGCTGATGAGTCTCCACTTAAAATTGTTGGCATCGGTTCTATTCAAATTAAAACCCATGATGGCATTGTTAGGACTCTTTCAAATGTTCGCCATGTTCCCAGAATGAAAAGAAATCTTATTTCTTTGGGCACCATAGAATCTTTGGGTTATAAATATACAGGTGAAAATGGTGTTCTTAAGATTTCAAAAGGCAACCTTGTTGTTATGAAAGCCAATAGAATAAACAGTCTTTATTACTTGCAAGGTTCTACAGTTACAGGTTCTGCAGCTGTTTCTACAATTGCATCAAATCCTCACATCACCAAGCTTTGGCATATGCGCTTGGGTCACATGAGTGAGAAAGGTATGCATCTTTTATGCAAGAAAGGATTTTTGCATGATATTGGCAAACTTGATTTCTGTGAACATTATGTATTTGGCAAACAAAAGAGAGTCAGTTTTTCTGTTTCAACTCATCAGACTAAAGGAATTCTTGATTATATTCATTCTGATCTTTGGGGTCGTTCTAGATTTCCTTCTATTGGAGGTTGTGAGTACATGATTACCTTCATTGATGATTTTTCTCGCAAAGTTTGGGTTTATTTCTTGAAACATAAGCATGAAGCTTTTTCAGTTTTCAAGAAGTGGAAAGTCTTAGTTGAAAATCAAACTGGCAAGAAAATCAAGAAACTTAGAACTGACAATGGATTGGAATTTTGTAGTGGTGAGTTTGATCAATTTTGTGCTAATCATGGTATTGCAAGACATTTAACTGCTCTGTAAACCTCAAAGAATGGTGTGGCAGAGCGTATGAATCGCACTCTTCCGAAAGAGCCCGTTGCATGCTTTCAAATGCAGGTTTATGGAATAAGCGTGCTTTGTGGGCTGAGACTGTTTCTACAGCCTCTTATTTGATTAATCACTCTCCAAATTCAGCCATTGACTTTAAGATTCCAGAAGAGGTTTGGTCAGGTAAACTAGTTGATTACTCTAATTTGAAAATTTTTGGTTGTCCTACTTATGCTCATGTTAGTGATGGAAAATTAGAGCCTAGAGCAAGAAAATGCATATTTGTTGGGTATGGTTCAGGTGTCAAAGGATATCGTTTATGGTGTTCTGATTCTCGCAAATTAATCATTAGTCGTGATGTCACTTTTCATGAATATGCTTTAGTTTCACCTGGTAGTGACAGTGATGGTTGTTCACCCACAAATGAATCTGAAACTTCTGATGCTGCTGAAAGAAATGCAGAATTTGAGGTAGTTTTACCTACCATTGATAATGATTCTTCTAGTGGTTCTTCTTCACAGCCAATTTTAACACCTAGTGGTTCTTCGTCACAACCAATTTCTGCATCTCCTAGTACTAATGATCATTGTATTGCTCGAGATAGACCAAGGAGGAACACTCAATTACCTGCTAGATATCGTGACACTGATAATATGGCCTGTTATGCTCTTCTTGCTGCACAAGATATTTGTGATACTTTTGAACCTTCTTCTTATTCTGAAGCTATCTCATGTGAAAATTCTTCTAAGTGGTTAACAGCTATGAATGAAGAAATTTTGAGCCTTCATAAAACCTTACATGGATTTGGTTAAGCTTCCACAAGGTAAGAAACCTTTACAAAGGCAAATGGATTTATAAGAAGAAGGATGGTATTTCTCGAGTTGAACTCGCAAGATGGAAAACCCGCTTAGTGGTAAAAGGTTTTGACCAAAGAGAAGGTATTGACTTCAATGAAGTTTTTCTCCCACAGCGCCACTCTTCCATTCGGGTTATGCATGCTTTTGTTGCTTTATTTGACTTGGAATTAGAGCAACTTGATGTTAAAACTGCCTTCTTACATGGAGATTTAGAAGAAGAGATTTTTATTACACAACCTGAGGGTTTTGCTAATCTTGGAAAAGAGGATTTAGTTTGTCATTTGAAAAAGTCTCTCCATGGTCTTAAACAAGCTCCTAGGCAGTGGTATAAAAGGTTTAATTCCTTTATGATTGCACAACAGTATTCTCGCAGCAATTATGATAAGCGTGTTTACTTCAAACAGCTTTCCAAATGGTTCATTTCTTTATTTGTTTGCTCTATGTTGATGATATGCTTATTGTTTCATGACAAGTCACTCATTAAACAGTTGAAGGCTCAACTTAGTCATGAGTTTGAGATGAAAGATCTTGGTCCAGCTAAGAAAATTCTTGGGATGGAAATTCAACGTGATCGCAAAGTCGGTACATTATTTCTATCTCGTAAAAATTACATTGAGAAGGTACTCGATGATTTAATCTCAAGAATTGCAAACCTGTTTCTACACCTTTGCCTCACACTTTAAGTTATCTTCAAGTCGTTGTCCTATTAATGAAGAAGACAAAGACTATATGTCTCGTATTCCTTACTCTAGTGCAGTTGGTAATCTCATGTATGCTATGATTTGCACCAGACCAGATTTAGCTCATTGTGTTAGCGTTGTTAGCAGATTTATGCATAATCCTGGCAAAGAGCATTGGAATGCAGTTAAGTGGATTCTTCGTTATTTGAAAAGCACTTCTAATTTTGGCTTGTTGTTTGATAAGAATAAAGTGAAAACAAATGATGTTCTTGGGTTTGTTGATTCTGATTATTCTGGTGATCTTGATAAAAGAAGGTCAATTTCTGGATATATCTTCTCTTTATATGGTTCTGCAGTCAGTTGGAAGGCATCCTTATAGCCTATTGCCGCTTTTCTACTATCAAGCGAATATGTTTCACCATCAAGGCGTATGAAGCTATTTGGTTGCGAGGTCTGCTTCGGACTTGGATTTAAACAAGATACTCTTACTGTTTATTGTGATAGCCAGAGTGCTATTTATTTGACCAAGAATGATATGTATCATGCCAAGACTAAGCACATTGATATCAAGTACCACTTTATTCGTGATGTTGTCACTGAAGGACAAGTTGTTGTGGGAAAGATACATACTGATGATAATCCTGCAGACATGTTGACCAAGACACTTTCAAATACCAAGTTCAAGCATTGCCTTGACTTGGTTGGCATTCATGGTGCTTAATTGCCATTCGGGGTTTTTCGGAGACAATTCATTATGGATTTTGAGTCAAGGGGAGGTTTGTTAGGGATAATCACGGATGCCTCAAATCCTAACTACCATATCTTTTGGATACCGTATCTCCTATAATTTCGGAATCCTATTTGGCTATTGTAACATCCCAAAATTTGGCTTATAATTTCGCTCACGTGCATTTTTGTGATTTTCTGAATTTATTGGATTTTTCCAAAAATTATCTAAATTTATTTTAATTAAGTATATTGAACCTTTGGTGAAAACTAAATATATATAGATAAAGTTAATATAAAGTTTTACCAAAATTATTTTATTTGAGCTCAGAATGTCTCAAAGTATTTATGAGAATTTTCTGGGATTTTTCCTGATATTTTAATTACTTAAAATAGATTAATCCAATTTTGGGAATTATTTTAAATCAAAAAGCTTTTGAAAATCGAGTGAATAAGATCGGGCCAAGCCCAAGATCGCATGCGTCGCGCCCATTGCCGGCGCCCGTTAGCTCGCCTTCGCCGCCGCTGCGTGTGACCGTTGGATGAAGATCGATGGTCGCCTCCTTCGCGAAACCCTAGTGCCGCGAGCCGCTGGATCGAGATCAAGTGGTCGGATCGCCGCGTTGTTTTGGTAAGTTTAGATCTCGCCCGTTGATTTGGAAAGAGCGGATCGGATCGTATCGCCGGATCTAATCTTGGCCGCCATCTTGGATCGGACGGTCTCGATCGCCGCCGCCTCCGATTCGGTTCGAATCCGCCGCTTGCCGCCGCCACCGCTGATTTAGGGTTTCCTTCCTGTGCGCATGCCGAGGCTATAAAGCCGCAGCCCGCACCGATGTTCCTCGCTCCTTGCGCAGCCGAGCTCTAGCCTCTTCGCTGCTTTCACGCCATCATCGCCAGAGCTCGCCGAGTTCTTTGCGTGCCGCCGCGAAGTTTTGCGCCATTCCGCGCCGCCGAGCATCCTCCCGCCGAATCGGTTCCAGATCCGAGTTCCTCGCGTCGTGTCGCGTCGAGTCCCCCTTCTTCTCGCCGAGTCGCGCCGAACGCCGTTCGGGTGGTCGCCTTCCTCCGCTCCGGTGCAAGCCCGCCGTGTCTCGGAGCCATGGATCCGCTGGATCTTCGCCAACCGCCCGAGATCAAGCCACGCCGCTTCTTCATCGTTGTTTCGCCGGGTAAATTTCTAACCGTTAGATCCGAATAGACGATCGGGATTGAGCCACGTAGGGGTAGATCGGTGGCCGCCGATTGTCGCGCAGATGCGCCGCCGCGTGTCGAGCATCGCACGGGCGCGCCGCAGCCTAATCGATCTTGCGCCGCGTGTCGGGCGCGTGGTGCGAGGCGCCAGTGGGCGCGGCCCACGGTGGACCGAGGCGTTCCGTGGACCGAGTGCATGGACCAGCGACGGTCGTCACCGATTGGTCCGAGTCGTATGGCGTCGCCGTTGCGCAATAAAGATCTTTTCCAATAGAAAATAATTCAAAAATCGAAATTCTATTTTCGTATTTTCAGATTTATTCAAACTTCAAAAGGCTATATCTTTTGCATTTTAACTCGGATTTGAGTTATTCAAATTTCTAAAAAATTGTAAAATCAATATCTATTTATTGGTGAATTTTATTTTATTTTTGGAGTTTGTTTGCTCTCTGGTTTGGTGTTTATTTGCTATTTTGGCATCGTTTCGCGTAGACGTTGAACTGCTCGGTGATCCGGAGGAAGATTCGTCGCTCCAAGACCCAAACTCAGATCAAGACCAGCACCTACTCCAAGGCAAGTTGTGCTTTGATCATATTGAACCCATGTTTATACAATTGCTATATTTGTTTTACCCTATTGCATATTATTTCGTTATAAATTGTTTCAAATTAAATTGGGACTTAGCTATTATACCAATTTGATCTATACCCTACCTTGCCATTGTATGCCATGATCTAATTGTCACCCTAGGATGGTTAATTAATAGTTGGTTAATATTGATAATCGACATGGGCTGGTTAGACCGTCGTAGATTGCTTAGCCATGCCACGTCATCACATGTGTCCGAATGTCGATACTTAATCTTGACTAATGGAATATGGAACAATGTTTATGAATTGGTGTGTCATGTGTTGTCACACAATGATATCAAGTTGTCGTGGCGAGGAGGTCACACATCGGGATTGAAATGTTGATGGCATGTAGTGCTTGGTAATCAACTGGGGTGGTAATGATTTTAGATTGAGGCAAGTGGCAAGGGGCAGTGTGCCAAGGTGGGCCAGGTTTGGCAGGGGTATGTGGAAGTCTTGCCTTAATCACTTTAAGGACTTAACCTTGCAAGCCTTTGACCTGAGTCTCTCTTGCAACCACATGTCCGAATGGGACAAATTTAGTCGAATAATTTGTGAAACCTTGATTTGATCATTGTCGTGGTGAATAGTGAGTCCCGGTTACGGTTTAACTCACATGGCGCAAGAGGGGGACTGTTGTGGTGGTTTAACCCTTCAAAGGTTGAAACCTTAGCGAGCAAGATCGGGTCTAGGTGTAGCATTGTAAAGGCTTTGTTATGATCACTCGCCTTGGTGGTGTTTGGTTGTATCGTGTGGGTAAAGTGCATAACCTCCGCAGAGTGTACAATCTATTCGAATAGCCGTGCTCACGGTATTGGGCAATGCTCGAATTACAGCTTAAGGGTTAGACTTTTGTTAAACAAAACTTGTTGGGATGGCAAGGTGCCATGGAAAGTGGAAAATTAATTTAGGATTGGAAACTTGGTGTATTTCGTAAATACCGAATTTATTAATTATCGTATTTGTTTTATCGCTTTCCAATCTATTTATTGTATTCTTGTTAAATGTCGCTTTATTGCAAAATACCCTTACTAGCCATTCCTTTGGATTAAGCCAAGCATATAAAATATTAGACTTGCATTGTTGTGCACAACTTGTTGAGTGCTTTATGTACTCACCCCAACAACAACAACTTCGTAAGAAGAGGAATCTATACCATTCATGGAGGAGGATTACTTGGATGCGAATGCTTAGGTTCGAGCCTCGTCGCTTGCTCGTGGCGAATCGAGCGCCATCGCGCTTATTCTATTTCCGCCGCTTCTCATTGATACTCTTTTAAGCCCCGTGAGGCATTATTCATGTAAGACAACAGCTTATTATTAATTAATGAAGTTTATGCTATATTTCACTGTGTGTGACTATGATAGCATCTATGTTGAGCTGTGTGCACTAGCGTGATCCTCGACTAGTGCGGTATACACAAAGGGTCCGGATTTGAAAATTCGGGTCCCGACAGAGGTGGTATCAGAGCCATACTGACTATAGGTCTTGGCCCTAGGTAGTTGGTATCTCTTAGGAGTGTCCAAAATTATTTTCTAAAGAAAACGGTAAAATTGACTAATATGAAACTCTTGGCTTATCTCATCCTCCTACTCTCATCCTTGCTAAATTACCTTCTTTTCGTTGCCGTTTCGAGTGGAGATCTTATTCAAAATTTTGTTTTGAATAGATGCCGATCTTCCATTCTTCGAGTCAAGACAGGTGGCTATGCCATGGAGCCGTGGAGAGTTCTTCAAGTGATTGGAGGCTTTGATCGTCCGCTCTACCGAGGAAGCAACCGAACGCCAACGGTGTGCATCGGGGTTCTTCGCAGCCGATCATCTTCGCCGAGAGTGCAACGAGACCACCGCACCGATCCACATCACCGCCCGAGGTTCACTTACGAGACCGGAGTTCAGAGGTCGCTAGACTTGCTCTACGACGGATCTCGCCACGACTACGCCTACGAAGCCATGCGACAACGTGTTTCGATTTCACCCGACAAAGGCGAGCGTGCGGCCGACGGATCGTGGAGGGAGAGTGTGCTCTCGCAGACACCTTGCCGAGTTCGCCACCGCCAGAGGATCACCTAAGGGACATCGCGCAGAGCCGGAGACAGCGTGAGGCGCCGAGAGTGGCGGAGCGAGAGCTTCAAAGACCCGTGACGCCGCAGCCGAGTCATCGGCGAGCCGGAGGAAGCCTTGCGGTGGCCGAGGAGCTAGCGGACCAGTCGCCCAGAGCCGGATGAGGTCGCCGAGGAGGAAGAAGAAGACCCTAAGAGCGTGAGTGGGAGCCCGAGGAGCCAGCAGAGGGTCACCAGATAGGTTCGCACCCATGCCAGCCACACCCACCGTGTATGCACCGGATCGCCTCACCAGGTGGTCGGATGAGTGAGAGTTGGTCTTAGAGTTGTGTTGAGACTCGAGTGTTGAGTCGCGTTCTTAAGTTAGCCTTTACCTTTTAGTAGACGTTAAGGTTGCATGTTTAGTTTGGTTCTTAATTGTTTGTTGAGTGTGCAAGATGTGTTGCAAAGCCCTTAGGCATTGTAAGCAACCATACCAAGTAATAATAATAAAGATTATTTAAGTTGGGTTTAACTGTTTCCCGCTTTAGAAATTCTTGCATCTTATCTATGCTACATCTATCTTTCCTAACCCAAGAAGCAATCAAGCGGATGGTGAACACTGCAGAACAATGGGGCTTGTGAAGTGGTCTCGCTCGAGCAACAATCCCAATGAAGGAGCGCCACCGCAGCAAGCACCGCCAAAGGATATGCGTAACTTGGGAGCTTTTCTCACGCAAACTCGCTTGATGCAAACTATGATGCAACAGATGACCAATATGGCTGCAGCCAACAACCCCACGCCGTAACAACAATGGCGGGCCTCGCCCTTACTCCAAGTTGTCGGACTTCATGAGGACCCGACCACCAACATTCTCGAAATGTCAATCCCTTGGAAGCGGATGATTGGTGAGAACCATTGAGAGGAAATTGTACATCACTCAATGTGAAGGCCATGAGAAGGTTCTTTACGCATCCCATCAGCTAGAGGGAACAGCTGCAGAATGGTGGGAGAACTATTGTGCTGCTCATGAAGCACCCATGGAAATCACATGGGAAGAGTTTGCAACGGCCTTCCGCCAAGCACCATGTACCGGAAGGGATGATGGACTGAAAAGAAAGAGTTCAGGGCGCTTAAGCAAGGAAGCCAACCGGTGGCCGATTACTTAAACAAATTCACGCAGTTAGCTCGCTATGCTTCTGAGGACGTAGCGACGGACAAGGCCAGGCAATCCCGCTTCATGAAAGGACTAAACTCGTATCGCAAGTGGGCCGACACCCACACTTTTCCAGATTTCCAAGAATTGGTAAACAAGGCTTTGATTCTGGAGGATAAGCGCAAGGAGCTTGGGGAAAATCGCAAACGCTTGATGACTAACCCAGGTGGACACCCTAACCACCTGCGAATGAGGATGACACCACAACAGTTTGCTAGGTTCCAACCACAAGCTGTTAACAAGCCAAAGAACACCGCACCGCGACCATCGTGACAAGGTTATCGACGCCCAAGGTAACAATGCTCAAGGGGAGTCGTGAACACCGCCGTAAGGTGCTACAGTTGCAATGAGTTGGGGCATTATGCTAATAGATGTCCCCAGAAAGGAGGAATCACGCCAAGCGTTTCAACCTTGGAACGACACTGCTAAGGCACCGGCGACGGAGCGAATCGAGGAGCCGGACAGCAGGAGTGACGCCTCAAGCTACTATTCGAGGCAGAGTCAACCACATCACCGCCGATAGAGCCTGTGAAGCATCGATGTCGATCGGGTAAGTTTTTGTAAACTCGACCAAGCATATAAGATTATTTGATTCAGAGCTTCGCATTCCTTTGTCTCTCGAGCTTTTGCATCCAAAATGGTTTGAGCATGAAAAATCTTAAGTGTGTGATGCTAGTACAAGCCCGTGATCCGAGTTAAGATCTAACCTTGGGTGTTTGGGGTGAAGCTAATAATTAATGGGGTAGAGTTCCTAGCGAACTTGATTATTCTAGATGCCCAAGTTTTAGATGTCATATTGGGAATGGACTGTTAACCAAACATAAGACAGCTTTGGATTGTGGTCAAGGGTTGTATCCATTGAGAGCCCTAGAGGAGAAAAGGTGGAATTCGAGCGACATCGGTTCGTAAGGTCAATTAATGGTTAATAGCATGAGAACCGTCGCCATAGAGGACGTGCAAGAGTCGTGGAATATCCAGACGATTTCAAAAGATCTGCCGAATGCCGCTGACCGTGACATCGAAGTTCGCTATTGAGTTAGCTCCGAACCGCACTAATAGCAAAAGACCTTATCTGATGCCTACCGATGAGTTAGTAGAGATGAAGAAACAGATCGACGAGTTATTAGAGAAAGGTTTTATAAGACCAAGTTCGCCGCCATGGGGAGCGCCATTTTGTTTGTCGAAAAGGATGGAAGCCTTAGAATGTGTATTGATTATCGTGCACTTGATGAAGTGACGATTAAGAATAAGTATCCGCTGCCAAGGATTGATGATCCGCTCGACCGGCTTGAGAGGAGCCGGAGTGTTCTCCAAGATAGACCTTCGTTCCGATATCATCAACTAAAGATTCGGCGGAGAGATGTTCCAAAGACCGCATTCTCTTCAAGATATGGACATTATGAGTTCACGGTCATGTCTTTTGATTGACCAATGCGCCAAGATATTTCATGAACTTGATGAATAAGATTTTCATGGAATACTTGGACAAGTTTGTTGTTGTGTTCATAGATGATATTTTGGTATATTCAAGACCGAGCAGAGCACGCAAATCATCCGAGGCTAGTGTTGGAAAAGTGCGTGAGCAACAACTCGTATGCTAAGTTCAAGAATGCGACTTTTGGAAGGAAAAGGTGGAATTTCTGGTCATGTCATGATCGCAGAAGGAGTTGTTTGTCGACCCAAGCAAAGTGGAGGCGTGTTGCATTGGGAGCAACCAAAGTCCGCTACTCAAGTCCGAAGTTTTCGAATGGCGTGATATTATCGCCGGTTCATAGAATGATTTTCGACGATTGCGAGACCTCTTACTCGTTATTGAAAAAGGAAAAGAAATTTTCATGGACGCTTGATTGTGATAAGAGTTTTGAGGAATTAAAGAAGCGCTTAACAATTTCAAAGGTTGGTTTTGCCTAATGTTCGTAATACTTGATATATATCAGTGATGCGCCAAGACAGGTCTTGATGCGTATTGATGCAAGAGGGTAAAGTGGTCGATATGCGCCAAGGCGCTTAAGACCGCACGAAGGAAATTATCCTACGATGACTTGGAATTGGTCACGTGGTGCATGCCTTGAAATTGTGGCGTCATTATCTCATTGGAAATAGATGTGAGATATATACGGACCATAAGAGTTTGAAATATATTTTCACTCAATCGATCTCAATATGAGGCAAAGGAGATGGTTGGAATTAATCAAGGATTATAACATGGGAATTCATTACCATCCGAAAAGCAAATGTGGTAGCCGATGCCTTAAGTCGCAGGAGCTACGTGGCGAATATGATGGTGCAGAAGGACAATCGAATCAGGCAGAAATTGCGAAATTTAAAATTGAAGTAGTTTTAGAAGGATTCCTAGCTGCTTTGGAAGTGAAGCCAATGCTCAAGATCAAATTCGGAAGGACAAAAGATGATGAGAAAGTCAACCGAATCAAGGCTAAAAGGATGAAGGATTAGCAAAGGACTTTACCGTGGACGACCAAGGTACCATGTGGTTCAAGGGTCGATTTGTGTGCCAAATGACTAGAACTTAAGCAGTTGATTTTGGAAGAGGCTCATGATTCCAAGTATTCAATTCATCCAGGAAGCGCTAAGATGTACCAGGACTTAAAGGAGAGGTTTTGGTGGCCGAATATGAAGCGTGAAGTCGCCGAGCACGTTGCCTTGTGCGATGTATGCCAGAGAGTTAAGGCAATACATCAGAGACCAGCAGGTTTGCTACAACCGCTAAAAGTCCCAGAATGGAAGTGGGAAGAAATCGGTATGGATTTCATCACCGGATTGCCAAGAACTCAAAATGGGTATGATTCTATATGGGTCATTGTGGATCGATTGACCAAAGTTGTTCACTTCATTCCACCAAGACAACTTACTCAGAGACCGTTAGCGTAACTATACATTGCCGTAATCGTGTGTTTGCATGGTGTACCAAAGAAAATAGTGTCGATGAGGTACTTAGTTCACCTCGAGATTTTGGGATAAATTGCATGAAGCCATGGGAACGCTGCTTGAACTTTAGCACAAAGATATCATCCTCGCAATCGATGGTCGATGTAAAGAGTAAATCAGATTTTGGAAGATATGTTAAGAGCTTGTGCTTTAGCCTACACTACATCATGGGATAAATGTTTGCCATATGCAGAGTTCAGTTATAACAACAGTCACCAGGCTAGTTTGCAGATGTCGCCATTTGAAGCTTTATATGGTCGTGCCTGCGCACTTCGCTAAATTGGAATGAGACAGAGAGCGTATGATATTTGGCCCCGATATTCTCAAGGAAGTCAAGAGCAAGTTGCTATGATAAGAGAGAGGTTGAAAATCGCGATCAAGGCAAAAGAGTTACGCCGATAATCGACGTCGTGATCTAAGTTTCGAGCCCGATGATTTCGTGTATCTTAGGTTACCCTCCGAAAGGAGTTAAAAGGTTCCACGCTAAAGGAAAGCTCGCCTAAGATATGTTGGACCGCTCAAAATTTTGAGCCGCCGAGGGAGGTTGCTTATCGCTTGGAATTGCCGCAGATTCTCGGGCAAAGTGCATGATGTGTTCCATGTGTCACAACTCAAGAAGTGTCTTCGGGTGCCAGCAGAGCAGACACCTATGGAAGAGATTGAGTTGCAGAAGGATTTGACCTACAAAGAACATCCAATGAAAATTTTGGATGTCATGGACCGCAGAACCAGGAACAAGTCAGTTCGTTTTTGCAGAGTTCAATGGAGCAACCATTCTGAGAATGAGGCAACCTGGGAGCGTGAAGAGGACCTAAAGATGGAATTTCCAAACCTATTCCCTAGTCAGCCTTGAATCTCGGGGTCGAGATTCTGTTAAGGGGGGGAGGTTTGTAACATCCCAAAATTTGGCTTATAATTTCGCTCACGTGCATTTTTGTGATTTTCTGAATTTATTGGATTTTTCCAGAAATTATCTAAATTTATTTTAATTAAGTATATTGAACCTTTGGTGAAAACTAAATATATATAGATAAAGTTAATATAAAGTTTTACCAAAAATATTTTATTTGAGCTCGTAATGTCTCAAAGTATTTATGAGAATTTTCTCGATTTTTCCCGATATTTTAATTACTTAAAATAGATTAATCCAATTTTGGGAATTATTTTAAATCAAAAGCTTTTGAAAATCGAGTGAATAATCTTCGGGCCAAGCCCAAGATCGCTCGCGGCGCCATTCATTGTCGCGCGCCCGTTAGCTCGCCGCGCCGCGCCGCGTGTGACCGTTGGATGAAGATCGATGGTCGCCTCCTTCGCGAAACCCTAGTGCCGCGAGCCGCTGGATCGAGATCAAGTGGTCGGGATAAACCGCGTTGTTTTGGTAAGTTTAGATCTCGTCCGTTGGATTTGGAAAGAGCGGATCGGATCGTATCGCCGGATCTAATCTTGGCCGCCATCTTGGATCGGACGGTCTCGATCGCCGCCTCGATTCGGCTTCCGAATCCGCGCCGCTGCCGCCGCCACCACGTGATTTAGGTTTCCTTCCTCAGGCGCATGCCGAGGCTATAAAGCCGCCGCACTCCGATGTTCCTCGCTCCTTGCGCACGGTGAGCTCTAGCCTCTTCGCTGCTTTCGCGCCATCATCGCCAGAGCTCGCCGTAGTTCTTTGCAGTCCGCCGCGAAGTTTTTGCGCCATTCCGCCGCCGTCGAGCATCCTCCCGCCGAATCGGTTCCAGATCCGAGTTCCTCGCGTCGTGTCGCGTCGAAGTCCGCTTCTTCTTCGCCGGAGTTGCGCCAAACGCCGCTCGGGTGGTCGCCTTCCTCCGCTCCGGCAAGCCCGCCGCCGTGTCTCGGAGCCACGCGATCCGCTGGATCTTCGCCAACCGTCCCAGATCAAGCCACGCCGCTTCTTCATCGATGTTTCGCCGTAAATTTCTAACCGTTAGATCCGAATAGACGATCGAGATTGAGCCACGTAGGGGTCAATCGGTGGCCGCCGATCGTCGCGCAGATGCGCGCGCGTGTCGAGCATCGCACGCGCGGCGCCGCAGCCTAATCGATGCGCGCCGCGTGTCGGGCGCGTGGTGCGAGGCGCCGTGGGTCGCGTCCACGGTGGACCGTAGGCGTTCCGTGGACCGAGTCCATGGACCAGCGACATGTCGGCCGATTGGTCCGAGTCGGGGCTGACGCGGCGCTGCGCAATAAAGATCTTTTCCAATAGAAAATAATTCGTAAAAATCGAAATTCTATTTTCTGTATTTTCGATTTATTCAAACTTCAAAAGGCTATATCTTTTGCATTTTAACTCGGATTTGAGTGATTCAAATTTCTAAAAAATTGTAAAATCAATATATATTTATTGGTGAATTTTATTTTATTTTTGGAGTTTGTTTGCTCTCTGGTTTGGTGTTTATTTGCTATTTTGGCATCGTTTCGCGTAGACGTTGAACTGCTCGGTGATCCGGAGGAAGATTCGTCGCTCCAAGACCCAAACTCAGATCAAGACCAGCACCTACTCCAAGGCAAGTTGTGCTTTGATCATATTGAACCCATGTTTATAAAATTGCTATATTTGTTTTACCCTATTGCATATTATTTCAATTATACAATTGTTTCAAATTAAATTGGGACTTAGCTATTATACCAATTTGATCTATACCCTACCTTGCCATTGTATGCCATGATCTAATTGTCACCCTAGGATGGTTAATTAATAGTTGGTTAATATTGATAATCGACATGGGCTGGTTAGACCGTCGTAGATTGCTTAGCCATGCCACGTCATCACATGTGTCCGAATGTCGATACTTAATCTTGACTAATGGAATATGGAACAATGTTTATGAATTGGTGTGTCATGTGTTGTCACACAATGATATCAAGTTGTCGTGGCGAGGAGGTCACACATCGATTGAAATGTTGATGGCATGTGGTGCTTGGTAATCAACTGGGTGGTAATGATTTTAGATTGAGGCAAGTGGCAAGGGGCAAGTGCCAAGGTGGGCCAGTTTTGGCGGGGTATGTGGAAGTCTTGCCTTAATCACTTTAAGGACTTAACCTTGCAAGCCTTTGACCCGAGTCTCTCTTGCAACCATATGTCCGAATGGGACAGACCTAGTGAATAATTTGTGAAACCTAGATTTGCATCTTGTCGTGGTGAATAGTGAGTCCCGGTTACGGTTTAACTCACATGGCGCAAGAGGGGGACTGTTGTGGTGGTTTAACCCTTCTGTTGAAACCTTAGCGAGCAAGATCTTGGGTCTAGGTGTAGCATTGTAAAGGCTTTGTTATAATCACTCGCCTTGGTGGTGTTTGGTTGTATCGTGTGGGTAAAGTGCATAACCTCCGCAGAGTGTACAATCTATTCAATAGCCGTGCTCACGGTATTGGGCAATGCTCGGAATTACAGTTAAGGGTTAGACTTTGTTAAACAAAAACTTGTTGGGATGGCAAGGTGCCATGGAAAGTGGAAAATTAATTTAGGATTGGAAACTTGGTGTATTTCGAAATACTGAATTTATTAATTATTGTATTTGTTTTATCGCTTCCAATCTATTTATTGTATTCTTGTTAAATGTCGCTTTATTGCAAAATACCCTTACTAGCCATTCCTTTGGATTAAGCCAAGCATATAAAATATTAGACTTGCATTGTTGTGCACAACTTGTTGAGTGCTTTATGTACTCACCCCAACAACAACAACTTCGTAAGAAGAGGAATCTATACTATTCATGGAGGAGGATTACTTGGATGCGAATGCTTAGGGTCCGAGCCTCGTCGGTTGCTCGTGGCGAATCGAGCGCCACCGCGTTTATTCTATTTCCGCCGCTTCTCATTGATACTCTTTTTAAGCCCCGTGAGGCATTATTCATGTAAGACAACAGTTATTATTAATTAATGAAGTTTATGCTATATTTCGCTGTGTGTGACTATGATAGCATCTATGTTGAGCCTGTGTGCACTAGCGTGATCCTGGACTAGTGCGGTATACACAGAGGGTCCGGATTTGCAAATTCGGGTCCTGACAGCTATATATGCCACCCCTATGTACATGTAATCTTTGAACCAAATAGTGCATTTGTCTCCCGTGGTTTTTCCCCGCAAGGGTTTTCCACGTAAATCTTGTGTCTCCCTTTTTTGTGTGTGTGTTTTGCATCTACAAACCCTAACAGACTCTGATCAGTGGTGGAACTAGAAACTTTTCGACGGGTGTGCTTTTACCGGTCTGCCGTAGTGTCTCGCTAAGTGTTCGTGCCATCTGTTGTGTCAAGCCCCGTGCCTCTGCGTTGCTTGCCATGCCGCCCCTGCCTCACGCCACAAGCCGCTCGCCCGCCTGATGGCCCGAGCTACTTGTCGCATCGCCCACCCAACGGCCCAGATAGTGCGGAAGGAGCTCTTTTGTGCCCGGATAGCACGGAAGGAACCCTGCCGCGGTGGGTCATACCCTGCTCCCACGCTCGCTAGTGCTGCCATGGCTCGGCCACCTCCCGCACTTCCCAGGCATGGTAGAGGGACATATGTCTCCTGCCGTGTCTTCCGCGGTGGAGGAGGAGGCCATTTTTGTAAAAGCGTTTGAGGGGGCTAGATAAGCACAGTGTTCACAGCTGCCTCCTCGTAAGTAAAACTATATATATGTACCAAACTATCTATTGAGCTAGCATCAATAGACACTAAAAAGTTAAAGGATGAAAGTACTAAAATTTTATAGGCGAGAATTAGCGTCTGTATCTCCGATTCCCGAGTGTTGCGTCGGACGCTCGGTGCAATATTTTTTTCCAACGTGTGGAATATTTTTTCCCGCGAGCACATTTTTTATTGTTATCGAAGGAAAATGTTTCACACGTAGGAAAAAATATTTCACGCATAGAAAAAAAATATTGCAGAGCGTTAGAAAAAAATCAGACGTTTGACTGCTAGCAATTCCGAATTTTATAAGTAACTTGATGAAAAGATACCCACTACCTCATGGTACTTTTCACGGATGGTAAAAACTCTAGAGCAATGCAGCTCGAGCGAGCAAGCAAGCGAAGCGAAGCAAAGGAAAGTGAGTGACCATTTGTATGCACGGAGGTAGATCGGTGATGGCTTTGCCACTAGCCGATTTGCTTCTAATCCATCTCAATTTATCTTTACTCTTTGCAGATCTCTTATTAAGCAATACTATACTAGTAGAAAGGAGCCTGTTAGTCGCCGTGCTTACAAATCAAATCAAAATGTCTAACAGTTCAGTTTTGACCTCTTAGATACAGACAGCTATATTGTTACTGCTAGAAGTTAAGGCTTTAAATCACCCCACATCTTAAAAGAAGGCAGAGACTAAATAATAATGTATATCTTACGCCGGGAAGAATCCGCGCGCAACCAGCAGCGCGACGTCAGCGTAGCTGCTGTTTCAGCCAATCGCCGTGCGGTCCTTCGGTGTCCTACGTATCCAATCACATCACCCCGCGCGTTGCGCTCGCCAGCCTCTCGAGTCTCAACCCTTGAGCATTTCCACTCGCTGGTTCTTTACGCGTCATCGATTCTCAGTTTCTCACCCCGCTCATCCCCCGCGCTTCCTCGCGTGCTCTGTCCCTCGCAAGTTCCGCTCCCAGCCTCTCCTGGCGCACCCTGTCCCCTACACCCTCTGTCGGTGTGCCCCGCTCGCCTCCTGCGACCCTCTCTCTCTTTCTTTGGCTCCGCCTCCAACCAGATCCCTCCGGCCATGGCATCAACCTCTTTTCCAGGTTCTTCGTCCGGTCTCCATCGATTCGCTTCTTCTCCCCGTCTCACTCACTCCGTCTGTTGCCTCTTGGAGCTCCGCCGGTTCCCTGCGTCACTCCGCCTGCCAACTCGCCGCTCTGCCACGCACCCTCGCCCGCTTCCCTGGTTCGTGCCCTCCACCGCTTCTTCCATCTCCCGCCTCGCGCGCTCCGCCGGTGCTCTCCCTTCTGACTCCGGCGTCTGTGAGGTGGATTAACCGCAGGGGAGTCAGGATCGAACGGAGGTATCGGCATTGTCTCTTGCGCTGTAAATCAACCGTCCGCTGCCACGACGAGGGAGATCAGAGATGGAGGTAGCGCGATCCGCTGCAGACGTGGGCTGCTCCAAGGAGCACCACAAGATCTACGCCAGCTGCTTCTCCCTCACCGACCCAGGTAGGTCTTCGTCTCGCTCCCGCACCCGAACCACCCCCAAAATCCTAGAACCCTTGTGTTCACTTCTTTCTCCGGCGGGCTCACTGCAGATGGGGACGGTTGCATCACTGCCGTCGATGACACTAGTCTCTTCACCATGTCCAGCCTCTACCACGCCGTGCTAAGTAGGTGAGTGGCTACCGCCTCCGCCACCCAAGTCCCTTTGTTTTTGGGCGGATCTGTGTGGATCCAAGGACTGGCCGATCACAGATTCCAAACGGTAGGGGTTCCTCGGCTTCATCGAGTTCATCACAGCGATGCGTGTATGCTCCATTCCTTTTCCCCTCTCATCTCATGTCATGTTTATGCATCACCATAGCTTGTCTTCCGGTAAGGAAAGATGCGATGTGCTTGTGCGCATCGATTATTGGGTCTATTCCAAATTGCAGGCCACAGCTCGTGGCTCTGGTGCAGTCGGGGAATAAGATCACGCAGGACAGTCTGAAGCGTGAAGGTTAACTGAGCTACAACTGCTTTCCCTTTTTTTTGTCCTGTGAGGTCAATTGTATTTGGCTGTATGAACTAGATATTTTGTGGTGGTTCTTGCAGACCTGAGTAGCTTGGATCCTCTTGTGATTGAGGATCTCTATGGACTGCCTACCATAAGTCTATTTTTATCTACAACTTGTAATCGAAACACATTTTCCACCTCTCACTATGATTTTGCGATGAATGATTTCTTTTCAGAGATCAAAGGCCATGTTAAAGAGAGTTCACCCAGAAGATAATGGTAAGAGATATGCCTCCGCCTGGTGGATCATGTATTGGTACATGGTGTGAGCTTAATTTACATCATGTGTATTATCAGGGTAAATATCATTTTGCACTCATGTTTAGGTCTATGAACTCTTATACGAGCATGTTGTTGAGTCCTTGAAATTTTCATAGTTTCCTCCAATGGCAGGTGGAGCATTACAGCTCAATAACTGAATGATTTTTTACCTTCACTTGGCTCTATATGCATACGTATGCCTCTGGTCAGCTGTTGGTTCCAGAATTGATGGCTTAGAAAGATTATACATCGAAAAAGTGAAGCCATTGGAGGTTGTATACCGGTTCAAAGATCTTGCTTCCTCATTACTGCTATAGACTTCTATTCACAGTTTAGATCCCCTAGAAGTTTCAGATGTCAATGTTCTCAAGTTATTTTATGCTGATTGTTTTCTCGTGTCATTACTGACATGTCATTACATTGATTCTACAACTTTTTTAGACAATTTCGATGCAAAGCCAATGGTCATGCTCTTGAGTTAATATTCTAGAAGAAAAACAACATTTATTGAGTACCTATTCTTATGGGCCGAGGATTGTTGATTTTTGTTTCTATATCGCGGGCCTGTAGATTAGCCCGCCTTTTGCTCTTAGTTTTGGCTGTGACGCGGGAGTAGGGGTCCTTTGGTCTCTGCCATCTCGATCGTTTCCACTGCAACCATGGTTGCAGCTTCTTGTCCTTCACACTTTTATCAGATGGTTCTTGGCTGTTATCAAACAACACTACCCCAATGTGAGTCACAAAGTCCACAGACTCGAGTATCACCGATCTCTCTCTCAATAGCAATAACTTAAATATGTCCAAATTATTATCTTGATCATTCATATGTTTCATTCCAGCATAGTCTGAACAACTAGCCTGGCCTCTTTTCTCACCAACCTCCATATTTTGCGTAAGATCTTCATTAACTTTGTTATGAACTTCTTCATCTGCCAAAAATGTTTTTCTGCAATTATCCTATCCTTGGCTATCTGTTCCATTTCTTCCATATTTAGTCCCATTGTTGTATCATTACTTGTTTCCCTTTGGTTTCCTCAATCTTGCTTATGTCTTCTGCTTTGGAGTCTTTTCCATTCTTCTGTCTTTTTTGTTTTCTGTTCATTGAATCTATCCCTTCATTGCTCACCGTTTCATCAGTTCTTTTGTTGTTTCCTTCCTCACCAGCAACCCATCCTAATTCCACAACAGATTCAATTGTGAAGTAAACATCATACAGATAAGGTGGAATTCCTACTTCAGCTTTAGGAGGGAGTCTGCTTATGCTCTTGACAACCACTTCAGGATCAAGACGGCCATGATGATTCTGAGTTGACACATCATCTCCGACAAATTTTACGATTCCTAGCCTATGATTGAGTCCAACCGTGTGCAGCTTAAAATATAGCATATTTCTTGTGTCTTGCTATGTCCTTTCCAACATTCATCTACATCTTATTTTTCCGTATATGCTTTTGCCTTACAATCGAAGTGCCACCACGGCTACTCTCAACGATGGATATTCCAAGACGTATTTATCGGTCCTATACACAATAGCGCAAAGATAGCGCTACATTGTCTAGTATATATATTAATCCCAGAAGAATCTGAGCGATTATAGGCTATAAGGTACATTTTTTTTGCGAAAAAGTCCTTCAGAAATTTTGAAATCGCGAACAGGTCCTTCCACCTGTTATTTTGCAAAAAGGACCCCGTGAATTCCGAAATCGCTAACCGGTCCTTCTACCATTTATTTTGTAAAAAGGACCTGTAGTTTCGCGAAATCCGGTTATTTCGACCGGGAAGATTCAAAAATCGCGAACAGATCCTTCCATCGGTTATTTTGCAAAAAAACCCGTAGTTTCGCAAATTCGACACGGGTGTCGGCTCTTTCGACCCGAAAGATTTGAAATTACATTTAGATCCGGTTATTTTATTAAAAAAAAAGATAGCTCTTCCATAAATTCAACATGGACACCGATTCGGATTAGATTTTTTCGCGCGACACGGCAGCGCACGCAACTCTACCTAGTTATATTTAGTTAGTGGTCCATTGCTACCTAAAGGCGCACATGACAAAGTATTCCTGACGACGGTTCAGGCAGCGGCAGACTGGCTCGGCCATCGCGCGTGCATGTGTGCGGATCACCGCGGCGGGGACAAGCTCGGCGACAAGACGGCAGGGAATGGTGTGCAAGTGTGAGACTGAGTCAAACGATCAGAACGGTGAATAATCAAGGACAATTTTTCTCTTCCTCGTCGGACAAAATGAGCCAACCAAAACCTCACTTTCATCAAAAAAAACAGCGGAAAGACACATTTTCAGAAAAGAAATCATCCAAGGATGCTACTACCGCAGTCCGGAGTTCAGTATTACCGGATGAATAGTGAAATCATGATGAAGAGAAAAGTTAGCACGATTTCAAATCCAAGAATTGATATAACTTTTGATCGGCTGATTCAAATCCTGTGAAACTTTATATACACTTTCCTAACGATGTCAGAAACCTATTCCAATTATCAATCATGTAGATTGATGTCAAAGTTTTGACTTTTTTCAAATCAAGTTAAGGTTGCACCTAAATCAGATCAAAATTACAAACTTCAATCTGAGTTTGCTCGTGGGGATTGATGATTAAGATGATATTAGACGATCTTCCACATGTCACAACAAGAAAGAATAGCAAAGGAAACAGCCTTCAAATGTGCAAAAATAAGATCTACCACGAATATTTCTCTTTTCAAGCTCCAGATTGGTTTCTTTCAAAAACTTTGAAGATCATGTTAAAGTTTGTTTAAATGATTGGAATATGATACGCAAAAGATTCATCTATCAATTATTCATCCTTGGCAACACAGGATTAAGAAAAAAAGAAATCAGAGAGATATCAAAAACTTAATAAATGAGGGAGACCAAAACTTGAGTAAGAACATGATCACGAATTTGATTTCGATTTCATCTTGAGAGGAATGGTTACAAAGCAACACTTATATGTGAGCAAAACTCAAATGAGCATAAGAAAACAAAAAAAAAATCCTTTTCTAAGACTTGGGATAGAGGCATCCCTCTACCCCTCTATTTATAGTATACTAAAAGCGTTCTCTACTCTTAGATAACCTTCTTCTCTCTTAAGACACCTCATTTAGGATTGAGATTCACTCCCTCACTTATACATGAGCTAACTCGCAACTCAACAACATAACGGGTTTTAACCAATTACCACTAACTTAACTATTATTACACCCACGAACCCTTGATCCAACTATTCTCTTTCGCTTGAGTAGAACTTAAGTTAGCAACTTATCCATCCACTTGTCATCTCGGTTTGTAATAACTCTCCGGTCTTAGTCATTTTCTGATATCACCTTGATCGTTTGGACCTGAGCTCTCTTAGTTTAATTCGGTCTCCTCCGCCTTGACATGACATATCTCCGAAGTCCTGCAAGTATCTCAGACAAGCAAAATATCACATAGTATTGATAAACATAATATGCAATATATAATGTGTTGACTAGTTATATATCTAAGAATCCTACCTTAGGTCACAACCATTTAAAGAGTGCTCCGACCACTTAAGGCCACGACCACTTAAGAGTGCCCCGATCACTTAAAGCAACGACCAGTCAAGGTCAATCATTTAAGGCTACGACCAGTCAAGGTTCGATTACTTAAGGCTACGACTAGTCAAGTCTTCGATCAGTTAAGACTATGACCAGTATGACCAGTTAAGACTGACCAATAATTTTAGACAACTCACATCAACTCAAATTACTTAAAACCAAAACAAACTTAATTTAAACTCAAACTTGTGCACCACAAACTCAAACATAATCAAATACTCATCACAAACATAGATAGACGTACTATATAGCGTCAGTGAAGGCAGTGCGGTGGCGGCTATCTCGACCGGTGAGCCCGACTGCGACCGCGAGTATGACACTCGGACTGCTGCTCACCTTCTCCATTGGTCGGTCCGCTCCTGGTCTCCGTGGGACTGTTTGATCGCAGCTGGGTTGTACTTTTTCTGAAGGGCCCCTTTGGATTGTTTTACATACGAACTCTTTGTCGCGGACGATGGCGACCGGCGGCGGCCACGTCGGGGCTGAAGCCGTGAGGGAGATTGGCTATTCCAGCGATCGTTCACATTGACGAGCAACTCCGCGAGACCAATCCCCTGACATGGACAGATATAAGGGTCAAAGGGCAAGCACTGTTAGTCGTACTCCTGGAAAAACAACTCAACGCTCGCCGTTCTCACAGACACGAACTCACGCGAACACGTACTGGGAGTTGATAATGAACACTCACAATCAGTCTGAGACAAAGAATTGTGCTGCTCAAAGACTTACAGCTTTTCAGGGTTTTTTCTCTGTTAATTTATACATAACAAGACCTCCTAAACATAACTGAGTTTTAACTACTATTAAAACACCACGATCTTCAGTTTCCTGGTGATATGGCGCACGTCCTTCTTTATTGTGGCTTTATTGCCGCAAGACCTGGACAAACACATTACGACTCAACTAAAAAACTGAAAGACAGCAACAAGTTTATTCCAACATACTCCCCCTAATCTTGTTGCTTCCTCTTGATCAAGACCACTCCGATCTTTGAACGTAACTCAATGAATCGAACACGGCCAAGAGGCTTGGTGAGGATGTCCGCGAGCTGCCGTCTGGTTTCAGCGAACTCGAGGATGATTTGTCCTCATCGACACAATCACGAATGAAATGAAAGCGAGTGTCAATGTGCTTACTTCTGTCGTGGAGGACTGGATTTTTGCTGAGTAAAATGGCGGACTTCTTGTCCACCAGTAATGTCGGTGCTCCGAGCTCTACGCCGATGAGTTCATGTAGTAACCGAGCGAGCCAAACTCCTTGGCAGGTCGTCGTAGCTGCAACTATATATTCTGCCTCGCACGTAGACAATGCAACAACTCTCTGTTTTTGCGATTGCCAAGAAATTGGACTGTGGCTGAGGAAAAAGAACACACCGGTGGTGCTTTTGCGGCCATCAAGGTCCTCAGCCATGTCGCTGTCGCTGTACCCTTTCAGTGTCAGCGCCGATCCTTCTCCCTTCGTGTAGATGACACCGAAGCTGTGTGTCCCAGCCACATAGCGGAGTATGTGCTTGACCGCGGTGTAGTGATCTTCATGAGGATCCTCCATGTATCGACTGACATACCCCATGGCGAACGCGATGTCTGGCCGCGTGTGTACCAGGTAGCGTAGACCACCGACGATGCTCCGATAGCACGTCGGGTCAACAGTCGGCGCAATACTTGCCTTGGATAGCTTCATTCTATCTTCCATCAGTGTAGGGCACGGATTGCACTCAATCATGCCGCTCCTTTCTAGGAGCCTTTGAGCATAGGCACTCTGACAAAGTGTGATGCCGCTGTTGCCTTGGCTCACCTCGATGCCAAGGTAGTAGGTGAGCAGACCAAGATCGCTCATGCGGAACAGTGAAGTCATCTCCTGCTTGAAAATGTTGATGTCGTCTTGGTTTGAACCAGTGATCACCAAGTCAACAACGTAGACGCCTACAATCAACCGCCCTTGTTTAGCTTGGCGCATGTACAGAGCGTGCTCGCTGGAGCACCTGCTGAAATCTAGCGCCATGAAACTGGCATCTAGCTTGGTGTTCCATGCACGGGGTGCCTGGCACAGTCCATACAGGGCCTTGCGCAGCTTGAGCACCTTGTGCTCCTGATGTTTCACGATGAAACCTGGCGGCTGCTGGACGTAGACCTCCTCAGCGAGCTCCCCATTCAGAAATGCGGATTTCACGTCCATGTGATGGACAGACCAGCCCTCATGCGCCGCCAGCGCCAGAAGAAGCCGCACGGACTCAATTCGCGCGACGGGCGCGAACACTTCTTCAAAATCCACGCCCTCGCGTTGCACGTAGCCCTTAGCTACGAGGCGAGCCTTGTATTTCACGAGCTCTCCACGTTCATCCCGCTTCACCTTGAAAACCCGCTTTAATGCAATCGGCCTTCTGCCAATCGGTGGATTAACGAGCTCCCATGTCCCATTCTCCTCAATGGAACGCATTTCCTCTAGCATCGCTTGGCGCCAGCACTCCTCCCGCTCAGCTTCGGCAAAGGTGGTTGGCTCCTCTGCACTTACCAAATGCAGCTCGTGTTCATCGAGTTCCCGGGCCGCCAATCCTAGCAGTGTGGCATCACCCAGGTTGCTGTTGATGGCGCGGAATCGAAGTGGCCCATCATCATGTTCAGCATCGAGATACCAGGACGCATCCGCCGTTGGCATGATGAAACATGTTGACGTCGGCTGGCCAGGTGTCTCCATGGCTAGGCCTGGCACACTCGCATCCACTTCTGGTGGCAACGGTGTGCGCTCGGTCTCTGTTGGCATAGCTTCCACTCCTCGGTACTCCTTGTATTCGATGGTGAATGCACCGTCGAGCCCGGTAGATGTAGGCTTCCCTGGAACATCCCAGTTCCAGCTCGTCTTCTCGTTGAAGACCATGTCGCGAGAGACATGAACGCGACACGCGTGTGGATCATACAATCTGTACGCCGTGGTTCCCAGCTCATAGTCGAGAAACACCATGGGAATGCTGCGATCATCAAGTTTCTACAGGTTTGGCTTAGTTATCTTCACATGTGCAACACAGCCGAATGTGCGCAGAAATGAGACATCGGGCTTCCTTCCATGCTAAGCCTCATATGGTGTTATGCCGCTCAGGCTCTTTGTGGGTGAACGGTTGAGTAGGAACACTGCAGTTGTCACTGCTTCTCCCCAGAATGCCGTCGGCATCCTCTTTGCCTTGAGCAAGCTTCGTGCCATGCCCACGACAGTTTGATTTCATCGCTCCACAACACCATTTTGCTGCGGAGAATATGGTGTTGTGAGGTGGCGCTCGACTCCTTGTTCTGCACAGTACCGCCCGAACTCGACCGAGGTGAACTCGCCACCCCGATTAGTCCGCAGTACGTGTAGCTGTCGCCCATTTTCTGCTTTCGTGTGCGCTTGGAACAGCTTGATCACCTTCGGTGCCTCTTCCTTGCTGGTCAGCAAATGGAGCCACATATAGCGACTGTCGACTTTTGTAGTCGGCAATGAATTTATGGGGCAGGCGCTAGATCTCAAACTCGAAGGTCACACAAGACAAGGGTTAAGACAGGTTCAGGCCCTCGACGGTGGAGGTAATACTCTAATCCTGTGTGCTAGGATTATATGGATCTCTTGGATCTAAGGTTGCTCAAAACGCAATGTGCTCTGGGCGATATGCGGTGTATGTTGTGTTGAGACGATTTCTCGATGCCTCTGGTGTTGCTCGCCCTCTCCCTTATATAATGGGGGTGGCGCAGCTTACAGAGTCCTGATCGGTCTAAGGGATTTCGATCGGTTACAGGATTCTAGTCGGTTACATGATAGAGTTTACATCTTTATCTACCCTATTAACGACTCAGATTGCAACCATATCTTTTATATCTAAATACATATCCAACTGTCTATAGGATGTACCCCCTTCCGTACGGCAGCAAGGCTTGGCGCAGAGCTTATACTTTGGGCCTTCCTCTCAGGCAATGCTGGGCCGGTTATGAAGATACCTGGTTTCATATATTTCACAGTAGCCCCCCGAGTGATTCATGATCCGGTTGCCGTATCTTTATCTGAGATTTAACTTGGATCCCTGCTTTCAGCTTCTAGCATAAACCTCTGACTGGTCTTTTCTTTGATCTGAATGCTTCTTCTTGCCGCAAGGGGATTATGAAGGACTCGAATATAACCCCCGATTTTTTTAACTGATCATAATCTTCAAGGGTCAATGCCTTCGAAGTCGTTTTTGATTTCCCATGCCAATTCATTTTCCCAGAAACCTCTTTGGCTTCTGAAATGATCTTAACTCCAAGCCTCCTCGGTTTTTTGTGTTATAGCATCTTCGTATTTACTTCAACCCTGCCGCATCGTCTATAAAAGGCGAACCAATGCTTCTGGGATGTATTCCTTCACGCTTAATCCTCCACCTTTCTGCTTCAAGCTTCTATCTTCTTCATGGGGATGCTGCATTGTCTATAAAAGGCGAACCAATGCTTCTGGGATGTATTCCTTCACGCTTAATCCTCCACCTTTCTGCTTCAAGCTTCTATCTTCTTCATGGGGATGAGGAACTATAAGGACGACCGGGACCCGGAGCTCGCCGAGCTGTGGGAGGCCTACGACCGCACCATGGTGGAATTGGCCGAGGAGGAGGCGGTCGCCCACGACCGCGCCGCCGTTGACACCTTCCTGGAGATCTTCTCTGCCCTCTATAGGGCTAGGGAGGCACTGGTGGAGGCGCTCGGCCGGGCGCGCCGCAAAGAAGTCTAGGGCTCCTTGTAAATGTAATATTTTTCCAGGCATAATGCCTGGGAATTTATATATAATAAAGAAGTACCTTTTCCAAGTATTCTACATGATTGTCGTTTGACGTAGCTTAGACCCAGCTTGGAGCGTTTCGAAGCTTGCATGGCTCTTTGATCTGGTGATATCCGTACCCGACTGACGTAGGATATACCTTAGGTCAGACGTAGGATATATTAAGATTTGCACGGCTCTTGGCCGAGTGATACCCATATCCGACTGCTGTAGGATATAGCTTAGGCTCGGTTTGGAGCGTATCAGGATTTCCTTAGCTCATGGCCGAGTGATACCCATGTCCGACTGCTGTAGGATATAGCTTAGGTTCAACTTGGAGCGCATCACGATTATGTGGCTCTTGGCCGAGTGATACCCATATCCGACTGGTGTAGGATATAGCTCTGGTTCGACTTGGGACATATCATATTCTCATGGCTCTAGGCCGAGTGATACCCATATCTGACTGCTGTAGGATATAGCTTAGGCTCAACTTGGAGCGTATTAGGATTTTCTTGGTTCATGGCCGAGTGATACCTATATCCGACTGCCGTAGGATATAGCTTAGGCTCAACTTGGAGCGTACCATACATACGTGGCTCTTGGCTGAGTGATACCCATATTCGACTGCTATAGGATATAGCTTAGGCTCAACTTGGAGCGTATCGGGATTTTCTCAGCTCATGGCCAAGTGATACCTGTATCCGACTGGTGTAGGACACAGCTCTGGTCTAACTTGGGACATATCAAGGTTTATCCGAATGGTATCCGTACTTGTTTATGACGATGCACAGCTTATCGACCCATCTTGGGGCATACCATTGGAATCGTGCCTTATCAGGCTCAATTCGCGATATATGATTCCGTCATGCGGTAACCAATCTACGACCCAACGTGGGGCATACCATAAGAAGATATTTTTAATCCAGACCGGAGGATACACACGTCCTGCTTAACTCGGCAAGCGGTTAAACATCCCATCGTGGGGAGCAACGTGTCCCGAACATGACTTGGTCAAACCATAACTCCCTCTGTATGTCGTGTCCCGAACATGACTTGGTCAAACCATAACTGCCTATTGTGGGCTTATGAATTTCTTCGACGAATACTCCCACGGGCACTGTGGTCCGACCAGATTCCATCTTTGCTAGCTCGTCGGCCTCTTCATTGTCCCGACGGAGCACATGAACAAGTTCCAAACCGTCAAAATTGCCTTCTAGCTTGTGTACCTCCTGGCAGTAGGCAGCCATGTTGTCTTCAATGCAGGACCATTCTTTTTGCACTTGATTGACCACGAGCATTGAATCTCTGCGAGCCGTCAAACGTCGGATACCGAGCGATATGGCGATACGGAGCCCATGGATGAGTGCCTCATACTCGGCGGCGTTATTTGACGCGGGAAAAAGTAATTGCAGTACGTACCTTAACCGCTCTCCGCTTGGCGATATGAGCACTATACCAGCCCCGCGCTGCTGAGCATGAGGGAACCATCGAAGTACATCGTCCAATACTCGAGTTCTTTGATGTCCACCGGGTTTTGAAGTTCTGTCCACTCGGCAGTGAAGTCGGCGAGCGCTTGAGACTTGATGGCTGTGCGAGGCTTGAATAGGATATCAAAAGCTCCAAGCTCGACTGCCCCCTTTGCAATTCTCCTAGTGGCCTCCTGGTTGTGAAGTATATCTCCTATTGGGAAAGAGGTGATCACTGAAACAGTATGCTCTTGGAAGTAGTGCTTGAGCTTGCAAGATGTAAGAAGTACGTCGTATAATAATTTTTGCACTTGTGGATACCGCACCTTAGATTCACTCAGGACCTCACTAACAAAGTAGACCGGATGTGAGATCTTCTGCATGTGACCCGGCTCCTCCCTTTCTACAATGATCACAGCGCTGACTACGTGAGTCGTTGCCACGATGTACAGTAACAGAGGTTCTTCTGGCATCGGAGAAACCAAGACCGGGGGCGTCGTTAAGAAGGTCTTCAAATGTTCAAACGCTTGCTGTGCCTCAGGCGTCTATTGGAACTTGTCCTGCTTCTTGAGGAGTTTAAAGAATGGCATACCTCGCATACCCAGTCGGGAAATAAACCTGCTGAGTGCGGCCATGCAACCTGTAAGCTTCTGGACGTCCTTTTGGCAAGTCGGCGGTTCCATATTCGATATAGCCTTGATCTTCTCTGGATTGGCTTCGATGCCTCGTTGGGAGATGACAAACCCGAGCAGTTTTCCTGAAGATACTCCGAAAACACACTTCTCGGGATTAAGCTTCATGCTGAAGGCCCTTAGACTTTCGAACGTCTCGGTTAGGTCGGCGATAAGGTCCTTCCTCTCCCGAGTCTTCTCCACGACATCATCCACATATGCCTCCACATTGCGTCCAAGTTGGGTATGAAAGCACCGCTGTATTGCGCGCTGATAAGTTGCACCAGCATTTTTTAAACCGAACGACATCGTGGTATAGCAAAAGGCCCCAAAGGGCGTGATGAATGAAGTCTTAATGTGATCTTCCACCTTTAGGCGAATCTGGTGATACCCTGAGTAGGCATCGTGAAAACTCAGAATTTCGCACCCGGCGGTCGAGTCAACCACATGATCAATTCGAGGTAGCCCGAAGGGATCCTTCGGACATGCCTTGTTGAGATCAGTATAATCAACGCACATGCGCCAAGTTTTATTCTTCTTTTGAACTAGTACAGGGTTTGCCAACCAATCGGGATGATACACTTCTTTGATAAAACCTACAGCTAATAGCTTGGTGATCTCCTGCTTGATGGCGTTTCGATGATCTGGAGCGAACCGCTGGAGTTTTTGCTTGATAGGCTTTGCCTTTTCGTCGACGTGTAAGGAATGCTCAATCACCTCCCTAGGAACAACCGGCATGTCGGATGGTTTCCAGGCAAAGATGTCCTTGTAGCCTGGAGGAAGGTGACGAGCGCGTCTTCCTATTTATCCTCGAGCCCTAACCCATCAGAGTCGTTTTGGACGAGTCGGATGGGTCGAGGATAATTCTCTTGGTTCCTTCGCCAGCCTTTATCCCTGACGTGACCTGCTTCTTGGATGGGACGTCGCCTTCTTCTTGCAACGTGGCAGCCTTTGCCTGGACATTCTTCCCTTCGGCGGTCGCCTCCTGCAGCTCAAGAAGTTCACAATTCTCTCGGTCGCATTCCAGAGATCGCTTGACATCACTGCGAACCGTGATGACGCTATTGGGTCCCGGCA
Source organism: Otatea glauca (assembly GCA_036346275.1). Lineage (NCBI taxonomy): Eukaryota > Viridiplantae > Streptophyta > Magnoliopsida > Poales > Poaceae > Otatea > Otatea glauca. The sequence goes on along the minus strand of JAYEVK010000313.1, from coordinate 55,828 downwards.
TCTTCATCATCAAATAGGTGTAGTGCGGGATGGCCATGAACCGAGCCAGACCAGGTCTTCCCAAGATAGCGTGATACGCTATCTCGAAATCCGCTACCTCAAAATTTATATACTCGGTCCGATAATTGTCCTTGGTACAGAAGGTGACGGGCAAAGAAATCTGCCTAAGTGGGAACGAAGACGCCCGAGGGATCACCCCGTGGAACGGCTGTGAGCTCGGTCTTAGCTCGGAGTGGGGGATGTTCATGTCGTCGAAGGTCTTGGCGAACAGGACATTGAGTCCACTCCCCGGATGTAGAATTCGATTGGGGTGATCCGAGCGATCGAAGGTGATCAGGACCTCAGACCACTTTAGATACTGGGGGGTTGCCGGTTCCACCGCATTGATCTCCCGAGCGGTAAGCTTTTGCTTCCGCTTGGACTCATATCCGATGGAGCCCCCGTATATGTAGTTCAGCTCTTGCTCGGGTTCTTGGTAATCGTTCTCGCCGGGTGGGTCTTTCTTCTTGGCAGCCTCATCCTTCGCCTGAGTCGGTTGCTTGTTGCTTTCCCGCGCAAAACGCTTCAGGGTGAAGCAGTCTTTGGCGGCGTGCTTTCCCTTAGGGTGGAAAGGACAGATCGCTTTTATGACGGTACTGTAATCGGGTGCCTCCCTCCGCGTGGCTCGGGGCCGGCTGCGTTCGGCTAACGCGACTAGCTCCTCGCCTTTTCGCTTTTTGTCTTTGTGCTAGGAGGACTCGGCCCTGTCGCCTTTATTCTTCTGTTGTGGGCGATCTTCTTGTCGCTCGGCCAGGGGGTCTGAGGCCGTGGCATAGCGATCGGCCAACGCAAACATCTCCTTTACAGAGGCCGGAGATTTTCTGGATATTTTCTTGATTAGATCAGGATCACTTACCCCTTTCTGAAAGGCTGCCACCACCACAACGTCAGATACGTCCCTGATGGTGTTCTTCTTCTGCATGAAACGCCGGATGAAGTCTCTCAGCGTCTCGTCCTTCTTCTGGTGAAGCTGGTATAGGTCCCACAGGGTGCCAGGCCTCTCGTTGGTTCCCTGGAAGTTCGCAATAAATTGATTGCAAAGATCGCTCTAGGAGTCCATCGAGTTCCCAGGAAGTCCTGTGAGCCATGCTTGAATCGAGGGGGTGAGATTGACTGGCAGATAATTTGCTATCACGTTTTGGTTGCCCCCAGCCGCTTTAACCGCTAGGGCGTAGACCTGTAGCCAAGCTTCCGGATCTCGCTCCCCGTCAAACTTGACGATGCCCTTAGGGTTGAAACCTTCGGGCCATACCACTCGGTGTGGCCGAGAAGTGAACGCTCGGATTCCGTCAATGAATCTGTCGTCCTGATGAGGAGGAGTCCGGCGTGGCGAGCCTCTGGCTCAGCGATTGTCATCAACGTGTCGAGGTGGAGTTCGGTGCGGCGAGCCCATGTCTCGACGGTCGTCGTTGTCGTCCCGACCCCTACGATGATGGTCTTTATGGTCATTGTAGTCATCGTACCTTTGGTCGCTTCGTCGATCGGGACCGGTACCAAAGCTTTCGTGGTCATCGTAGCGCCCGCGTCGTTCTTCCTCATCCCGCTCTTGCCGCCTGACGGTGATGTCTTGGCGGAGGTCGCGGTTGAGATTTCGGCGCGTCTCCATTGATTCTTGGCGCGGGCGCCGATGCCGTATTCCGACCGTTGCGATCCGTTGCCGCGGCGATCGAGTAGTCGCGTGAGAGCGCGAGTGCGCTTCTTCTGCCGGCTTTTCCTGATTCTGCTGGATTGCAGCCACCGTCACCATGGCCTTGATCTGGGCCACGATCGGGGCTGCTGGGCTATCAGATGCAATCATCGGGTCCAGCGTGTCAAGAAGCATCTTGGAGACGACGACGTTCTGCAGCGGTGTGTGGAAGACGGCTTGGTCTCCCAACCTAGATTGCAGGATGTCCTCGCGGACATTGCGGCCGCGAGATCGAAGCGATCGCGTCTGTGCCTCCTTACTCTTACGAAGAAGACGATCTTCCTCCGCAGCTTCTTGAGTCTCTTGCTGGCGCTGGAGATCGGTCTTCTGTTCTTCTATCGTGAAGATGCCACATAGATCGTAGCAAATTCTTGTGATGTCGATTGGTTTACTAGCCGAGTCGGAGCGACATACATGAGATGGATCAGCCTGACCTTTACCAGATTGGATCTGGTTTAGGTCTAGACGAACGAGTTCTCCGCGTGCATATGTGACGAAGTCGAGGCTTCCGAAGCGGAAAGCTTGGCCGGAGACGAAGGTGGCGATGATTTCGCTGATTGCTGCCATCAATTTTATAGGAAAAGATTATAGCGCTTCCCCTACCTGGCGCGCCAACTATCGACTTTTGTAGTCGGCAATAAATTTATGGGGCAGGCGCTAGATCTCAAACTCGAAGGTCACACAAGACAAGGGTTTAGACAGGTTCAGGCCCTCGACGGTGGAGGTAATACCCTAATCCTGTGTACTGGGATTATATGGATCTCTTGGATCTAAAGTTGCTCAAAGCGCAATGTGCTCTGGGCGATATGCGGTGTGTGTTGTGTTGAGACGATTGCTCGATGCCTCTGGTGTTGCCCGCCCTCTCCCTTATATAATGGGGGTGGCGCGGCTTACAGAGTCCTGATCGGTCTAAGGGATTCCGATCGGTTACAGGATTCTAGTCGGTTACATGATAGAGTTTACATCTTTATCTACCCTATTAACGACTCAGATTGCAACCATATCTTTTATATCTAAATACATATCCAACTGTCTATAGGATGTACCCCCTTCCGTACGGCAGCAAGGCTTGGCGCGGAGCTTATCCTTTGGACCTTCCTCTCAGGCGATGCTGGGCCAGTTATGAAGATACCTGGTTTCATATATTCCACAGCGACTGTAATCGTCGACTAGCAGGAGGAAGTAGCGCCGACCACCATGCGTCGCTGGAGTGATGGGGCCGCACAGATCATCGTTGACGAGATCCAGGAGCCCCTTTGCACGATAGCGAGCCGTCTGCGGAAAAAAAGTACGCCGCTGTTTGCCAGCAAGACAACTATCACACACTTCCCCGATGTGATTGATGTCTGGTAGGCCACGCACCATGTGATGGCGCGCGAGCTTCTTCAGTGCATCGAAGTTCAGGTGACCGAAACGTGCGTGCCAAAGCCACACCTCATCATCTTGCCGTGCCGCCAAGCATACAGACTGCGTAATATTTAACTTGATCATGTACAAGCGATTCTTGGCACGTTTTACCTTGGCAAGAAGTCGCTGCTCCCGGTCGCGGATGCGGAGCACTCCCCCATCGATCAGCACCTGGCATCCTCGCTCATCAAGTTGGCCAATGCTGACAGTGTTGCTCTTCAACTTGGGGATGAAGTAGACGTTTGTGATAGTGCGGTGCTTGCCATTCTGGCACTTGAAGAGCACCATACCTCAGCCTCGGATGTCGACAATGGAACCATCATCAAATTTTATGATGCCGATGATGCCGGTGTCTAGCTTCGCGAATGCATCGCCGTTGCCGGTCATGTGGTTGCTGGCGCCTGTGTCCAAGTACCACATATCGTTCTGGGAATCGCCTTCCCAGCCCAGATGGACCTGCGCACGTGTCTCATCGAGCTCAACACGCCTAGGCAGGTCTGGCTCCGTGGCATTGGTGAGGGCGCACACTTGCGCCATCAACAGAGCAGGCTCGCTGTCGTCGTCATCCTGCACAAGGTGTGCCTACTCCTCGCGCTTCGGTTGCCTACAATCTTTTGCCCAGTGGCCAATCTTACCGCAGTTGCGACATTTGTCAATGGTGTCGGTCTTCCTCCGGTTCGGCTTGCCGCGGCGTCGGCCACGACTACCTCCCTTGCCAAAGTTAGAGGAGCCCTCGCCCTGTGGTCGTTCCTTCACTCGTGCTGCCCACTCCTCCTGAGTGAGCAGGAGTTTGCCGCTCGAATTCGTCGAAGGCGCACAGCGATCCTCGGCAGCCCTTAGGCGGCCGGTTACCTCCTCAATGGACAAGGTGGAGAGATCGAGCAAGGTTTCAATGGAGAGGGCGATTTGTGCAAACCTCGGTGGCACCACACGCAAGTATTTCTCCACGACCGTTGTATCGTCGATGACGTCACCGAGAGAGACCAACTGATTCAACAACCTGGTTAGACGCAAAGCGAAATCTTCCACTGCCTCGCCGTCACAGAACTCGATTGCCTCATACTCCTTGCGGAGTTGTTGGGCTTTCGCTTTCCGCACGCGATCAGTTCCGACGCGCATGGCCTTACTATCCCACGCCTCCTTGTCGCTACGCTTTGTCGCCAGCGTCGAGATCATCTCTGATAGCACAGCCCGAAGGATAACCTCCAGCGCCATGCGATCCTCCTGTTCCTCAGTGGTGCCTGTGTCAACGGCATCCCAGAGCCCGCGAGCTTGGAGCATCACCTTCATCATCAGTGACCAATCGCCGTAGTTCGTTCGGTTGAGCGTCGGGTACGTTGCCGAGCCTCCAACCTCTTGCACCGTCCGCTGCACCACGAGGGCTCGGCCACCGTCGTCACGGTTCTGTCCTCGACGCGGAGGGGGAGAGGGAGAAAGGCGAAGTCCCCGTCGCGGCGGAGTCCGGGAATACGAAACTCCCGGCGCCCAGGGTGCCGACATGGCACAGGGATCGGCCAACCTCAGTAGCTCTGATACGAAATGTTAGTCGTACTCCTGGAAAAACAACTCAACACTCGCCGTTCTCACAGACACGAACTCACGCAAACACGTACTGGGAGTTGATAATGAACACTCACAATCAGTCTGAGACAAAGAATTGTGCTGCTCAAAGACTTACAATTTTTCAGGGTTTTTTCTCTGTTAATTTATACATAACAAGACCTCCTAAACATAACTGAGTTTTAACTACTATTAAAACACCACGATCTTCAGTTTTCACCACGATCTTCAGTTTCCTGATGATATGGCGCACCGCGCACGTCCTTCTTTATTGTGGCTTTATTGCCGCAAGACCTGGACAAATACGTTACGACTCAACTAAAAAACTGAAAGACAGCAAGAAGTTTATTCCAACAAGCACAAGCGGCGAATCAGTCAACCATCGAGGCCGGCGGTGCAGGCGAGGTGCGGCACCGCTATGTGCACGTCAACGGCGTCTCTCTCCACGCCGCCAAGCAGGGCCCCGCTCCGTTCCGCAGGTGATGGCCACCCTCGGCGGGCGGCTTCCGCGGCTGTACATGTGTTTGCTTCAGTGGATGTATTTATAAATTTGGAAATGAGCAATGCTTTTGTGCATTGTTGGATCCTTAGAATTGACGGTTTCTCTTCAAAATTTGGCATTCTGGTTGATGGATTGCATCGTGAGATCACATTCTGGTTGATGGATTGCATTGTGCGATCAATCTTGGATGAACAAATTTGAGATATATTTGCATGGCAAGTTGTAGCAAACACAACCAAATGACAAGAGCTGTCACTGCAGGGTGCTGATTGCACTTAGCAATCAAAAGACACCTATTTGTCAGTAAATGTAACAGATGATCCCAAGGATCAGAAGGAAATTACCTGTGTAAACAAGTATCAGATGGAACCAGAGTTGGAAAGGCCGAGCGTGATGCTACTGGTTTAGCTGTTTTGAAGCTTGACTGCGTGGGTTCTTCTAGTGATGGCCAAACGGGCCGGCACGCGGCACGGCATTGTGCGCTCGGCCCGAGCACGGCACGGCCCACCAGTCCGTGCCGTGCTTGGGCCGGCGGTGCGGTATGGCGGGCCGGCACGGCACGGCCCGATCGTCAGAACGGGCGTGCGGCACGCCCACCAGCCCGTCTTTGTGCTTGGGCCGGCGGTGCGACAAGGCGGGCCGGCAGGGCACGTCCCGTTTTCGGCCGGGTTCGGCACGGCACGGCATGGGCACGGTCCGTTTAGCCCGTTTAAAAAATAGCTATTTTATAGCCGTTGGAGTCTTAAATTTTTTTAAAAAAATTAGAAAATATTCAATAAAATCCCGAATTTTTTTCCTATAAATAGGTGGCTGCCCCCCCATTTTCACACCAGCAATCTTGCATTCTCTTCTAGTCATTCTTTTATGGAAATTCTTTTGCTCCTATTGGTAATTTGGCAAAATTCAAAATAGTTTTGTCAAAAATCCGAAATTTGGCTTTCGGTTTCTGTCAAGAAATCAAGGTGATAATTGTGATTTATTTTTTCATTTTATTAGTATTTTAAATCATATTTTAGTATTAATAGCGTCATTATTTGTTGTAGTTTGCTTTATGGAGCCCGGGGATTTTCCGTCGTTTCCAGCTTCTGATTTCGGTATTTCACCCGAGGAGCTTCTTGCATCATATGCCCAAGAAGCTGCAGGAGCTGTGCCATCCTCTCGCTCTACAAGTGCTAGTGCGTCGGCAAGCACCGAGGCGAAAAGAACAAGACGCAGTAATCGGGAATTTGGGAAGATTTTAATCAGATTTTTGAGACATCAAACGACATACAAATCAGGTATGCTGTTTGTAAATATTGCAAGCATAAATTAACTGTGAAATCTTCAGGTGGAACGGGGCACTTGAAAAGGCATACTGAGAGCTGTAGAAAAAAAGCGAGGATGGCTTTGAGACAGACGCAGCTGCAGTACAACCCCGACGGTACGGTACGTAACTGGGACTACAATCCTAAGGTAGCTCGTGAATCTTTTTATCGTTTAATCGCTTTTCAAGATCTTCCTTTAAACTTTGGTGAGTCGGCTGTGTTTAAAAGTTACATTAGGACCGCTCATAATCCTAGATTTTCTGCAATTTCTAGATAGACAACAACTAGAGATTTGATTAAATATTATAATAATTGTCGCAATAAACTAAAAGAAAAATTTAGTAATTGTACTTTTTCTGTGTCTTTGACATCTGATATATGGAGTGGTAGAGCTAAAGAGGATTACCTTAGTGTAGTTGATGCTATGTAAACGATGATTGGCAACTAGAAAAGAGAATTATAGGATTCAAATTAATTTATTTAGCACACACCGGTGAAAATATTCCTGATCAACGAGCTCAACATACTGCAAAAAATGCTAAGCTGGCGGAGACGTTCGAAAATCTTTATCTAGATAATGAGGAAGAATAATTGTAATCTTCATTTTTTTCTTGTATCACTGAGCTAGGCCGTACTCTTTTTTCTTTGCCAAGGTTTTCTTGTGTTGAGTTTTTACTTGGCAAAGTTTTTAACGAGGCAGCCAAACATCAATAAAGCTCCTTATTTAATTTAAATTATTTGTCTCATTTTAGAATTTATCTCATATTTTAGCTTTTTCTTAATTTATATATATATTTAAAAAGTTTTTCTACCTCCTTCGAGTTTTTCTAATTATTCTAAATTTCTCCCATTTTTCTGAATTTTTTCATATTTGTTTTGCCATACTTTGCCTATTTTTCTAATTTTTTCTGACGCTAACGGGATACCGGGCCGACCCGGCCCGTTTGGCCCGCGAAGGACTGGGCCGGCACGGCATGGCCGTAGAGGCCAACGGGCCATGTCTGGACCGTCACCCCGGCACGTGGGCCAGCACTGGCCGTGCCGTGCCGGGCGGCCCGTTTGGCCCTCTCTAGGTTCTTCCGAATATTAGATATAGAAGGAGAACTAAATCTTAAGAGACTTTATCATACTTAGGATGTATCAAGCTATCTATTGAGCTAATACTCAGATGTAGCAAAAGTTTAAATTGTGAAGGTACCAAAAGTTTAAAAGTAATTAATTTGGTGATACTTATGGTACCTCTCAAGATTGGTAAAAACTCACCAATCTTAATACATTGCTTTGCTTAACCGAAAAGGCTAAAGATGATTTGCTTAACTGAAAAGGCTAAAGGTTGTCATGAATCATAACCATCGACACATTTACTGTTGCATCCGGGACAGGTGACCACCAAATCTTGTGCCATTGTAGCTGAAGATTTAGTAGTTGGAGAAATGCCGTGTAACGACTAGAGGTGAAAACGGATCGGATACGGACGGATAATAGCTCTACCATATTTGTTTTCATATTTTTTCTCGGATGCGGATACGGATACGGATAGTCCGGATACGAATACGAATACGGATAATATCGAATACAGATACGGATCGAATACGAATCGAATCGGATACGGTTTGAATATTTTATCGAACATGATAACACCTTAGATTGTATATAAAAAGTCAACGAAAATACATAATTAGTTGATTTGATGAAAATGTTATTGAAAGTTGAACAAATATAAGCATTTTCATTCACTTAGACAATAAGTGATACCATGTCGCAAATAAAATTATATAAGACTTAGTTTATCACACACATACAATTAGTTCATTATACACGTAGATCAAAACACAAAAAAAAGGTAATCTTTACTCAAAGATACAAATGGAGGCAAACACATAACACACTAAAAGTTTGATAATACTTAAATATCACGTCTCTAGAAAAAGTATATAACACTTATATGTAATGATCCAAGATTTATATTCTTTGTTGAATTATGTCAAAAATAATAAATTATGTATTTATGAGTTTTTATGATTTTTAGCTACTTATTTAAATATTTTCCTATTAAGAATAGGAATATTTGAATTTTTGAGACAATTTAAAATCTGATAAATCTTGAAAATAATTTTTAAAATGTTAGATTATTTCTGGAACTTTCTCAAAAAAAAATCGTAATTTTTGGACTTGGTTTGCTAATTTTAATAATTGAAACTTACTTTATGGATTAATTAAATTAGTAAACAATTCTGAAATTAAGAAACATTTTTGGGCCAGAAGAGTAGTTTTGGCCCAGCCCATATGTATATCCGGATATCCGATCCATCAATATCTGGATTATCCGAATCCGTATCCGTATCCGACGGATAGTGAGCTACCGAATCCGTATCCGTATCCGACAAAAAAAAATCCGTATCCGTATCCGATCCGATACTATCCGACAAATATCCGATCCGACAGAATCCGTATCCGAAAATATCCGAATCGGTCGGAAACTATCCGATCCGTTTTCATCCCTAGTAACGACCCTCTTTTTTGTACAGAATACCAAGAAAGATGATCTATATGTATATACAGTACTTGTCCCATGATCAGTGACTAGTACATATATTTACAACATTGGTAGCACATCATACACAAATATTATTATTGTGGAAACTATTTATACAATGTAGTGTTACAATTTAGAGTATATCACAGTAGAAGGAAACATAAGTCTTGTAGTGTGCTCATCCAACCCACAAGCAACTGATAAGGTATAATCCCTAGAAAGTCGCATCATCGAAATTCCCGTATCCTACGGTGAAGCATATATCTTCGGGGGCATCTTCTTCAACTAAATTAACAAATAAGAAAGGGTGAGTACTTTCGTATTCAGCAAGACTTAAGGTGTATCACAAAAATGCAGTAAATGCAGGCTATGTCAAAGGAGGTTTCTACGGTTACTTTGCATGAAGTGAAACTAAACTTGAAAATCGAGTAGTAATTTCCAAACGAAATTTGTAAAAGCAAGTTTGACTGATAAGAAAATAACAAGTATGCAAGCATAAGGTAACAACTCACAGTCCTTCATGGTTGTGAGTACTGCGTCATCTCATTGCCATTCCCTTGCAAAAATAATCTAAAACAAACACTTTCCAACAAATACCTCCAATTCAATCCATTTTGAAAAATACCAAAACATCTAACTATGTGATGACTTTACTAAATACCCATAACCGCGGGTGCGGCTTTTCAAAAAGATTTATACTCTGCAGAGGTGTACATCTTTACCCATAAGAAATGATCAACTCTTTGTGCAGCGCTATCAGCACACTTCCTTTGGTGTGCCGCAGGGAGATCATAACATAACAGTTACATTATCTAGACCTAACTTTGCAACAGCCTGGTGATGACAAACCCTTACTATAGCGGCAGAAGATATTCGTACAATCACTGTACTTCTCACACAGTTCACTCCTGTGGAGCCCCACTTCTCTCTATAGTAAGGCATACACCGTTGTATCGGTAAACGTTTATTCCATAATCACCTTGGTGTGGACAACCCTTCGAGCAACCTCTATCCGGAAGTCCGTACTACTACAACCTTCCAATGTGCAAAGTCAGTTCTAAGTAATTTAATAGGTTAAACCTGTCCCATACCAGCACTTATGGTTGTACGATTATCTTGGTCTAAAAACAACCCATAGTTCGGTTCTGAATTCGACTCAGACGATAAACTCCCCCTATCTATGTGCAAGTTCATGCACATCTGGCTAATGCCAATAATCGCTCGTGTCAAAACTAAAGTTTTATTTTTCTTTTTAACCAAGATATCAACAACCTTTAATGCCATATCTAACCTTTTTAAATTATAAAGAGTAACATGTTCCTTTACTAAAGCATGGCTAAGCATGATCATTATATAATCGTGTATACCCATGTTGATATTATGTATTATTAATCCTTATTCTAGGGTTATTGAGGTTCACATGTCAATACTCCTTAAGGAAATTTCATGAGATAACAGGTATATCTACCAGTACCATAATATAGCTAATTTACTGAAAATACGTGCATGCATAAATTGATTTGATTAAACAAAATTAAAACACTGGGATCAATATGATCAAAGGGGTGCTTGCCTCGCTTTGTTGGTTCAGGTACTGTCTTGAAGTCGTGGTCGACCGTCGTAGCTTCAGATATGTTAGTGTTTACACGTAATTACGTATAGCAATAACAATAAGAGGCAAAACTAAATAAAATAAAACCAAATTCAAGAATAAATCAAAATAAAAGGTTTCGGTGATAAAAAGATTTTTAATACCGATTTCTTATTATTTAGGTTCAATGATTTGTCCTATGGATTTCAGGATTTGTATGAGGGAGATTTAGGTTTTTAATAGGATTCAGATGCAAAGCATGCGTTGATTAAAGGCTAAGTGCATACTATGACTAGTTATAATGATCTTTACTGTATTAGGTGGTTTCAATTTTTAGAACATATATCAATTGATTTTTATATCTATTATTATTTTATTCACGATAGATATGCATATGCCGGTCTTTTGTACATGGGAGGTAAAGCTATTTAGGAACTAGGTTCAATCTAAGCTAAACATTAAATATCTTTGCAGGATTAGATGATATTGACCTATAAGGTGTTTGCAACTGGTTTCTATTACATTAGCATACATTTGTGATATATGGCTATATACTATTTACATGCGTCTAGCACCTAAAGTCTTTTATAAACTTAGCGCAAACTAAATATAAAATATTTCTGCATAACCAGGTATATTATGGTCCTAATGAGGTCTAGAAACTAGTTTTCATAATTTTAAGAGATTAATGGCTATAGTTACTACTATATGATTTCTATGACTAGAGTTCAACTTATAAATAAAAACTAATGTAGATTGGGATCAAATCCAATCATTTTTGCAGCATTAAATGGTCCTATCCTCTAGATAATGACAAAATAGATTTTATATGTATTATTATTTATTTATGGGTTTCATGCATATTCTATTTATATGAGTATTATAAGCAAGGTTATATACAAACTTAGTTTGAACTTAACTAAATATGAAACATTTTTTCATATCTAAGGATGCTATGGTCTTACCTGGGCCTAGGAATTGGTTTTACTAAATTTTGAATTAATGTGCACAAATTATAACCATTTGAATTTCCAATGCATTGGAAAGGATCCTACTTTCAAACTTTTGCAGAAATGGATTTCTTATGATCTCAGGAGTATGTAGAAATTTATTTCATTATTTTAGGAGTTATGGATTTCATATTTTAAATATTGTCCATAATAGGCTCTATAACAATTTAAATTCAAATAATTCAAACTGAGGTCCAAAATTAAATATTTTTCCATATTATAAAACTTCAGGATTTTATATGAATTTATAAATTTATTTGACTGAATTTGGATCAAGAATGCGAAAGTTATTGATGTTTGAATGTGAACCGATTTGGAATTTCAGGAAAATGACAAAATACGTTTACGTTTTCTATGAAGTGAAGACGCTTTTTACTATTTCTAGTTTTCCCAAACTTATTTTCAAAAGACCTGACATGTGGGGTCCGATGTTAGTGACTTCTTTGTTCACGTGAGGTGTGAGGTTGACACCAGTGGCTGTCGGGACCCGATTCTGAGAATCTGGACCCTCTATGTATTCTGTGCTAATCCAGGATCACGCTAGCACACGCAGTCTTTTCAGGGTTGAACATCATAGACATTCACAACGATACCATAATAAATAGTGCAAACATTTATATAAACTGAATTGTACGACCTTATGGTCTCCTTACATAAGATCAGCCACGCAGGGCTTACATTATCAGAGTAATAAAAGGTAACAGCGGAAAGCAATAAACTTCGTGGAGTCCAATTAACTTGCCACAGGCAACCGACCGGGCTTGCCCCCTAATTGTCTAGCTCTTCGATGTACTCCTCCCATGCTGGCGTATACTCCACTGATGTTGGGTTGATAGGCAAGGAGGGGTGAGTACTCAAGGCACTCAGCAAGTAATGCACAGAATGCAGTGCTATTACTATATGCAAGACTTATTCCAAAGAATTGGCTTACTTGGTTCATTTGCATCAAACAACATTTTTAAACTAACAATTTATTTAGATTAAAAGCAGTGATACAGTTAGAAATAGTACTAAGTTCTTTAAACAGTTTTCCTCCGTAAACTTGGCACACAGCCTTAATCAATTCATTTTCACACTAGCACACAGACACCCATCCCATATTTTATTTTTGAAGATCTAACCCTTGACTGTAATCCAGGAGCAATGTCCAATACCGCGGACACGGCTATTCGAATAGATTTGACACTCTGCAGAGGTTGACACTTTACCCACAAGATACAGCCGCTCACCACACAAGTGATTGCCCGTAACAAAGTCTTTCAGGAACCTCTATCTTAACCAATGAACCTCTCCGGTATTGCCTTTGCTATCACTCCCCTCACACAGAGCCAAAGTATAGAACGCACCAAGCCATAGCACAGGTACGCTCCTCCACACAATACACCCCCATGTACTGTCACCCCGAGGTTTCAGAGGAAAGATATCAAAATCCTAATCAAGTAGGTCTGTCCTATACCAGACATGTGGTTGTACGGATGACTCAGTTCAAAGACTTACAAGGTGAAGTCCTTAGCTGACCAAGGCAAGACTTTCATCACTCAACAGTGACACACAGCCCAATGTGGCATACAGACTCACAACACTCATCAATCCATTGCCACATAGGCCCACCTGGCACAAGACCTCCTGCCACTTGCCCCGGTCTAAATCATTTTCCCACCAAGTGGATTATTGTGCAACACATGCCATTAATAACTTAACATCGGTACAGAACCACACAGGTCTCCGTACCTCAGTTTCATCACGTAGCATTATCACACCATTTCCAAAATACATTCAATATTTCATTAGTCAGTATTTAGGCATTCTTTCGAAAGATCATACATGACCCGTTGCAAGGCTAAGCATCTAATCACGGTCTAGCCTCCTGTGTTGGCATCTTATTAACATCCAACGAGTACAAGCAATCCTAGGGTGATAATGATTTCCGGGCATACAAATAGTAATTTCAAGGTGGTAATAACAATATGGGTTGATTAGCTACATTACCCAAATTTATTTAAATTCATTTTAATTAACTTAGCATGCATAATTACAAAACAACATACATTTGAAAACTGGGATCAAAATGGTCAAAGCATCACTTGCCTTCAAAGAGTTGCTGGTCGTGTTCTGAAGCTTGATCTTGGACAGCGAACTCTTCCTCGAAACTTTTCGGCGGATTTGCGTCTACGAGTAAAAATCATATATGCAATAAATAACCAAAACAGTAGGCTAGATAACCTAAACAATTCAAATAAAATTCATCATTAGAAAGAGCTCAATTTTACAAATTTTTAAAAACTAGAATCACCTCAATCGGAGTTAAAATGTAAAAGTTATAGCCTTTCAAAGTTTTAAATAAAATATAAATCAGAAAATAGAAAATCCCGAATTATATTATTTGTTTTTCTATTGAAGACTCGATTTATTGCGTCAGCATGACGTCAGCTCCTGGTGCCGCCACGTCAGCCGGTCCATGGACTCGGTCCACGACTCGGGTCGGGTCCACCTTGGAAGCGGTTCACCGATCAGAGCACATGGCCCACCAACTGACGTCAGCAATGACGTCACTGTTGACGTCAGCCACCTCGGGATTCGCGCAAGGACACGCGTCAGCATCTCGGTCAATCCCAGCCGACGGTCAGATCTTAGCCACGTGGCGCAATCGTGGCCGTCCAAGGATCAACGCCCAGATCACACGCGCTGCACCGAGACGCTTCGAAATCCATGTGACATGCGTCGGCCATCGAACGGGGCTCTCAGATCCAACGGTCCACTCCCGCGCAGACTCAGCAACGCCTCACGTTCCACGCCCCCACGCGTCATGCATCTAACGACGCTCACAAATCCAACGGTCAGCGCACACGCCGACTCAGTAACGCCTCGGTTCACTCGAAGACACGTGGCGAAATCTCGGCGGTCCGCTTGAAACCAACGGTCGAGATTCGGTCGCGCCCCGGGTCAACTCGCACACGCGTCCACACATGATTTGGTGAGGGTGCGGCGGCATCCTGGCCACATGTTCAAATCTGAACGGCGCGATTTTACGCAACATTGCTCGAACTCGCAATCACCGCACAGATCCAATCCAACGGCCCACAGTACCCGAGCGGTTTACTGCTCACCCTAGCGACGCAGCACTATCTCAAGCGTTCAAAAACGATCCAACGGCCCAGATCGCATCTAACACAAGAACTCAAGATCTAATCTCTGACGTCCATACTAGATCTAACGGTCACGATTAACGCTAGGATTTAAACAGGAGAGGGAGGACGTGGATGAACCAGGGTCATGTGATGCGGATCGAACGGTCGACGGGGTTCGACGAGGTTGGTGGTGGCACAGAAGAGAAGGCTGTCGGCGCTGAGGACGATGACCACGGCGACGGCGCTAGAGGGCGAGTCCGACGAGAAGAACTGACGGGATCGACATGTCTTGGCACGGCGAACACGAAGGAGACCTTGGGGACGGCGAGCAAAGGGCAAAGAACTACGGTGAAGTCTTCAGCGAACTTCGGCGAGCTCTTGAGAGCAAACGGCGGTGGCTTCAGAGGCGTGCGAGGAGTCAAAAGATGCAGCGTGAATAGCTCTGCTAGACGCGCTAGTCGGTGCACTTAAAGGAGCCTCGACGTGCACGCTGCAGGCGACAGAACCGACGATAACGGTCGGCGGCGTTAACTCCAGCGATTACGCGGGTGAAGGGATGTGGCTTCATCTCATCCGTCCACGCGGACTCGATCGGAAGGCCAACAATGCACGATGATGTGGCGCGCTCACAACTGTTCGATCATGATCGGATGGCGCGATCCTAGGGTTTCGGCGTGCTGGGCCGGGCCAGTACTATTCACTCGTGTTTTATTTTTTTCTGATTTAAAATAAATCAGATAAATAAACAAAGCTAAAATAAATAGCAAAATACCCGGGAAAATTCCAAAAAAATATGGAAAATATTTTAAGACATTCTGAACTTAAATAAAATATTTTTAATAAAACTTTGCATAAACTTTTATTTTATTTTAATTGACTTCAAGAGTGACCATATTTGAGTAAATCAAAATAAATTCCAATAAATTTCCATAAATTCTCAAAAATCAAAATAACTCCAAAATTTAAAATATGGCAAATTTCAGGGTGTTACAGTGGCCCACTGGTCAGAGATCGAGAGCAGGGGAGAGCTGAGGCATGGCTCACTGCTATGATTCGTCGGCACTGGGGCTTGGCTTGCTGTGCAGTGGGCACTAGCGGCTTGCCGCGCACTTGGACATGACCTCGGCTCGGGCAGCGGTGACCCGTACTCGACCTGCAGCGGCAAGGGCCGGAGCGAGGCGGCTGTGGTCAGCCATGGTGAGTAAGGGAGGCAGCTCGGGTTCGATTGTGCTTGGTTTTAGCATCAAGGGACCGCGAGAGTTCCATTTTACTTGTTAGCCAAAGCAGTGATAGCTAGAGAGGGCTGACATTGGGCGGTCGGACTTAGGGAAGGTCTCTGTGGCGGTGTCTATTTGGGCAACCAGAGCAGGAGATTATGGTGGCGAGGTGTTTTGGGATACACGAAGTCGTTCTAGGCTCAATGAATTGGAGGATTATCCACTGTATCAATTGAGGGCCTGTTTGGGGGAGTTGTGCTTCAGCTGTGGATCAAAAGCTCCTCCAAGCAAGATGGTCGCAGCACCGGGAAGCTAAGCCATGCGAAGCACCCCAAAAGCTGCAGCATTGAGAGGAGCTTTTCAGCTGTGGCTTCGCTTGACCATCTCCCATCTTGCTCACTCCGCCTCCCCGACCTCCGCCACCCTGTCTCGCCACTTCCACGTCACCTCTCCACTTGTTCGCCGCTGTGCTTCACTAGGTTACTACCTCCCCGCTCAATTGCCCCCCCAAAAGCTACAGCTATAGCAGCCACTTTGCCAAACGGCATAACAAGAAAAACCACAGCCGCTAGCTACAGCTGCTTTACAGCCCAACAAACCAAAAGCAGCTTTTCAGTCCAGCCGCAGCCCCCCCAAACAGGTCATGAATCTGGTTTTTCCCCTTTTTGAGTTTTCATTGGAATTGGAGAGGACGGCGGTGCGATTGAGATTTGGCTTGGGCAGAGAGGAGCTAGGAGTGGGTGGACGAGGTTCGGGAAGTTCCATGGTGCATCGCTTGCTTTTATAGGAAGTGGAGGTGGTGTGACAAGGTTTGAACCGACGGCTTGAGCTGCGGTGGGTTTTTTTTTATGTTGGAACAGTGCAAATTTCGGGGAGGGCGAGCCGTGGCAACAACGTGGTAGTTAAGTGTTGATCAGCACCGCAACTTGCTTTCCATGGCAGCATTGTGGCAGTGATTTCACTGGCGTCCATTTGTCAGGGCAGAGAAACAGAGGGGAAGTGGCTGTGCTTGGTGCGGCTGTGTTTTTCCTGTGGAGAAGAAAGGCAGCAGGGAGAGGCTGCCAGGTGGTCCCTACTGTGAGTGGGCCCCACATGTAAGAGAGACAGAGAGCAATTGAAGTTCATCCCCCTGACAGTTCATCATTCCTCGCATTCAATAGCTATCAAATCAAGTCTAAAATTTTTTAGAATTATTTTTATTAATCGTTAGGCAGTGTTTATCATTCTATAAAATTTGCAGCTCAAAATATTTTGTAAAACAATTATATAAATTCTGAAAAGCCTGCTATCCAAAATTTCCCTTTTCTATTTTTGATTTTTTTGAGGGTACAAACTTTGTTAAAATTTTTTGAAGCTTTTTCTGGAAGTTTCTTATGGATTGAGAATATTACTATCAAATGTTGAGTGATGGATTCTTATATTTCTTTTATAAAAATTCTTACATTGTATTTTGGGAATTTCTGAGGTTTCGGTTTTTGAATTTTTAAAGACAATAAATTGGCTTTATTATTTTTTATAATTTTTATGTATATCATTGTAGTACTGTAGATGACGTGGTAAAATTTTTAGATGAACATATGGTTCGTACATTTTTAATAAATTATGAAAAGGTTACTATTGCTAGTCTAAATTTACTATTTTATAATCCCTTATCCATATTAATTGCATTCATACCACCTTGGGGGTTTTCAAGGGATTTCTTATGATTGCATTATATTTAAATATAATTTTTGTAGATTTTGTTATTATGCAATTTATTTTTCCATAGTTTATAACTCAAGAATCAAATGCTGAAAAGAATTTTATTTAAGAATAAAATTTGAGAAAAAAAGGAATAGATAGAAATCTAGAATAAAAACAAAATCCCAACTGAAGTTTATATTTTCTCTCTTTTGTAACTTCAGCTTTCTTTATCCATTCTATTTGAAATGATTTTATAAATTAACAATTCAATATTGAAAATAGTTTTCTTTAAGGCCGAAGTTCAAGAAAAGCATAGAAAAATGGAAATTCAGATTGAAATCATAATTCAATTTAAATTTTTATATTTTATATATTTTTGCATTTTTTCGGGATGTTACAATCTACCCCTTTAACAGAAATCTCGTCATGAGATTTGTAGGGTCTAAGGAGTGGTATAGGGGTTCTAATATGGTTGAAAAGGTTATCATAGATGGTCAGCTTTGATCTTGTTTTGATTTAACAAATACTTTGGATACGAAAGATTGAAATGTTCCAAAATTAAATGGAATGTTTGTAGGTGTTGAACGCACAAGGAATGTACTCAATACCACGTTAAGTGTGTCATGTGCTTTTTAGTGGTCACATCAAGACGTCCATGCTCAGAGCTTGATGTCGAGGTAGGCGTTGGTCTGGGGACTTGATGTCTTCTAGGTCCTTGGTTGCTGACTTCCCTAAAGTTGAGGATGAGACGAAGCAGGATTCCTATTTGAGAAATATTCACATTCTCCACAGTTGATACAAGTGACGTTGGTCATCTGGTTTGGAATATCAGAAGGCTATCTTGTTTAAATGGACGAATAGGTGGATTGTTATGCTGCTGAGATGAAGGATCTCATGCAGCTGGCTGAAAAGGGTCAAGCTGAGATGGAACAGGAATGTTATTTCTTGGAAGTTGTGAGTCAAAAGGTGTTTTCACTCCTCATGAGTTCACTAATGGATCTTGTCACAGGTATTTTGTAACAACATCCTTTCAACAGATAAGATAGAAGGTTATGAGGTGAAAGCTGGCTTGGTTGCAAGGCGACCCTTCATTTATTAAGGATTAGAATTATCATGAATTAGAGAGGGGGTAGTTACAAAGCAACGTGGTGTTCCTTAAAAGTTTATATTATTATTATCATTTTCAAGGATCGACTCATCATGAATTTCAACCAAAAGGTTATACATTCGCGACTCTGAGGTATGAGATTCTAGGGTTCCCATTCAGACACTGAGGCATGAGATTCTGTCATTCCTAGCTCAGAATCACTATACATGACCCATGCATGACAGATAGGCGGAGAGGGTGGTGGAGACTCTATGGTAAAGCTACTTTAAGAACTTGATGTCAAAGATGGAGAACTTCGAGCACCAACTAGCTGGAAACGTTGTAAGTACTCCCAACGATTGTCAGTTTGATGGCGTCTTGGTCCAATTGCTGAGGTGGATGGAGGGTCTTGAGGCCTTGCACGAGTGTCATAGCACAGACATAAGCGTTCAAGTTAATGCCATGAACCTTACATACTTGGCATAAAAGCTTGCGACCAGTCTCCTAGATAGCATCAAATCTGGTAATATCATGATGCTTCACGTAGTGATGTAGGACTTGACCTCCTAGTTGAGGGGTGACATGTCCTCTAACTTTGTAGCCCGATTGTGTGGTCTGATAGGGTCTACTTGATGTTGTAGATGGGTTCATAACTTCTATGTCCAAGGTTTTTTGCCAATTCCCACACGATATCAGTCCAGTTCGTGTGGTTGTCTATCTATAATCATTTTAAAGAGAGAAGATTAGAGTTACTTCGAAATAGAGGAACGGGGCGGTTAGTTATATGGGAATGATTTGATTCATGACTACCTTCTGTTAATAAAAATTTTAACTTATATTATTTTAGGCAAAATTCTATTCTTTAAAAGTTTAATTTATATTAATTAAGGATTGTCCCTTCGTGAATCTTTTACCTAGGGGTTAAATATTCACGAGAGTAATTCGAGGAGCAGTACATAGAATTTTCAAAAAAAATCCAATAGCACAAAAAGAACACATACTTAGGTTATAATACATAGAGGTTCTAGGGATATTTCTTCTACTAGCTCAATCCTGCGTAACCTTATTAAGAGAGGCTTGCTACATTGCTAGAATTATATGTGGTTTGGAGGATACTATCCCTCAAGGTAGGATATTTGGGGATGGGTCTTTTAACCTTCGCACCACTTGCTGACGGTGGTAGTCCAAAGTAGCCACAAAGTTGGGGAGATGGCGGAGCGTTGCATCCGTCTTTCTGAGGTTGTTGGCGTAGATATTTTAGTCTTCATCGGCTGGATGTGAAGAAATGTAATGATACATCTTGGTCAACTTTGGAAGCAAATAGCGGAGATGGACTAGGGCAAGAATTATTTCTAAGGAAAGAGGGATCTTTTTGAAAATCAAAATAAAGATAGGGATAAGAGCAATAACTTAGGAAGGAGGAAAGAATAGCAATGTGTGGGCACCTGAAAATATGAATCGAACCTCACTCATATGTTGGACTAAGAGGTGAAAACCATACTCCACTTAAGAGTATGCTCACTGTCACCAAAAGTACCGTGCACAAAGTATTAACCAGGTGGCCCTCACACAAACAAATATGAGCTATCTAGTTGCACCGTACACACTTACATGACCAAGAGAGTTTTGATTCCTTTCTGAATAACCTTATCGAGATTGAAGGTAATAGCGTCAAGTTCGGTCCTTAACTGACCTGGCGAGAATCTCCCCCTAACTACGCACGAGGTCCCTCCTCACACCTCAAGTTTATGTAATAACTCGCCTGCGTCTAAACTATAAGTTTTTGGGTTGGATTTTATCAAAATACACGGAGACCATAACTCGGCTCCGTACGTTTACAAATTTCCCAAATTTGGATAGAATTGTGTCCCAACATTTAAAAGACGTTCTAAGTAAGCATGTCTAAGCTTGTACATGAGTTATTTCACAATTATTACCCATAATGACACTACGTAATGTCTACAACATAAGCTAAGGTCACAATAGCACATAATCAACTGTCAAGGTAAGGGCAATGCATTCGACATGAAGTAACTACTGGTACCCGCGACATAGCAAGTTGAATATGAACATACATGCATGCATATATAGTTTGATAAAACAATATAAACACCATAAAATAATGGGATCAACATGATCAAAGGAGGGTGCTTGCCTTGCTGATCTTCGTCTGGTATGTAATTGGGGCCATAGGTGAGGCCGTCGTTAACGGATTCTGAAGTATCGACATCTATATGTTATATAACAAGAATTGCGGCAAATAGCAAACACCAAATTGTCAAATAGGGCAAAAAGAAAGATGTAAAAACCAAATGAATCTTACCAAAGGAGAAAAGGGTGGTTTAGTTTTTCGGAGTTATCACTTTGTGTATGATGGTTTCATTAGCTCTTTGCTCATGATTTGTCTCTTGTTATGTATTTGCTACTTTTATTTCTCGAATTCTAGAGGCTAAAATTATAATCATGTATATGAATATTTACAAATTCAAGAGGCTAAAATTATGTATCCTTATATTCATAATTTTGAATTCAAGAGGCAAAAATTATTTCGATTCATTAAGATGTAAGATCTCATTGCCATGAAGTGGTGTGTGTATGTGCAATTAGATATAATAGCGCGCTACGCCGCGCCATTGTCTACAGGATCAGCAATAGCAAATGCAAGCATTGTCATCTGTCCATAGCTCAAAGCAGGCAAGGCAGGGTTTCGATTGTAATGGAAAAGTATCGTGATAACGCAAGGCGAGATATATGTCCTGCCGTCAGATGTGCGTACGGGAATAAATAGCACAACACTAATAACATGGAATGATATGTTATAGCAAGGATAATACAACGACAGGTAATGCGTCGATCCAATTGAAGAATATATTTGCCCCTGCAAAGGTAGGAACCATGTATAGGCCAGACGAATACATTTGCTTACACATATGACATGTGTACATTAGGATTCACGACTACTGCATGAGGCAAAAGTAGTGCCCGTGGATGAGGTAAACAGGAATATATATACGATGTGGCAAGAGAGCTTAAGATAGAAGTCGGTATTCATGCAAGGCGCTGCACTATGCAATGACAAAACCGAATGGACAGCAAAAGGAATATTGCTATTACTGTCTGGTCCAAAGGATAAGGGACATAGTAAGTAAAGTCGGTTATTTGAAAGCATGAAACTCGACCAAACATAGTAATAACAAGGACAAAAGACAGCTTAAAAGGTGCTTCACTGGCAAGTGGCAGTCTCACTTAGAACGCTTATTGATGAGGATATCTTTTCTATGGACACAACTGTGCCTAGTCACTCATCTCATACAAACAAGCTAAACCCGAATTACAAGGACCAATTACTCGTGCTCGAGCACGTCGACTCAATTATTAGGTGAATACGTTTCTAGGTTTTGATACAAATGATTCACAGAATGGAATGCTATTTAATCATTGTGATGATTTTATTGTTCTTAGGAACCAAGGAGAAGAAACTCAAAACACCAAGCATAAAACCAGATCGTCAAGTGCACGAGTTCCACTAGGATTCGGCCTCCCTGACATCACCAACTTAAAATAGCCATAACTTTTGATCCACAAGGGTGTTCGGGGCACATGAGTACATGATTGAAAGCTTTCTTCACCCTCTTTCCAATGGATCTAGTTTCACCTCCAAATTCCATTTGAGCTATATGGAATCTGCAAAACAAATCATGTCACTTTTCCAGTCCAAGTCAATGTGGGCCTTGGGCCTTGTAATCAAGTTGTATTCGGTCTCCCTAGGTTTTGGATGACCTCCTCCTCCTCTTATCTCATAAATAGCTAGCCGTACCCTCATCTAGGGTTTGGGTTTTGTTTGATTAGTTTAGCCAAGTGCAAACTTTGAGTCTTCGAGTTGTGCTGGACAGCCACCTTGTCAAGATCTTCAATAGAACCCCACCCTGTTTTTGCCTTCATTCATATTCGCAATTTCAGATTGCTGCTACTTTTGTTCTTGCTTATTTCTTCGGTTGCTTGCAGGAATTGAACCTCGTGTTCAGGTTGATCGTGCTCACGGCAAGGTCAATAATCATCTGGAGTTGGTTTAGCGATTGCTAAGGCGCATCGTTGTCGTACGTTGTAGTCGGATCGTCAAAGTCAGTTCCACCAAATCAAAGTTATCACTCTCATCGAAAGATCGGGAACAATCTTACATCACTTATTGTTCCAGATAGCAATCTTAATGATCATAAAGCTTAAGACTATGCAAAAATTTTGATCACCAAGCCCAATCTAAAAGAAATAGCATATAGGATATAAGATATATCGGATCAATATCAAATATACATAAATTAGCGATAGCTATGTTTGCAATTTTAGAATTCCAGCACAATTTACAAAATTCTGGTAATTTAGTAAAGCTGAATAGCAAAGGCTTTACTTTAAGCACATATAGAATTGTCCGGTTAGTACTTCATATTTGCAAATAACCAGAATTAAATGGTGTATCAACTGTGCAGCCATACGGAGACAGAGTTACCAAATAGTACTAACCTGACCAAATGAAATTTGTGTGATTAAATCAAATGCTCAAAGAAACGAACAACCACACGAGTCTCTGTTATGACTTGTGAGCTAGTATCACAAGCTACTGTTTGCACCAAAATTCGGCAAGATAATTAAAATCAGGCAAATAGAATTAAAGATATGGAAGCTAACGGATGTTTGGAAAGAATCCGAAACGTTTGGTGAATTGTAAGATTTTAAAGGAAACAACCTCTCGAGATAAGGCCGATACGGATACGGATCTTAAAGCGTGTTGGAGTAGGACACGATCGGCCGAAGGGTATAAAAGAAGAGCCGAAGCAAGCTGCAGGGAGGACATATGCAAACAACCAGCTTTACTTTTCATCTATTTTTACTCGCGACTAGAGTAGCTTGTAATTTAGCCTTTGTAATCGATTTCGATCAATAAAGTTGCGATCGCGATTGTTGATCTTCGCCAATTACACCCTGTGTTCGATTTGTTACGATTTTGTTGCGCATCGCCTTCTTCGTAATTGATTCGCTTTATCATCCGCTTAGCCTTAATCGCTAATCGGACTTATCCGTTACTTTGATCTTGATCGCTTCAAGTCGATTGAGTTTAAGCCGATTGATCTTGACGATCGGCTTGAAGTAAATTTTATTTACCTTGTCGATTCCGTGTCAAATCGACCGCACGCTCAACTGTGTTCGCCCACGTGTCTTTCTTTGTCGAAACCCTGCATCAAGTTTTTGACGCCAACACACTTTTGGCACGCCCGGTGGGACGCGTAATGTCTTCATCAGGGAAGTCGATTCCGCCATCGGATCTCAACTCAGAAGCTATAATCGTCCCAACAATGGACGATTTGTCCGCAGAACAACGCCAAGAAATTGAAGCTCGGAAAGCTGCTCTTGAAGAGATGATGCTAAGTTGCTATCAGAAAACAAGACGTGGCGTTACTCAAAAATCCGCCCTACCGACGGTCAACGCCCTGGGTGATGCGCATAACGTAACAAGTAAGCCGATATCTACCGCTCAAGCGAATTATCGGCTATGATTAATCAATCAGACACCACGCCTGATAAACCAATCATCGGCTCTAGTAACAACCCTTAAGCCGATGATAGTGAATAGCGCCAAAACTATAGCTCGAGTTGGCCTCGTCAAGAAGTCTCGCTAGACCCATTGGAAGTTACGCCAAATTATCCAGCTTTTTCGTCAGATCGCAGAACACGCAAAGCACGATGGCGATCCTAAACCATCGGCTATGACCTCACCTCCTACAATGATGCCCACACAACCCACGGTCATATTGCCTAGGGATCCCGGTCAAGTGGGGTGAGCCATTATCACGCTTTATACCGACGCCGCAAAGTTGGATTCATCCATCAACCTTCCACCGTCGGCCCGTTTACGCTTTTCCCAATCGGCTTCACAAAGGTTAACTCGAGAGACATCCCCAAGAACCTATCCCGCTTAGAAACCCGGGGCCACACAGGGTAGTAACATACTCGTAACCGTTTATCCGGTTTAACCTCAAATTAGGCATAATCGGCACGATCAATATAATCGGATGCCGACGGCGCGGCATATTGGCAACCCGAGCTTGCACTCGGGGCGGTGCGATTATGACAGACATTATCAAGGGCCTGCCATACCAAAGGCCGATAATGCTAATTGGGCCGATCAAATCTCTGCTTTGTTTGAGGATCAATTCGCATACAACCAAAAGGGAAAGTTATCGGCTATAGAAAGCCGTACTCGATTACATAGATCGCATGCCTTACCCTCATAATTTGAGTCCGGATTTTGCCAAATTCTCCGGGATGATTTGATTACCACCTTAGAACATGTTGGGCGCTTTATCGCGCAATGCGGTGAAGCGACCAGTCGATGGTTTGAAAATTAGATTGTTTCGTTATCTTTATCTGGGCAGCATTTACTTGGTTTACTGCTTGCCTCCAAATTCGGTCCATCTGTGGAACGATTTGGAAAGCCGATTCCATGAATATTTCTTTTAGGCGATCGAGCTTAGAATTTCAGATCTGAGTTGATGCGTCAAAAATTTGGGGAATCGTGACGGAATACATCAAGAGGTTTAGAGAAATTAGGAATCGGTGTTTCAGTGTTACATTACGACAATCAACTCGCCAATTTAGCGTTTCAAGGTTTGATTCCCCCTCTTAGGGAGAAATTTGGAGGACAAGAATTCACCGACCTTAGCCATTTGTTGCATCGTATCGGCTCAAGAAAGTCGATTTATCGATAACAAAGTATTTAAAGACAGATTTAAGAACAATAATAGCAATAATAAAGAGAAGGATAAGGCCAAGGTTAATACGGTTGAGTATTGTCCTAGTGATTCGCTCGGAAGATGAGGAAGCGAAAATAAACATAGCCGAATGGATAAAAGGGGCTAAAAATCCTTAGTCATTCTTGGTTGAAGCCGACTAGGAATAAGTCGGAGGTCAAATACTCTTTTGATGTTTCCAAGTGCGATCGCATGTTTGATTTGCTTCGCAAGAAAAATAATACGATTGCCGGAGGGACATGTAATACCATCGACCGACGAGATCAAAAAACGCAGGTATTGCAAGTGGCATCATTCTTATTCACATAACACTAATGACTGCAATATCTTCCGTCAACAGATCCAGTCTGCCATTGAAGATGGTCGGTTGAAGTTTGCCGATGAGCCGACCATGCGGTGGGCGTTGACCCATTTCCTATTAATATGGTACAATGCTCGGTTAAAGGAAAAGAGCCGATGCAAGATGAGCAGAAGAAGGATCGACAAGTCGATATGCAATCAAGCTCTGACGGC
This sequence comes from Otatea glauca, assembly GCA_036346275.1. Taxonomy (NCBI): domain Eukaryota; kingdom Viridiplantae; phylum Streptophyta; class Magnoliopsida; order Poales; family Poaceae; genus Otatea; species Otatea glauca. The sequence continues at coordinate 29,761 of JAYEVK010000313.1, read as the reverse complement.
GGCCAGACACTGAAGATTACCATCGGCTCCTTACAAATAGAAGCCGATCGAGAAGGAAAAAATTCAAGGACCATTAAACCTAAGGGGAATCCCCAGATAGGCAAATGGTACAAAGCAGAAAAGGTTCCATTAAGGCGACCAAAAAAGCCAGTCCAACGTTCTCACAATTAATGGAGAAATACGAGAGGATGAATAGCCGACCATGGTACCACACCACGGTCGGATAATTTGTATCGTACAGAGAACGTGGAGAGGGCCCATAGGAGGTGTCCCTTTTGGCAATTTTGCTGGGAAAGGAGAGTAGCGTTGCCATCACCGTATAACTGCCCGATGGAACATTATCCTCAAGACGATTGGCCGATGCAGTCGGCTAGAGATAGACTATTCGGGCCGATCAAAGAACAAGACCGAAGTCACAGAAGGCCGGTCCGTGAGAGATTATCTCAACCGGATCAAGAACAAAGCCAAGCCAAGACGCACAAGACTAGTTCTAATCAAGAAGACTTGGCTGATAAAGTACGAAAACCGGTGGAACCTAAACCCAGGTGGTGCCCATCAGGCCTAAGCAAATCACAGCGACGACGGCTTCAGAGGTTAAGGACACAAGAAATTCGTGAAGCCGATGCTGAGAAAGAGAGAGATGAGGTATTTAATGAGCTTCGTCCAATCAAATGCGTCAAGAGAGAATGGAGAAGAAAAGAACAGGTCGAAGAAGATTTTGAATCGGCTGATGACCTGGATTCTCCCATGATTAGGGATGATACACCTCCCATGGACGTCAACATGGTGTTCACCTTGCCGGCTGAGTTCAAAGTCAGAAGAGAATCGCCAATGAGGCCGTTGCTCAGTTATGCTCCGGGGTACAGAACGCCATCTTTGAGAAACCCAAAGACGATCATCGGCATCTGAAACCATTGTACCTAAAAGGGTATATAAATGGCAAGCCGATATCAAGAATGCTGGTAGATGGAGGCGCCACAGTGAATCTAATGCCTTACACGACATGTAAAAAGCTGGGTAAGTCTGATGAAGACTTAATTAAAACTAACATGGTTCTGAATGACTTCACAGGCGACCCTACGAAGCAAAAGGTGTCATGGTCACGAGCTAACTGCCGGTAGTAAGACTTTGCCGACGCCGTTCTTTGTAATTGACGCCAAGGAAACTACGCAGTCTTTGCTCGGTCGAGATTGAATTCATGCAATTGTCAGTATCCCATCGACCATGCACCAAGCACTAGTTCAATGGAACGGAGAAGAAGTTGAAATCGTCACACCGATACATCGGCACACATCGCCATGGCTAGCTCCGATGCAAATTGGCAACACGAAGAAGCCGGGCCGCATATCGGGCAAGGCAATCGGCGATTGCGACTTCATATGCGTGAGCAAATACGACTAATGCCGATCGATGTCAAGCTCGGCACTTTTGATCGGGCAAATGAAGTATTGCGCCGATGGGGACAAGAAAAGCATTGAGGGTGCTACAAGACAAAATGCAAAGCTATCGGCAAACAACAGATAGCTACGAAGTCATAGAAGACTATGAAGAAATCGAAAAGTTAGGTCAAGGATTCACGTCCACCGACTTGCTTGAAGAAGTCGATATAGGTGAGGGTGATAGAAAAAGACCAACTTTTGTCAGTGCAAATTTAGATGTAAAGTACAAGGAAAAATTAATAAAAATACTTAGGAATTATAAAGATTGTTTCGCTTGGGAATATCACGAGATGCCCGGATTAAGCCGTCACCAGGAACATCGGCTACCTATTAAATCGGCTATCGACCGCTCAAACAAGATCCCGAGCGTTTTAATCCACCTTGTACCAAGTCATAAAAGAAGAGATAGAACGATTGTTAGAAGCAAAGTTTATCGTGCCTTGCCGATCGTTGAATGGGTTTCCAACATCGCTCCAAAGAATGAAGAAAATGGAAAACTTCGAGTATGTGTCGATTTTAGAGATCCAACAAGGCGACGCCAAAGACGAATACCCTATGCCAATAGCCGATATGCTTATCGATGTTTGCATCGAAATAAGATCATAAGCTTTTTGGGCGGTAATGCCGGGTATAATCGATACTCATGGCGAAGCCGATATACCCAAGACAACCTTGGATGTCCCGCAATAGGTTTATTCGAGTGGATCAGAATGACTTTCGCTTGAAAAACGCCGTGCAACATATCACGGCAATGAATCTTATTTTCCACGATTTAATCGCCACACTGTTGAGATTTATATAGATGATGTAGTGGTAAAATCTGCAAAAAATCTCCAACATCTGGCCGATTTGGAGAGGGTGTTCAAAAACATAAGAGCGCATGGTTTGAAGATGAATCCTTACAAGTGTGCGTTCGGCGTGTCGGCAGGATAGTTTTTGGGCTTTATGGTACATGAAAGAGGAATCGAAGTCAGCCAAACAAGGGTCAAAGCCATAGCCAATACCAAACCGCCAACATGTAAAAACGAATTACAAAAGTTGATCGGCAAAATTAACTATCTTCGTCGGTTCATCTCGAACCTCTCTGGTAGGATTCGTGCTTTTACTCCGTTACTGAAGTTAAAAGACAATGAAGAATTTATATGGGGAGCCGATCAGCAGAAAGCATTTGACGAAGTAAAAAGGTATTTACCCAACCCTCCAGTCCTGGCTGCACCTCAAAAAGGTGTTCCTTTCAGATTGTATGTCTCACCAAGAAGATACTATTGGAGCTGTTTGGCACAAGAAGTACATGGTAAAGAGAGGGTTATCTTTATTTAAGCCGACGGTTGCTAGATGCGTAAGTCGTACCCTTTCATTGAAAAATTATGTTTATCATTGTACTTCTCATGCACAAAGCTAAGGCACTACATACTAGCATCGGCTTGTAAAGTCATCTCAGAAACCGATGTTATAAAGTATATATTGTCACCCAATTTTGCGAGGTCGACTTGGCAAATGGGCTTACGCCTTGGTCGAGTTCGACTTATCATATGAATCGCCAAAGCGCTTAAGGGACAAGTCCTAGCCGATTTTATAACAGGACATGACACAATGCAAACTTGGTCTTGATCGCACCATGGCAATTGTTCTTTGATGGATCAAGATGCGAGGAAGGGTATGGTATCGGTGTTGTACTCATATCACCTAGAGGACATTGCTTTGAGTTCGCATTCGGCTAAATAGCCGATGTTCAAACAATCGGCCGAGTACGAAGCATTACTCAAAGGCTTACGGTTGTTGGAAAATATCGGAGTGAGTCTTTGTTGAAGCATACGGTGATTCACTATTAGTGGTACAAAGAAATAAAAGGAGAATACCAATGTCGAGATGAAATGCTATCAAAGTATTTAGAGCAATGCGCGAAATCATCCGCTCTTTTACATCATTTTCTATCGGTCATGTTCCTCGAGAATTGAACGATAGAGCTAATGCTTTGGCCCAGCAAGCATCGGGATATAAAGATGTTGGCCAAGTCGAAACCGAACTAGTAGATAAAGCAATAATGTGCACGGATATTGCCGATTGGAGGACACAAATAAGAGACTATCTAGTCGATCCATCTAAGTCGGCGGAACGAAGGATACGGCAACAAGCATTGAAGTACGTTATCATGGACGATATAATCGTATTATCGAACTCTAGAAGGCTTGTTGCTAAGATGTCTTGAGGTCAAGAAGCCCGAGTGGCGATGGGTGAAGTGCATGAAGGAATTTGTGGTTCTCATCAATCGGCACATAAAATGAAATGGATGCTTAGGCGACAGTTACTTTTGGCCAACGATGCTAGAGGATTGCTTCAAATATTACAAAGGATGTCGACATGTCAAAAGTTTGGCAACGCATAACTAGCACCAACATCGACTTTGCATCCAAATATCAAACCTTGGCCATTCGGAGGTTGGGGAATAGATATAATCGCCAAATTTTTCCAACTTCGAGTAAAGGCCATAAATTTATTTTGGCCGAACCGATTATTTTTCAAAGTGGGTCAAGCTATACCACTTAAGAAGGTGACTAGCGTTGAGGCGATTAGTTTTGTGAATGAACATATCATCCATCGATTTGGAATACCGCAAACAATCACGACCGATCAAGGTACGGTATTCATGTCTAACGAGTTTCAAGGTTATGCAACGAGTTTAGGATCAAATTGTTAAACTCTTCGCCAGATTACGCTCAAAGCTAATGGTCAAGCGAGTCGCCTAATAAAACGCTTATTAAATTGATCAAAAGAAAGATTGATGAAAAGCCGAGGAATTGGCACTCAACACTATCGAGTCATTGTGGGCCTATCGGCTATCTTATCACTGAGCGACGAAGCTTTCACCTTACCATTGGTATATGGACAAGAAGCCGTTCTACCGTGGAGATCAATATTGAGTCGATACGAGTAGCCACCAAAATGGTTTGTCGGCTCAAGATTATAATGATTTAATGATAGACAACTTGGATGAACTAGCAGAGTTACGCTTGTTTACACTCGATCGACTTAAGAAGAACAAGGTTAGAGTAGCAAAGGCGCATAATAAAAGGTTATGCCTAAATCTTTCGATCAGCCGACTTAGTATGGAAAACTATACTACGTGTTGGTTCTAAGGATAACCGATTTGGAAAATGGTCGCCACGGGAAGGGCCATACAAGATTAATCGGTTAGTCGGTGGGAACTCGTACTTCATGGAAACACTTGAAGGGCATGTTTTGCCTAAAGCCATTAATGGGAAATATCTAAAGAAATATTATCCTAGCGCTTGATCGGAGCTTAGCCGACTAAAGTCGCGTTCAGGGCCAAGATTAACACGATGTCGTTAATCGGTGAAAAGGATTGTAGACTAGAGATATAAGCAAGATAAAATCGGTTAAACAATGATTATAAACATAACAAGTTAGGTCGCAAAACATTCGTAACAAGCATTCGTGACACGCTTTCAAGATAAACCGACAAAGTTTTACATCCCGTAACACGAGTCGTGCTCCTAAAGCCGATGTTGCTCCGGCCGCTTTGGCAATTGTTTCTTGCACCTCATCCAGATCCCGTCATCCTCTGTTGCATTGCAGGATGGGTACAAGTTTAGCCGATTGCTCCTTGAAGGCTGCCACAGCTGTTGCTATCTCTTTCTTCTGCTCCTTGGCAGCCGACGATGTTTTTTCGAAGGAATCTTGGCCTTCAGCGATGAGCTTCGTCGTCTTCAACAATTCTTCTTCAAGGAATTTCTTAGTGGTTTCTAGCTTTTGAAGAGAGGTTTTGTTAGCCTTCGAGACTCCATGATCACATCAATTTTTTCTTTTTGCTTTTGTCTCTATGATCATTTTGTCAAGGATCCTCTGGTCGGCTTCTTGGGCTGCTCTCCTTTTCTTCCTTTCTTCAGCTGCCTCCACCAGAGTCTTTTTCTCGTCCAAATGGCAAACCTCAAGCAGTGCAGCCATAGTCGCTGGTGGAAGATCGGCCTCAACTGCTGACATAGCGTCCCTAATCGGTTGATTATTGTTCAAAATCTCCGATTGGGGCCTTGAGACTAAATCAAATAGTTTGTTGAGGCGTTCTTGCATGCGAGGGCGATGAAATGCAAATGATGCACCTTTTGAAACAGAATTATATTTTGAATTGCGTAAATATAATCATCAGCTGCAAAGATCTCTGGATCATCCAAATCGGATAGATTGAAGCCAAGGACGTTGGATAGGTCTGAAGTCTCCGGAGCAAGCGATCGTTAGTCCGGCATCGGTGAGGCAATGGCTCTTTGGCCGATATGTCCGACAAACTTGCGGTGATGTTCGCCACTTGTGCCGGCGCGCGGCTGGAAAAAGAATGTGATAAGAACCAATGATCCGAATCAAGACCGATGGACTAAATTAAGATTTGTGTTATAGATACCGAGCGATGAGTTTATTCGTGAGGTGAACTCTCGCCACTTTGTTCTTGTGGTTTAGAGTATTTCTTCTTGGCGAGGACCTTGGTGGACTTTGGCTTCCTCTTTTCTACATATTCATCTACCAAAGTCGCTTGACTAAACGATGAAAGAATCAAGGTAGATTGAGTATAACTTATCGGGTTGTTGTTGCTTTTCCAAGTCGACAATGATGGGCTTTGAATACCCAAGGAGCCGAGGTGTAACCATCGAGCGGCTTGCCTTATGTGGTCGTTTTCCTTGCTTATCGCTGAACTTCGATCGGCTTTTGCCCTCGATTTAGTCCGCAAAGAAAACAATATGAAGCCGATTAGACAAGTTCGTAAACTATTTAACTAAAAGTTAAAGTCAACTAAATACCTCGCTAGCAATATTTACAAGACTCAGATATCGTATCCGAGCTCGATTCGTCACTTGAATTGTTATCCGGTTAGCATCGGCTCAGAACATCCGGGAAGAGGGCATCAATGATAGCCGATGGAGTACGGTCAAGGAGAAGTGCATCAAGAATTGAAGACCACCATGAGGTGAATCGCTAGATCGACGATTGTTCGTAACAAAGTGTGGCAAAGATTTGATCTCAGAATCATCGGCTATCTCCAAAACCATGTTTGTCGCAGCTAAGGATCGCACTCTAGTCCTAGGTCAACCAAGTCAAGAAGTGGAAGGTGGGAATCACTTGGCGAAACCCAATTATCCGCAAAATGGAAGGATGGTAAAATTCATAAGAAGGTCAAAAAGTACGATTCCTTGTGTTGAAGCCGACATGAAAGATATTGGGGAGATGAAAATTTTGATGAAATCCAAAATCGATTCTGCATTTCGAGTCACGTCGAGTCCAAGTGAAGAAATGATGGCCATTCAAAATCGGCCGCACTAGTATAATCAAAAAATCTTGTTGATTGAAATCATTACTATCCAAATTCAAGAAGAAAGATAAGTATTTTTTCAGCCAACCGAGAAATCTTCTTCTTGCTGTAACACATGATGAATCTCTCGCCATAGGATCGGTGGCTCAATTCGTGTTGCATTTTCTGTGTGTCCTCGCGAGGGAATGTCAATCTTCAGAGATCTAGTCTGAAAGATCGGCTAAATAAGCAAGACACCAAATTTGAATAAACCGAGAGGAACACCTACATTGCCGACGCAGAATTTGGCAAACCCAAGAAAAGCCGACTCTAATTACATGCATCATTTGGCAAACCGCTCCAAGAAACATCTTTCCCAATGCTAGCCGACCCTCTACCAATCGCTCTGCCACTAGCTGATACATTTTTGTGGTCCCAAAGAAGCACCACAGAACAAGAATCGGTCTAACCATAGATTCAGAAAAGCGACGTGTTCTTCGTCTGATACCAGCCCGTTCACTTTGTTATTGTTATTAATGTACTTACGCCAACCTTCTCCTTTAGATTGAATAAGCTTATATTTCGGTTTTCCACTAAAAGCCGATATTTGTTCACCATCTGGCCTCAAGCAACACAATTGGGCTATGTCCATAAGAGTCGGACCGATGGGACCAGTACGAAACAAGAAAGCGTTGAAGGTCTCCGACCAGAAATAACAGGCCGTGGCCACTAAGGGCTCATTGGCTTCTGGATCGGCTAAAGAGAGAGGAATACACTCAGCTATACCCATTTTTTCCCATTCCCCTCTTTTTTGAGCTGCCACACGGATATACCAAGATCTCCATCCCTTAAGCGCTGTCGGCCATGCTCTGAAGCTCTTATCCCAGCTCTCTATATTGAATGCAGTAGCCGATAAAGGAAGACGGGGAATATCTTGGCTAATTACTGTACTGGCGTCTAGGTTTCCTATCGGACCAAGAAAATACTGATCTTTCTCGTTAGGGATCGAATGAGTACCGACTCACGCCCATTTCAAATTATCTTAGCAAGCCGATTGAAGAAGATGTATGCAAGTCGATCGATGGAAACCGAACAATGGATGAACAAAAGCCGATTGTTTGATTCAGAGTGCTTGTGCGCGTGAGAAATGACCGCGGTGGGGCCGATTTTATAGCACGGTGAAAACTTGAAGAGGCGGAGGTGAATTTCAAAAGGCGTGGCGGTTAAAACGCACTAACGCATGTCGAGAAATACGGCGAATAAAGCGGCGATTAATGAGTGAAGATTAAACGTTAGCCGATTGAACAAGCCGATAATTGTGATTTTTGACAGATGACAAGTCATCTCTCAAAAATGGGGGGCATATGTTTGCACCAAAATTCGGCAAGATAATTAAAATCAGGCAAATAGAATTAAAGATATGGAAGCTAACGGATGTTTGGAAAGAATCAAACGCTTGGTGAATTGTAAGATTTTAAAGGAAACAACCTCTCGAGATAAGGCCGATACGGATACGGATCTTAAAGCGTGTTGGAGTAGGACACGATCGGCCGAAGGGTATAAAAGAAGAGCCGAAGCAAGCTGCAGGGAGGACATATGCAAACAACCAGCTTTACTTTTCATCTATTTTTACATCGACTAGGGTAGCTTGTGTAATTTAGCCTTTGTAATCGATTTCGATCAATAAAGTTGCGATCGTCGATTGTTGATCTTCGCCAATTACACCCTAGGTTCGATTTGTTCGATTTTGTTGCGCATCGCCTTCTTCGTAATTGATTCGCTTTATCATCCGCTTAGCCTTAATCGCTAATCGGACTTATCTCGTTACTTTGATCTTGATCGGCTTCAAGTCGATTGAGTTTAAGCCGATTGATCTTGACGATCGCTTGAAGTAAATTTTATTTACCTTGTCGATTCCAGTCAAATCGACCGCACGCTCTGAACTGTGTTAGTCGTGTCTTGTCGTCGAAACCCCATCAAGTTTTTGACGCCAACAGCTACACAGATCGATTTCAAGCCCATGAGAGTACTGAGATGGACAATACTTTTCAATTGTTTCCACCTAAGAATCAAATGGAAATTACTTACCAGAAAAGAGGCACTGCTACAGAAACCTTAAGCATGTGATTGATCAGCTTATATGATAAAGATAATGGCCAAATGAGCATATTTGTCTGCCAATTTCAGTAATAAGAGCGATGGCCTACAGCCAAGCGTGCCCCTAATACTAATTTTTCCACCGTGCCACTGCCATCACGTCCCTGCAAAACACGTAAGATGTGATCAGAACACAAGCTTTCCTCAGAATAACAAGTATAGCATCGGTATATCAAAACAATGCATTTAAGTTTCAATCGTGCCACTTTGCTACTTGAGTCAGATCAAGATTGCAAGAATATTTTTCAAAAATGCAGGGATGTGATGGCACGATGAAAAAATTAGTATTAGGGGTTTGTTTCAGTAGTCAATACTCGTTTAAATTCTATGAATTTTAAAGCGAAATAATTAAAGATGTCTCATGACAGGCGAATAAGTAAAGATATAATCTTGCTGAAATATATACCGAACAATAAAGCACCCCAAGATAAACCAAAAAATAAACTACCAAAATCAAATGTAACCGCAAAAAAGCTAGTCATGCAAGATCAAATTTGTACCACATGAAAATACCTAACATCTCACAGTTTTAGTGAAATAAGAACATCCAGTGTAACCAGCGCATCGTAAAATGAAATAGCAGATTATGAGCACAGAATTCTCCTGGTCAGCTAGTCCTCTCCATGTTCGCCATGAACCACTGGGAAGTGACGAAGTAAAAAAGAAATACCCAGAAGGAAAAAATCATTGGGCATTCCATCGAGCATGTGGAAGGCATGCACAGCAGGCTAGTTCCGGCCGCAGAACTGACGCGTAGCGAGTCCAATGACATCAGGTTCTCATAAAATCTAGAGAGAGGAAGTCAAGCCATGAACGAGAACAAAAATAGATGAAGCTTACGTGTGTCCAGGATGGTGGCAGCTACGGCCGGTGGCGGGAGATTGCTCAGAATCGTCTACACCAGCGCTGCCGAGCGATGAAGGGGCAGCAGAGGCGGTAATTGCCGAGGCGTACGTGGTGGCCTTGTTATTCAATCACCGCTTTTGTCCCTTGCGGTTCGGGCGCTATGGCTACTACTGGTGGTGCTTCGCCTCCATTAGTTGGGAGAAAGGGGAGCCGGGCGAACCGCGTGAGGCAGGGACCGCCGTGAGAAAGACGCCAGCACTGCTGAGCGGCGAAGAGGCGATGACGACGGCAATGGCCAAGGCATAGGCAGTGGCCTCGTCATCCGCCTCCATCACCGGGGAGAAAGGGGAGCCGTGCGAACCGCTCGAGGCAAGGGGTTTGGAGATCTTCCCCTCTCGACGGAGACGAAGAGGACGGGGCTAGATTGTATCGACTTGAAAAGGATCAGGACGGAGAATGGCTGTCACTTCGAGGGCTCCGCTAGTCTCGATTACACGACGCTGGACGGATCGTCGGCTGCGACAAGCGGATGGCCGGATCGGGGAGGGCGCACGATGGATAGGCAGGCGAACAAGAAAGAGGGTGTTTGTACCAAAATTCGGCAATATATCCAAATCAGGCAATAAAATCAAAGGTATGGAAACAAATTAAGGATTGGAAAGAATCCAAGATATTTGGTAACTACAAGGTTTTTAAGGAAACAATCGTCCAAGATAAGGCCGACACAGATACGGACTCTGAAGCGTGTTGTAGTAGGACACGATCGGCCGAAGGGTATAAAAGAAGAGCCAAAGCAAGTTGCGAGAGATCATCAACACAACACAATCAACTAGCTTTTACTTTTCATCTACTTTTCCTGTCGACTAGGAGTAGTTCTTGTAATTTAGCCTTTGTAATCGATTTTTGATCAATAAAGTTGCGCATCGCCGATTGTTGATCATCCTCGCCATACCCTGTGTTTGGTTTATTCGATTTTGTTGCGCATCGCATTCTTCGTAATTGATCCGCCTTTATCCTCCGATTAGCCTTAATCGCTAGTTAGATTTATCCCTTGATCTTGATCGGCTTTAAGTCGATCGAAGTTTAAGCCGATTGATCTTAACGATCGGCTTTGTTTGAATTTTATTGTTTTTACCTTGTCGATTACAGTCAAATCGACCGCACGCTCAACCCGGTGTTAAATGCGGTGTCTTCTTTGTCGAAACCCTACATCAAGTTTTTGACGCCAACACACTCTGGCACGCCGGTGGGACAATGTCTACGTCGGAAGTCGATTCCGCCGTCGATCTCAACACAGAAGCTATAATCATCCCAACAATGGACGATTTAACCGCAGAACAACGTCAAGAGATTGAAGATTGGAAAGCCGCATTAGAAGAGATGATGCTAAATTGCTACCAAAAGACTAGACGTGGCGTTACGTAAATCCGCCGCCGACGGTCAATACCAGGAGACACAAAGTGCGCAGAAGCGTAAGTCGATATCTACCCGCTCAGGCCGAATTATCGGCTATGATTAACCAATCTGTGCACCATGCTTTAATAAACCAATCATCGGCTCTGGTAACGACTCTTAAGCCGATGATAACAAATAGCGTTAAATCTATAGTCCAGGAGTTAGCCTCGTCAGGAAGCCTGCATGACCCACTACAAGCTCTGCCAAATTATCCTGTTTTTTCAGTATCACAAAACACGTAGAGCACACCAGCCGATCCTAAACCATCGGCTATGACCTCACCTCCCACGATGATGCCCACACAACCTACGGTCATATTGCATAGGGATCCTCGGTCAAGTGGGGTGAGCCATTACCACGCCTATACCGACGCCGCTAAGTATGATCCATCCATCAATCTACCACCGTCGGCTCCTTTTTACGCTTTTCCCCAATCGGTTTCACAGCCGATTGGCTCCGAGAGATATCCCCAAGAGCCTACCCTGCTTAGAAACCCGGGTCCACACATGGTAATAACGTACTTAGAACCATTTATCCCGGTGCCGGAACCACAAATTAGGCATAATCGGCACGATCAGTATAATCGATTGCCGACGGCACGGCATAATTGGCAACCCGAGCTTGCACTCGGGGGGCAGGATGCAGATTATGATCGACATTATCAAGGGCCTGCTGTGCCAGTGGCCGATAATGCCAATTGGACCGATCAGATCTGTACCGTTTTGAGGGATCAGTTTGGCATACAACCAAAAGGAAAAGTGATCGGCTATAGAAAGCCGCACTCGATTACATAGATCGCATGCCTTACCCTCATAATTTCGAGTCCGGACTTTGCCAAATTCTCCGGGATGATTCTATCACTACCTCGAGCATGTTGGACGCTTTATCGCACAATGCGGTGAAGCGGCCTAGTCCGACGGGTTAAAAATTAGGTTATTTCCGTTATCTTTATCTGGGGTAGCATTTACTTGGTTCACTTGTTTGCCTCCAAATTCGGTCCATTTATGGAATGATTTGGAAAGCCGATTCAATGAATACTTCTTTTTGGGCAGTTTAGAGTTAAGAATTTCAGATCCGAGTTCTCGTTCGCCAAAAGTTTGGAGAATCGGTAATGATTACATCAAAAGGTTTAGAGAAATCAGAATCGTGTTTTAGCGTTACGCTACTCGACAATCAACTCGCCGATTTAGCATTTCAAGGTTTGATCCTCCTCTTAGGGAGAAATTCGTGGCAGAATTCATCGATTTTAGCCACTTATTGCATCGCGTATCGGCTCAAGAAAGCCGATTCACCGACAATAAGGTGTTTAATGGTAGATTTAAAAATAGTAACATCAAAGAAAAGGATAAGGCTAAGGTCAATATGGTTGAATATTGTCCTAGTGATTCGTCGGAAGACGAGGAAGCGTAAATAAACATAGCCGAATGGGTAAAAGGATCCAAGAAATCCTTAGTCCGTTTCTTGGCTTGCCGACTAGGAACAAATCGGAGGTCAAATACTCTTTCGATGTTTCCAAGTGCGATCGTATTTTTGATTTACTCGCAAGAAAAGATAATACGATTGCCGGAGGGACATGTGATACCGTCGCCGATGAGATCAAAAACGCGGTATTGCAAGTGGCATCATTCTTATTCACATAACACTAATGACCGCAATATCTTCCGTCAATGATCCATGCGCTATTGAAGATGGTCGGTTGAAGTTTGCCGATGAGCCGACCATGCGGTAGATGTCGATCCGCTTCCTATCAATATGGTACATTGCTCGCTAAAGGAAAAGAGCCGATGCAAGAAAAAGATCGACAAGTCGACATACAATCAAGCTCGGACGGCGCCGGACATCGAAAATTACCATCGGTTCCTTACAAATAGAAGCCGATCGAGAAGGAAAAATTCAAGGACCATCAAACCCAAGGGGAATCCCTGTGGGTAAATGGTACAAAGCGAGAAATCTCCATCTAGACGGCCCACGAAAAGGTTTGGTCCAACGCTCACAATTAATGGAAAAGTATGAAAGGATGAACAACGACCATCGTGATCATACCCACGGGTCGGATAATTTGTACCGCACAGAGAACGTGGAGAGGGCACATAGAAAGTGTCCCTTTGGCAATTTTGTGGGAGAGGAGAGTAGCGTTTCCATCACCGTATACCGCCGATGGAACATTATCCTCGAGACGATTATTAACGCAATCGCCGATATAGGCTATCCGGGCCGATTAGAGAGCAAGAGAAAAGTCACGTAAGGCCGGTCCATGAAAGATTATCTAAACCGAATCAAGAACAAAGTCAAGCCAAGACACACAAGACCGCTTCGATCAAGGAGACTTGGTGGCGAGATACGAAGCCGGTGGAACCTAAACCTGTGGTGCCCATCGGGCCCGAGCAAATCACAACGACGACGGCTTCAGAGGCTAAGGACACAAGAAATTCGTGAAGCCGATGCCGAGAAAGAGAGAGACGGCGTTTAATGAACTTCGCCCAATGAGATGCGCCAAGAAAGAGTGGAGAAGAAAAGAGCAAGTCAAGAAGATTTCAATCGGTGGACGACTTGATTCTCCCATGATTCGGATGACACACCTCCCATGGATGTCAACATGGTGTTCACATTGCCGCCGAGTTCAAAGTCGAATCAATCGCCAAAGAGGCGCTTGCTCGCTTATGCTCCGAGTGCAGAGCGCCATCTTTGAGAAACCCAAAGACGATCACCGCATCCAAACCTCTGTACACGAAAGGATATATAAATGGCAAGCCGATATCAAGGATGCCGGTAGACGGAGGCGCCACAAGAATCTAATGCCATACACAACATGTAAAAATCGGGTAAGTCCGACGAAGACTTAATCAAAACTAACATGGTTCTCAATGACTTCACAGCGCCCTACGAAGCAAAAGGTGTCATGGTCACAGAGTCGATCGCCGGTAGCAAGACCTTGCCGGCGCCGTTTTGTAATTGATGCCAAAGGAAATTACAGCAGTCTTTGCTCGGACGGGATTGATTCATGCAAACCGCAGATCCCATCGACCATGCATCAGCGCTCGCTCAATGGAACGGAGAAGAAGTCGAGGTCGTTATACCGATACATCGGCGACATCGCCATGGCTAGCTCCGGCGCGAATTGGCAACACGAAGAAGCCGGGTCAGATATCGGGTAAGGCGCCGGGCGATCGCGATTTCATATGTGTAAGCAAATCGGACTTATGCCGATCGCTGTCAAGCTCGACACCTTTGATCGGCAAACGAAATGTTGCAACCGATGGGGACAAGAAAACATTGAAGGCGCTACAGACAAAATGCAAAGCTATCGGCAAACAACGGATAGCTACGGCCATAGAAGACTTTGAAGAAATAGAAAAGTTGGGGCAAGGGTTCACGCTCACCGATTTGCTTGAAGAAGTCGATATAGGTAACGTGATAGGAAAAGACCAACTTTTGTCAAGACAAATTTAGATGTGAAATACAAAGAAGAGCTAATAAAAATACTTAGAAATTATAAAGATTGTTTCGCTTGGGAGTATCATGAAATGCCCTGATTAAGCCGTCAAGCGGTGGAACATCGGCTACCTATAAAATCGGGCTATCACCGCTTAAACAAGATCCTGAGCGTTTTAATCCACCTTGTACCAAGTCATAAAAGAAGAGATAGAACGATTATTGCAAGCAAAGTTTATCGGGCCTTGCCGATCTGTTGAATGGGTTTCCAACATCGCTCCAAAGAATAAAGAAAATGGAAAACTTCGAGTATGTGTCGACTTTAGAGACTTGAACAAGGCGACGCCAAAAGACGAATACCCTATGCCAATAGCCGATATGCTTATCGATGCCGCATCGAAACAAGATCATAAGCTTTACGATGGTAATACCGGTATAACCAGATACTCATGGCGTAAGTCGATATACCAAAGACAAACCTTGGATGTCCCGTGCAATAGGGTTATTCGAGTGGATCAGAATGACTTTCGGCTTGAAAACGCCGAGCAACCTACCAATGAGCAATGAATCGATCTTTCACGATTTAATCGGCCACATCGTTGAAATTTATATAGATGATGTAGTGGTAAAATCTGCAGAAGATTTCCAACATCCGCCGACTTGGAGAGGGTGTTCAAAAACATAAGAGCGCACGGTTTGAAGATGAATCCTTACAAGTGTGCGTTCGTGTGTCAGCAGGATGCTTTTTAGGCTTTATGGTACATGAAAGGGGAATCAAGTCACCAAACAAGGGTCAAAGCCATAGCCAATACTAAGCCACCAACATGTAAAAACGAATTACAAAATTGATCGGCAAAATTAACTACCTCCGTCGGTTCATCTCGAACCTCTCGTAGGATCCGTGCTTTTACCCCATTGTTTGAAGTTAAAAGAAAACGAGGAATTTATATGGGGAGCCGATCGTGAAAGCTTTTGACGAAGTAAAAGGTATTTATCCAACCCTCGATCCGGCCGCACCGAAAAAGGTATTCCCTTGATTGTATGTCTCTACCAAGAAGATACTATTGAGCTGTTTTGGCGCAAGAGGTACATGGTAAAGAGAAGGTTATCTTTTATTTAAGCCGACGGTTGCTAGATGCGTAAGTCAGTACCTTTTATCGAAAAACTATGTTTATCATTGTACTTCTCATGCACAAAGCTAAGGCACTACATACTAGCATCGGCTTGTAAAGTTATCGCAAAACCGATGTCATAAAATATATATTGTCACCCAATTTTGCGAGGTCGACTTGGCAAATGGGCTTACGCCTTGGTCGAGTTCGACTTATCATACGAATCGGCCAAAGCGGTCAAAGGACAAGTCCTAGCCGATTTCATAACAGACATGACACAATGCAAACTTAGTCTTGGTGGCACCATGGCGGTTGTTCTTTGATGGATCGGTATGCGAGGAAGGATATGGTATCGGTATTGTACTCACTTCACCTAGAGGACATAGCTTCGAATTTGCATTCCGCTAAATAGCGATGTTCAAACAACTGGCCGAGTACGAAGCATTACTCAAAGGCTTACAGTTGTTGGAAAATATTGGAGTAAGTGCTGTTGAGGCATATGGTGATTCACTATTAGTAGTACAACAAATAAAAGGAGAATACCAATGTCGAGATGAAGTGCTATTAAAATATTTAGGGCAATGCACAGAAATCATCGACTCTTTTGCATCATTTTCTATCGGTCATGTTCCTCGAGAATTGAACGATAGAGCCAATGCTTTGGCCCAACAAGCATCAGGGTATAAAGATGTTGGCCGAAGTCAGGAAACTGAACTGGTAGATAAAGCAATAATGTGCACGGATATTGCTGATTGGAGGACGCAAATAAAAGACTATCTAGTCGACCCATCTAAGCCGACGGAACGAAGGATACGGCAACAAGCATTGAAGTACGTTATCATGGACGATATACTGTATTATCGGACTATGGAAGGCTTGTTGCTAAGATGTCTTGAGGCTGAAGAAGCCCGAGTGGCGATGGGTGAAGTGCATGAAGGCATTTGTGGTTCTCATCAATCGGCACATAAAATGAAATGGATGCTTAGGCGACAAAGTTATTTTTGGCCGACAATGCTAGAGGATTGCTTCAAATATTACAAAGGATGTCAGACATGTCAAAAGTTTGGCAACATACAACTAGCACCAGCATCGGCTTTGCATCCAATTATCAAACCTTGGCCGTTCAGAGGTTGGGGAATAGATATAATCGGCCAAATATTTCCTGCTTCGAGTAAAGGCCATAAATTTATTTTGGCCGCAACCGATTATTTCTCAAAATGGGTCGAAGCTATACCGCTCAAGAAGGTGACTAGCGTTGAGGCGATTAATTTTGTGAATGAACATATCGTCCATCGGTTTGGAATACCACAAACAATCACGACCGATCAAGGTACGGTATTCATGTCTAACGAGTTTCAAGGTTATGCAACGAGTCTAGGGATCAAATTGTTAAACTCTTCGCCGTATTACGCTCAGGCCAATGGACAGGCCGAGTCGTCTAATAAAACACTAATCAAGTTAATCAAAAGAAAAATTGATGAGAAACCAAGGAATTGGCATTCAACTCTATCGGAGTCACTTTGGGCTTATCGGCTATCTTATCACGGAGCGACAAAGCTTTCACCTTACCAATTGGTGTATGGACATGAAGCTGTTTTACCCGTGGAGATCAACATTAAGTCGATACGAATAGCCAGACAAAATGGTTTATCGGCTCAAGATTACAATGATTTAATGGTCGATAGTTTGGATGAGTTGGCGGAGTTACGTTTGTCTACGCTTGATCGGCTTAAAAAGAATAAGATCAGAGTTGCAAGGGCATATAATAAAAAAGTCATGTTTAAATCTTTCGATTTAGCCAATTTGGTGTGGAAAACAATACTGCCTGTTGGTTCTAAAGATAATCGATTTGGGAAATGGTCACCTACATGGGAAGGACCATACAGAATTAATCGGCTAGTCGTGGAAACTCATACTTACTGGAAACACTCGAGGGGTTTGTGCTACCAAAAGCTATTAATGGAAAGTATTTGAAGAAATACTACCCTAGTGTTTGGGTCGGAGCATAGCCGACTAAAGATCTTGTTCAAAAACCGAGGTTAACACGATGCCGTTAATCGGTTGAAAGGATTGCAAACTCAAAGATGAGCAAAATATAAATCGGTTAAACAGCCGATTATAAACATAACGAGTTACAAAACATTCCATAAGCATTCAGAACAAAGTGTTTTCAAAACAATCAGCAAAGTTTGACAGATCAGAAGTTCGATCATAGAATGCCCGATCCAGGGAGAGTTGCGCCCAAAGCCGACAACGCGCCTGCAGCCCTTGCAATCACGTCTTGGATATCATCAAGGATTCGCTCGTCTTCTTTGGCGCTACCCGGGACTGGTATCACTTTAGCCGATTGATCCTTCACGCGTGCCACAGCCGTTGCAATCTCAATTTTTTCACCTTGTATTTCCGATATTGTTTCTTCCATGGAGACTTGGCCTTCTTGAATTTGTTTCTCTGTTTTGGCCAATTCTTCCAGAAGAAATTTCTTCGTAACTTCAAGTTTAGAGAGGGACTCCTTGGTCGATTTCAGCTTCTGCGCGTTGGCATCAAATTTGCGTTTCTTTGCCTTTGCATCTGCGACCAGTTCATCCAGGAGTTTCTTGTCGGCTTCTTGGGCTTCACGCTGGTTGATCCTTGCCTGGGCTGCTTCCACTTCGGATCTTCTGTCGTCTAGATGGCAAACATTGAGGAGAGCTGCCATGGCTTCTGGGGGTAAGTCGGCTTCAACGGAGGCCATGGCGTCTCGGATCGGCTGGTTATTTGACAGAATTTCCGACTGAGGCCTTGTAACCAAGTCGAAAAGCTTGTTAAGTTTTTCTTTCATGCCCGGGGCAGAGGTAATGGCAGCCGATGCTTTTTCTGATACTTGAAGAATTTTTCTGAATTCAGCACCAGGGTCGGACGCCATGATTTCTGGATCTTCAAGATCAGCCAAAGAAAAGCCTAATAGATCAGTCGGGTCCGATGGCTCTGGAGAGAGAGTGACTACAGGCTCTGACATCGGCTTTGGTGGGGAGACAGGAGTTGTGATGCTTGGAAGGTTTGCTAAAATGTTTGCAACACAGGCGATTGAGTCAGTGCAGGAGATGCACTGACGGTTAGTTTATATATTCAAGAAATAATAGCCGACACATATAGCCTATTGATAATATGACAAGTTCACTGTCATAAAGGGTCAAGTATGAGAGCTCTCACCACTTTGCTCCCGAGGTTTAGGCCCTTTCTTTGTTTGGAGCTTTAGTATACTTCGTTTTCTTTTCTGGAAACATAATCGGCTATAAGTTAGTTGAAAAAAACAAGGATAAAATATCAGCCGATTATTTTTACTTACTTGGTTGCTTCTTCTCAATGTCCGATAGAGATGGACTTTGAATTCCCAGGGTACCTGAGGTATACCCTGTAAGGCCACTCATCCAAGTGACCTCTTTGCTTGGCCACTACTTGATTGGCGTAAATCGGCTTTTGCCACAGCTTTAGTCCTAAAATAAGAAACAAAGATTAAGAGTATACTTAAAGAAATTAATATACGTAAGAGTATTAATCGATCCGATACCTTATCAAGATCTATAAGACTTGTGTTAGTATAACCCAAGAGTTAGTTTCATCACTTGAATCGTTGTTAGTCTCTACCGCGGTTCGTAAAGATTTGGAAGAAACTCATTAACAATAGCCGACGGTGACTTGTCGTAATATAACGCACTTGCAACGGATGACCACCATAAAGAGAAACGCCTCGAGCGACGGGTATTCAACACAAAATGAGGCAAGTATTTGATCCGAGCTCGTCGGCAATCTCAATTACAAGGTGGCTGCGGTGGCATTGCGGACCCTAGCTCTTGGTTGAAGCCGATCAAGCAATGGCGATCGGGATGACTGACCGCTTCCTCGCCGAGCATAAATCAAGGATTATAGAATTCATATGAAGGTTGGAACGTCCGATTCTCGTGTGCGGAATCGACATGTAGAATGTCTTTGGCGATATGAAAATCTTGAACAAATCTAAAGTATCATGCGGCATCGTGAGCGCTGTCGGCTTCAAGGTGAAGAAAAGAAGGCCATGCGAAAATCGGTCAGACTTGTATAATCAAGAAATCATTCTGCTTGAATTCATTGCTATCAAGTTGCGTAAAAATAATGATATTTCTTAGAGCCGATAGGGGTAACCTTTGTCTCATTTCGAGCACATCATGAACCTTTCCCGACGATCGGCTAGCTATGAACCGAGGTATCATACCTTCCGGGGTATCTTCTCGGGGGAAAGCCGTATCTTCAGAAGGATTTAACTCAAACGATCGGCTGAATAAGCAATATAACCAAATATGAATAAACCAAAGAGGTCCTCCTACATTTCCGACGATGAATTTTGAAAACCCAAAGAATGTACCGACACCTTATTATGTGCATCATCCGATAAATCGCGCTTAGGAATATCTTTCCAAGTGCCACCGCCGCCTCTACCAATTGTTCTCGCTATGGTTTGATATACTTGAGTTGGTCCTAGAAAGCGCCACAAAATAAAAATCGGTCTAGCCAGAGATTCAAGAAAGCAACATGCTCCTCATCCGACACTATCCCATTGACCTTGTTGTTATTTCTGATATATTTCACCCATCCTTCACCCTTGGATTTAATAAGTTTATACTTGGGCTTGGCATCGTAGTTTATACTTGATCTCCATCGTGTCTCAAGCAACATAATTGAGCAACATCCAAAAGGGTTGGGCCGACAAGATCGGTGCGGAACATGAAGGCATTAAAAGTGTCCGACCAGAAGTAACAAGCCGTGGCCACTAAGGGCTCATTGGCCTCCGGATCGGCTAAAGAAAGGGGGAGACATTCAACTATGCCTATTTTTTCCCATTCAACCCTCTTTTGAGCTGCTACACGAATATACCATGATCTCCACCCTTTAAGAGCCGTCGGCCAAGCCCTGAAACTCTTAGTCCAACCTCTATGTTGTGCCCCGGCCGACAAAGGAAGACGAGGGATTTCTTCGTTTATTACTGAATCAGACTCTAAATTTCCTACTGGACCCAGATAAAATTGGTCTTTGCTGTTTGGGATCGGAATGAATACCTGGGAAGGATCCATAGAAGCAATTCTGGCAGCCGATTGGAAGCAGTGCGCAAAAGCCGATTGGAACCTTGACAAACAAAGCCGATTGTGGATGAATTGAGAGCTTGTACGCGTGAGGAATGGGTCCCGGGAGGCTATATATTTATAGCACGATAAAATTTTTGAAACGGCGGGAAGTGAATTTCAAAGGACATAGTAATTAAAGCGCACTACCCGCATGTCAGAGATTTACGACGAGAATAAAGCAGCAGTTAATGGGTGAAGTTTAAACGTTAGCCGATTTAACAAACCTATAATTGTGATTTTTGATAGATGACAAGTCATCTTTCAAAAATGGGGGGCATATGTTTGCACCAAAATTCGGCAATATATCCAAATCAGGCAATAAAATCAAAGGTATGGAAACAAATTAAGGATTGGAAAGAATCCAAGATATTTGGTAACTGCAAGGTTTTTAAGGAAACAATCGTCCAAGATAAGGCCGACGCAGATACGGACTCTGAAGCATGTTGTAGTAGGACACGATCGGCCGAAGGGTATAAAAGAAGAGCCAAAGCAAGTTGCGAGAGATCATCAACACAACACAATCAACTAGCTTTTACTTTTCATCTACTTTTCCGTCGACTAGGAGTAGTTCTTGTAATTTAGCCTTTGTAATCGATTTTGATCAATAAAGTTGCGATCGCCGATTGTTGATCATCCTCGCCATTACCCCTGTGTTTGGTTTATTCGATTTTGTTGTGCATCGCCTTCTTCGTAATTGATCCGCTTTATCCTCCGATTAGCCTTAATCGCTAGTTAGATTTATCCCTTGATCTTGATCGGCTTAAGTCGATCGAAGTTTAAGCCGATTGATCTTAACGATCGGCTTTGTTTGAATTTTATTGTTTTTACCTTGTCGATTCTGAGTCAAATCGACCGCACGCCTCAACCAGTGTTCGTGCTCGTGTGCCGCCGTAAACCCTACATCAAGTTTTTGACGCCAACAGAGGGGTGCTCAGCTATTGGCGGAGATGATGCCTAGCCAACGCAAACATGGTGGGAGGCCCAAAAATCCAGCGCACCGATGCAGACGTGGTGGGAGGCCCAGAAATCTAGCAAGCCGGCGAAGCGAGGTCGGGCGAAGTGGAGGGAGGGTCGCACTGGTGGAGCGAGTTGCTTGTACGGGCTATGGAAGGCGAGGGTGATAGACTGACGGAGCACGCGAGGGATGGAGAAGGCGGAGTGCACGAAAAGGCGTGGTGGGAGGCCTGAAATTCTAGCGAGTCGGCGGAGCGAGGTCGGGCGAGGCAGAGGGAGGGTTGCGCTGGTGGAGCGAGTTGCGCATATGGGCCACGGAAGGCGAGGGCGACACACCGACGGAGCACACGAGGGACGGAGCAGGCGGAGTGCGTGGGAAGGTGCGGTGGGAGGCCCAAAAATCCGATGCGTCAGTGGAGCGAGGTCGGGCAAGGCGGAGGGAGGGTCACGCTGGTGGAGTGAGCTGCGCATACCAGCCACGGAAGGCGAGGGAGACACACCGAAGGAGCACGTGAGGGACGGAGCAGGCGGAGTGCGTGAGAAGGTGCGGGAGACGAGAGGGCTGGGAATCCATGCCTCGGAAAGAACTAGTGACAGGAAAGTAGGACTAAGGCATGCGTTGGCCGAATGATGGCGATCTGACGGCTCTGACGCGAACGAAGCGGCGTGACGCGAACGGATTGGCCAAAAATGGTATTTCGCATAAACAGGAGGGTCTCTCCGTAAAAGTTTCGAACGCGAGATCCATCGCTGGCCGTTCGCTCGGGATGGTCGACACGGCAACACGATTTCCGACATTCCAAAGGGGCTGAAAAAAACTGCGCCGAGTTCTTTTTTTTAAAAAAAAAGGAAATTTTGGTTTTCTCGGTGGTGTTTTTGTAAAAATCAGTTGGCTAGGAGCCATCAGCGAATGCACGTTACCATGGGCTTCTTTGTGAAAAAAACCAGTGGGGAAAAGTGGGAGGACCTATCTGCGATTGAAAAAAATAGTGGAGGACCCATCTGCGAATATACGGAACTACGTGGCCCTTTTTGGAAAAATTCTAAAAAATGGGCGAAGGACCTATCCACGATTGTAGAAAACCAGTGGAGAACCCGTCTGCGAATATAAAAAACTACGGGTCTTTTCTGGAAAAACAAAAAAAAAAGGCGAAGGGCCTATCTGTAATTAGATGGACCTATCTGTAATTTAGGTTACCATGGGGCCTTTCTGCAAAATAACCACGGAAGGACCTTCCCGCGATTTTGAAATTCTTGGAGGGCTTTTTCGCAAAAAAACGAGGTGGCACTCTACATGCGCTTGAATTCTTCCGCGCATAAGATAGATATAATTATGCATAACTTATGGATTAAGCATAGGGTACCTACCGAGACATTTTAAACATAGATTAAGCTACTGTACAGGGATCAATTTTCATGATTTTTCATCAAGTTGGGCTCTAATTCAAAATGTATTAGAAACTATTTGAAAACTACACTACTACTTTACAATTTAGTACCATTTGATCCTTCCCAACCATGAACATGAGTAAACTAAGCTTAAATCTAAATGTTTTTGCATAAACAGAGAGAGCATCATTTTACAAGGTCATAGGATTTAATTTCATCAAATTTGAAGTTTATTTGTACAAGTTATGATTATTTGATTCTTTGCATGAATTGATATTAGCCTATTTAGACATTTGATGCAAACTATGTAAAAATTTAAATATTTGTACATATTTGGGAAGCTTGCAATCTCAGGAACATGGAAAAATTGGTTTCACCATTTTTATACTCAGTATGTGAAAATTTAGTATTATGCACAGTTTTAGCCTATAGCATTTATTTAAGCTCATTTATTGCACAGTGGTCAAACTAAAATGTTTTTGTACATTCAGATTATACATGATTTTGCACGAATTTAGAAATGTGTTTCACTAAATTTGGAGCTTTATTTCAAAAGTTATGAGCATTTGATTCGGCTCGGGTTTGGAAATTCAAATGAAATTCGAAAATACGCTTTTGAATTGTGAAAGCACCTTTCCATTTTTTTTGAATTTCCGGCTTGTACTGACACGTGGGTCCCACGGGTCAGCGATCGGGTAGAGCCGGTTTTGCTCTTTCATAAATCTTGACCGGTCTCGAGAGCCATGGCGATGGACAAGTATTCCACCAAGCGTCCTATTTTTTCTGGTGTTGATTTTCCTTTCTGGAAATTGCGAATGGAGTCATACATCATTACTCAGTGCTTCCTGATATGGTAGAAGGTGAAACTTCCGTATGAGATTCCTGCCGATGAAAACGTCATGGCTAGCAATACGGCTGACGTTGAGGCAAACGCTAAGGCAAGGAACATTCTCATACAGGGTCTAAGCCGCAGTAAGTATGATAGGATTTCTCACCTCCGTTCCGCTCACGAGATTTGGGAGACCCTCAATGCTTAGCATGAGGGCACTACTCAAATTAAGACCGTGAGGCAGCATCAGTACAAGCGTGAGTACAACAAGTTTGAACAACACGCTGGTGAGAGTCTTGATGAATGTTTCGATCGTTTTACCAAGATCTTGAGCGATCTTCGAGCAGTTAGTTGCATATACCCTGACTCGGATAATGCTCGATATTTCTTGACCACACTTGATTTGCGTGTTTGGGAGATGAAGGTGACCACCATCAAAGACACCACTGACTTGTCGACCCTGACTCTTGATGGGCTTTATTCCTGCCTCAAGACTCATGAGATCGATGTCATCTCATGGAAGACGAAATCTCAGTCGATAGCCTTGGTCACCGATCCCATTGGATCTTCCTCTTCTGATTCTTTTGTTGGTTTCTCTCTTTCCGCCCTTTGCGAGCTAAGCGATGACCAATTAAAAAAATTTCCAGAAAATGAGCTTACTCTTCTTGCTCGCAAGTTTTATCATGCATACAAGAGGGTGAGAGAGAGAAAGAGAGGTGGCATGATCACATGCTTCGAGTGTGTTGGCCCCAACCATATTCAAGCTAATTGCCCCAAACTGGAGAAGGCTAAGAATAATGCCGGTGGTTCAGCAAAGAATGACTACATCGACAAGAACCGCAACAAGAAGCCTCCAGTTCGTGAGTCGGCGCGTAAGAAGAAGTACCGCAACTTCTCCAAGAACAAGAAGCTCTTCAACCGCGTCCTCGCCGCGCTTGACTACATCAACCTCCCCGACACATAGACATGAAGCGATGAGAGCGAGGATGAACTGTAAGAGAAGAAGAGCGGTGATGACTTCTCCGACATGTGCTTCATGGCCGACGCCAACAGCATCAGCGACTCCGAGCTCTATAGCGACTCGAAAGAGGTACCCTCCCATGACCAGCTCAATGAAGCTTTCTGCAAACCAGGAAAATCTCATGCTAAAGCTAGAGCTAGGTGTATGGAGTTAGAGAAGGAAGTAGGTACCTTGACTTGGGAGTTAGCTTCTCTTAGATCTTCTCCTTCTCGAGTCACTGATGACTGTTCTTTGTGTGATGCTTTTCTTGTGGAGTTGGAGAACCTAAGGACTATGCATGATAGTGTGTTGTCTGAATTAGATAGTCTTAGGTTGAAGAATGCTAGCGATAATTCTATTGATGCTATTCCACTAGATGCTAGTTTTCTTCATGCTCACTCTACTCCATCATGCTCTAATTGCTCTAAATTGCTTATTGAAATTGATGCCATAAGCGATCACCTTAGGAAGCTTTCTTCTAGAAACGATAAACTTGAAATACATGCTTCTAAGGACCAAGCCAGCTCATGTGAGGGCTGTAGGCAACTAAAACTTGACAATGAATCTCTAAATGTAAAGTGTGCTAATCTTGCTAAGGACTTACTAGCTAAGTCACAAGAAAGTTGCTTGCAATGTAATGTGATTGAGGGGGACTTGGATAAAATTCAAGTCGAACATAGGAAAAAATTAGAAGACCAAGCCCATAGGATTAGAAATGCGTCTTGCTTTTCTTGTGAAGCCCTCAAGATTGAGGCAGCCGTGCTGAAGGAGAAAAATGCACGTGCTGAGAGAGCTCATCTTTCTGGTTCTTCTTCCTCTCCTTCCCCCTGTTCTTTATGTGCCTCTTTCTTTCGAGATTGTGAGTATCTCATGAGCACTCTCGAGAAGTTTGTTGGAGGCAAGAAGAAGAACAATCTTATTCTAGACCAATCCAAGATTAGTAGATTTAATTAAGATCTAGGATTTGACCCCTTGGAGCACGCTCGGGCGCATCCTCCCACCATTGTACGTGGCTCCAAGAGTGGTGAGATTGTGGTAGCTCCCAGAGTGAGTGCCACTGTGTTCAGGTCTGCCGAGGTTGTCCATAGGACTTCTGTCCAGAAGGGTGTTACTCCTGTAGCTTCTGCCTCTAGCAAGGCAAAGTACACATGCACCTTCTGTAGGAAGGATGGTCACCTAGTAGATTTCTGCTTTAGGCGTGCCAAGAACACTCGGCGTGAGCGTGCTACTACTCTTAGGGGTATTCAGGGTCATCCTCACACTCTGAGTGCTTGTAAGGCACACACTGCTTCTAGATAGGTTAGAGAGTCACCTGTTTTTGGGCAGCATCTAGGACTCGATTCATGCTGTTTCTTCGAGTTTTAGTCCTGGAGCTGCTCGTGGTCAGTCTTTTCACCGTCCTCTTGATATTCCTCGTTTTTCTCATCGAGGTAGATATCAGCGGCATGAGGTGTTTTCAAGTAGGAGTTTTAGGCAACCTCACTGGGGTGGTCCAGCCTTTGCATCACGACGGGCCAACCTAGTTTAAGCTCCGAGATCATCTATTAGAGATGCTATTGATCTTGTTAGGGTTAAACGTCAGAGAGACACTCGAGTCCAGTCTTCTTCTGTGGCTGGTACTCTGAGGCGTCGTGTGGTTCAGTATTGGGTTCCCATGACTTCACTCTATCCCAGTACTGAGTCATCTTTCTCCCTTGTGTCTTGATCAGGTTCGTCGAATAGGGAAGGGAGATGTTTGGATTGTCGACTCCGGTTGTTCTTGTCATATGACCGGAGATTCTAGATGGTTCTCTTCCCTAGTCCGAGCCCCCGGTGATGAGTTGATCACTTTCGGGGATGCTTCTTCAGGTAGAGTCATTGCTAAAGGTACCATCTGCATTAATGACAATTTCATTCTTAAAGATATTGCCTTAGTAAGTAAGCTGCAATACAATTTGCTTTCTGTTTCTCAGCTTATTGATGACTCTTTCGAGGTGAGTTTCAAGAATAGCGCTCGTAGAATCCTCTATTCTTCAGGAAGGTTAATTTTCGGGATTTCTAGATATAGGAGAGTTTTTCATGCTGATTTTTCTGCTTCTTCTGGAGACTCTCTTCATTGTTTGATTGCTTTAGAGTCTCGTGATCTCTCCTTCTGGCATAGGAGACTTGGTCACATTGGTTTTGATCATTTGACCCGAGTCAGCAGCCATGATCTCATTCGTGGTTTGCCCAAACTCAAATTGGTCAAAGATTTAGTTTGCTCTCCTTGCCGACATGGCAAGATAGTTGCTGCTTCTCATCTCCTAGTCACTGTTGTGATGACTGATGCACTAGGACAGCTTTTACATATGGACACTGTTGGTCCAGCTAGAGTGCAGTCAGTGGGTGGGAAGTAGTATGTTCTCAGGTCGGGAGTTCATGTCCTCGAAGGATGAGACTTTTACCCATTTTAGGGGTTTGGTTCATAGGTTGTGTTTTGAGCTCTGTCGGCGTTTCGAGCACCGGCAAGTAAATTTGTAAGTCTAAGGGGCCGCGCGTTCCACTCCCTGAATGGATAGACTCAAAAGTCCAAGATGTATATTGGTTCGGGCCGAAGGTCTCTACTCCAGTTCGTGTGGTGGCGTTGTATTCCCTTCAGTACAGATGACTGCACAAAGTTTACAAGTGAGAGTGCTAATGGCTTAGCGAGATGGGTTCGATCGCCCTCCTACGGGGATTCCTGCCTCCTTTTATACGAAAGGAAGGGGCAGGTTACATCGAGAATTGAGAGAGGACGAGACGACCTACACTAGGGGCTTCGGTCCCGTTCACTGACCGATCACCACCCGCCTTGCCCATGCCGGGTCGGTAGCCTAGTTGGCGGGCGGTTAGGTATTTCCAGGAAACGCGTACACGCCCTCCGCGAACCTTACGAGTGTTGACGTTGTCGCATGACGTGGGTGTTGCCTCGGGAGAGCGTGTCTTAGTAATCTTGTATGTGACCACCGATGGATCGAGCATGACTTAGGTCACCATTAAACCTTCTTGGGAAGGAGCCACCGCCTTGTATAGTCACTTCGATTGACCCCATTCGTGGGTGCGTGGTGACATCGGTAGAGGCTTTGACACGCTGCCCTTGGCGGGGTTGTCTTGGCACGATCGAGTCGGGGATCCCGACCAGCTGCGAGGTCGGGAGCTCAACTGAATCGGAGACGCTTCCCTCGATCGGTCGGAAGGGATGTCTCGCGTGGCCTGCAGCGGTGCTCTGCGGTAGTGGGCCGAGGGCGGCTGTTGGGCTTGAGCTGCGCGTGAGGTCGCCCGGCTCGTCACTTCGTGCCGTTAGGGTACCCTATTATAAGTATTCGTCGGTAGCCCCGAACCCCGAGCAATTTGGCAGATTCGGTTGGGGTTGAGCTTGATGAGAATGGTGGCTCGGCCCGAGTGGTCGGTCCGACCGATTAGGTCAAACGATTTCTGCCAGGTGTACCCCGACGCATCCGACGGCTGCCCTGGAATTTTGCCTGGGGCATTCGAACCGCCGGGGGCTTTGAATCACCTCGTTGTGCACACCGCGCACGGCTTGGCGTGCCTCGCCCGCTCGTCTTCTGGACTTCTTCGGGTTACGTGAAAGGCGCCGCTTTTCCGGCGCTATGCGTATTATTGCAGACGTTTAATCTCCCTCCGTCCGAGTATATAAGGACGCTACGGCTTGCTTGAGTGATAGACCTTTAGACGAGAATCCTTTCTTTTGCTCCTTGAAATGGCTTCGGAGCACCTTCTAGTCTTCGGCTTTAGTGATGATGTCGCGGTAGAAGAAGAAGATCCTTTGGCCGAGCTTTGGGCTAAGTACGACCAGGCGATGGCCGAACTCCGGGAGGAAGAAGCTGTAGCCCGTGATGCTGCTGCCGTCGATGCGCTGCTCGAGGTCGTCCCGAGGCTCGAGGTAGCAAGGGGGGCCCTTCTAGAGGCGATGGCGCGAGGGCGCCGACTGTAGTTAGTGCGGCTGCGTCGATGTCGCTGAACGGCAGGAAGCGCGTCGGCGACGGTTTTCAGAGGCTGCGGGCGTGTCCGTCGACCGACTGCAAGGGCCTACCAGCATGCCGTCGGTGCCATCGATGCCGCACGGATGTTTAAGAGGTCTTGGCGCGGATAAAGTCCTGCCGTAGTGTAGCATAGCTATTCTTGCGTCTGTTGGGTACTATATTGTAAAGTTGTGTAAAGTTTGAGCCTGTTGGCCTATAATGAAATCTCCTTTTTCTTTATGAATGTCTTCGTGATGAGTTTGCTTCGTTTGAGTTGTCCGAGTTGCTCGTTTAATCGTCGTAGCTAGACCGTGCCTTGGTCGGCAGGGACGACCGCGATGCCCCTGCGCGGGGTTCGGGTGTCCGAGTTGCTCGTTTAATCGTCGTAGCTGGACCATGCCTTGGTCGGCAGGGACGACCGCGATGCCTCTGCGCGAGGTTCAGGTGTCCGAGTGCTCGTTTAACGTCGTAGCTGGACCGTGCCTTGGTCGGCAGGATGACCGCGATGCCTCTGCGAGGTTCGGTGTCCGAGTGCTCGCTTAACGTCGTGGCCGAACCGCGGCTTGGTCGGCGGGGACGACCGCGATGCCTCGCTTGGGTTCGGTGTCCGAGTGCCGCGGCCTTGGTCGGGCAGGACGACCGCGATGCCTCTACGCGAGGTTTGGGTGTCCGAGATCTCGCTTAACGTAAGAATGGACCGCGCCTTGGTCGGCAGGAAGACACCGATGCTCTCG
>JAYEVK010000263.1:0-134113 GCA_036346275.1 Otatea glauca | reverse complement strand
TTTGCTTTTCTGAAAGTGACTTTTGTGATTTGAATTGATGTCCTTTCTAAAAGCAAGAGTTTGAATTGATTCCTCTTTCTTTGGACACTAGACAACCAGGATTGTGACTCAAAAATCCCACATATTTTATGGTACTTATCCATGCAAGCTTGGGGTACACATAGTTGTCTAGTTTTTCGGTTTTTCACAATTCCTTTTAAGCGATCTTGTCGAGGTTTTTGTTGGAGTATTTTGGGGAATTTTTATTTATGCACCATTCACCCCCTTCTGCTCGCCATCTCGGTCCTTCAAAAGGATCAAGGACATCTTCCGCTACTTCCAAGGAAGCAAAGACCTTGGTCTGTTCTTCAAGAAATAATGAATTGAATTTGGTTGGCTATGTCCGATGTTGGTATTTATCGGACCAGATACATCGCAAGTCTCAAACTCGGCTATGTTTTCCTATGTGGAGGAACAGAAATTTCTTGAAGTCGCTCTGCGCACTCGCCTCGACGCTTCGACAAACCACTCGAAATCATCGCTTGTATGAAGCATCACGTGAATGTGCATGGCTCGTAAGAATGGTTCACCACATCCGTAAGACATGTGGTTTGAACATTGAGCAAACTCCCACAATAATTTATGAAGATAATGCACTTGTGTTGCCCAAGCACGATGGGTTATGTGAAGAGCAATCTCAATGGGCATATCAACCCCAAGTTCTTCTATGCTCATGAATTGCATAAGATGAACGAGATCAAGATATTGCATACTAAGTCATGTGAAAATCTTGCGATTTGTTCACTAAATCACTCCCAAAGATCTACCTTTGAAAGGTGCGTGAAAGGAATTGGGATGATGAGACTTAGAGAAGCAGATTTCAGGGAGATATGTCACATACTCCCACATGAATCCCGAGCATGAATTATGAATACCCAACATAAATCTCAAGATTAGCAATTGAAGTTGGGAGAATTGTACTTTTTCCTTAGCAAGTTTTTCATGAAGTTTTCAGTAAGGTTTTAACGAGGCAATTGCATAAATATAGTAAACGATGCTATGTACTCTTTCTCCAAGTATTTTTCCCACTGGTTTTTCCGAGTTTTTGAGGCATATGCATCTCGCAAAAGGGCTCAAGGGGAGTGTTAAGAAACTCTAATAGCCCATTGAAGGCCCATGTGCGTCTTAGCCAAAATCCTGATGAGCGCTAGAAAGGAGAGGTCCCCCCATGTCCGTAATTCATTAGAATAAAGAATTTCCGCTTTGCCTTCTAAACACGTGTCTCTCTCTTTCTGTTTCTCCACTTCAGATCTGTCGAACCCTGACTATTTGATAAATGGCGGTTCCTTAACGTAATCCAATCGACGGCTTCGCTTCTATACCGTTGGAACCGTATAGGGTTATGCAGTTCTTCTCTTGAATAATGGAGTTCCGGTTCATGCATGTCTAATTCCAAACTTTCCTAAATTAACAATCCCTTGGTCGATGCCGATGCTGCCTACAACCTAATTTAAGCATTCCAACTATGAGTGGCAGGGATTGCTTATTGTTAGAAATAACCTAATCGTTCTGCATGGCTAGAATTTAGAGGTAGTAAACGAGCCATGTTGATCAATGAGACAGGGTTCTCCTCTCCTATTTTTGGCTTCGTCTTCCTCCTTCCTCTCCATGATATTAGAGAGGAGCACCACCTCCTCCCTCTTCTTCCAAACACCTCCCTATCCTTCCTCCTGCAGCAGCTGTCGTGATACGGCAGCTGCTGCGAGCCAACACGCCATCATTTTGGAGGAAAGGCAACGGCGGCACATCTGATCTCCTACACCTGCTTTGACATATTAGATCGTAATAGAGAAAGAACCGCAGAAGCCATGGGCAACAATGGCAGAGAGCAGAGGCGCGGCGTTCCACGCCCACCGCCTTTGTCGCTCTACATCGACAGGGAGCAAGAAGAGGCCGCCATTAACGGGCAGCCGCCGGTGACAAGGACGCACCCGTCCGTCGCCTCCGGCAACAACAAGAAGAGGCTGCTGTCAAAGCAGCTGTCCATGAAGGAGACGACCCGGGAGGTCAAGGGGAGAAGAGGCGCCGGCAGATACAGAGGCAGAGGAGCAGCATGGGCACGCAGGACGCCGACGACGAGGGCTCTACAAACATGGACGCCGCCACCGACGGCGAAGCAAGCTCGAGCTCCGAGCGAGTGCACAAGGGCCTGACCGACGAGGACCTCGACGAGCTGAGGGATCCATGGAGCTAGGGTTCGGATTCGACGAGGAGAACGGCGGCCAGGACCTCTGCGACACGCTCCCCGCCCTCGACCTGTACTTCGCCGTCAACCGGCAGCCTCGGAACCCAAGCTGCGGGTGTCTACCAGCTCGTTTCCGTCCCTGTCGTCCGCGACGTCGTCTTCCTCCACGCTCTGCGGCACGCCGAGCCCGGGCAGCCCAAGCGCGCATCCCTCCCTCATGGACACATGGAAGATTTGCAGTCCAGGTAAATAACACCATTTCTATTCGTTCTATTTCTATCTGTTTCCATTCCTTGGTTTTGAGTTTGTGGCTTATGTCTTCTTTTTCTTTTCTATTGCCGTGATGCAATAGGAGATAACCTCAGCTTGTGAAGACAAGGCTTAGGCACTGGGCTCAAGTAGTGGCTTGTTCAGTGAGGCACTCCAGCTGAACGATGTAACCTCTCTTCCATAACAGTTGTACATCCGATTGTACATACTGACAGAACGTCGAAACCTTGTTGCTCTGATGACGCCCATGGTTGTTGTGGATAGATTTAGTACGGTATTTGTTGGCAACATTTGTTGTATATGTGCGCCGTCCCTGTTTTGCAAGGACATGATCAATGCCAAATCCTTCATTGGTCGCTTATTTCATCATCACCCATCTTAATTTATTATACTTGCCGATCGATTTTTTAGATGATAGCTTTGCTGATCGTTTTACTTGCTTGGAGTTCATATTGCAAAATATATATATATCATTTAATTGACGCCCATCTCTGTTCGAATTAAGTTCCGTTTACAAACGGAAAGTGAATTTGAATCGATTACATTGAATATACATTTTTAGATGAACACAGGTCAGGAAGACCCAATCCAATTTTTATTCATGAAACTGAAATACATGGTAAGCTGAATTAACACACATCCAGAAAACGGCAGTGCGGAAGAGCAGCCGCATTATTCTGCCACAACTGACAAACAGGGGAAACAAATGCATTTAGGCAGCATTGAAGCATAATAAAATCTTGCTTCGAGGCTTTGTTTGGATGACCCAAACCATGACAGGAGCCTAGGATCCAGGCCCAATCGTGAC
Source organism: Otatea glauca (assembly GCA_036346275.1). Classification (NCBI taxonomy): domain Eukaryota; kingdom Viridiplantae; phylum Streptophyta; class Magnoliopsida; order Poales; family Poaceae; genus Otatea; species Otatea glauca. The sequence continues at coordinate 130,811 of JAYEVK010000263.1, read as the reverse complement.
CTGAAATAACTTGGTTAGGCTATAGACTCCGTAGGTACGTCGTGCATAGAAATCGTGCAAGCAACAGAGGATAAGTTAATGGAACTGGGCTTGCCTTTGTGTGTATATATAGTTACAAACTTTTTAAGCAACAGTACCCTACGAAAAAATTTGTAAAGATTTAGAAGCCACATGTGATTAAGACGACGAGTGGTATTTGATGAAGCGACAACAAATAGAGTAGTATATTTTGAATTTCCCTTTAAATTTTTGTCTCTTTCCACGTCGTTAAAATTCGCTTCTCTCTAAAACCGCAGGAGACTGGATCTTGTAAAATGTCGCCCAGTAAAGAAGGTAAGACCGAATATGGATACAATGAACCTACCAGGTTCATACGGATCCACTATCTAACCATTGGTGATGCTCCGAGATCTGTTTGTATTTTATAAATACTACCTTTATTATACTTCATAGAGTTACCCGTCAGGGAGTCCCCCCACATGTCCTCCCTCCATGAAAGCCTTAACAAAATACGTAATTACATTTATATTCTTTCACCGGTTGAGGTAATTTTTTTTTCTGATTTAATTGAGCTACCAAATAATATTAGAAATTTTTGAAACTTTTTGATAAAGGTCCTCAGAGTATGCCTAAGCTATCATAAAAAATTTGCATCGTGATCAAACTTGTACGGTTTTTAAAAAATCCGACAATGCTACTGATGCATTCAGAGCAATTCAATGATTTAATTGAGATAATAAATCATGTTCAAAATTTTTGAAACTTTTTTATAAGGGTTCTGATAGGATGCATAAACTACCATAAAAAAATGGACCATGATTAAGCTCGTGCGATTTTTAGAAATTATGAATGCGTTTAAATTTCACTATTTTTTGTTTTCTAGAGCCATCAATTGCATTTGATTTTTGAAACTTTTTGAAAAGAGTCCTGAGAGTATGCCTAAGTTATCATAAAATTTCAGATTATTATCAAACTTGTGCAATTTTTAAAAAATCTGGCAATAGTGCTAATGCATTTAAAGCAACATCACTGATTTAATTGAGCTTTTAAAGCATGTTAGAAATTTTCGAAATTTTTTGAGGAGGGCCTGAGATCATGCCTAAGCTATTATAAAAATTTTAAAGCATGATAAAACTTATGCGATTTTTAAAAATTTTGACAATACTACTGAGGCTATTAAATTTCACTGATTATCTCGAAACTCACCCTCGCGTGACATCACTGCGCAAGTGTGCAGCATAGCGCCACACGTATGCATCTAGTTGCTTACAGGACATATTGAGAGAGAAAGGACATGTTGACAGCTGTACTATACATCTGGTCGCCACCTCTCCTTATCCTCGTCTCTCTCCTCACATAAGACGCCATTTCCATCTCTTTTTCTCTCCACAAAATCCGTTGGCCGGACAAGGCAGTCGGCACGGTGGTCGGACAAGGCGGGCGGCGTAGCAGCCGGCAAAGAAAGAGGTGGTGGCACCCCTTCCAGATCTGGCTGCTTTCCTGCCCCTTATTATCAACTCCGGTGAGCCTCCCACGACACTTTTGACAGCTCCGACTAGTCAGCGAGGCACGGAAGCAGCGACGTGGTCCGACGAGGCGACGACAGTCCATGCTCCACTGCGTTGCTCCACCGCCACCATCTGTTGTTTGCCGCCACCAGATTCGCGGGTACACGGATGTTGTAAAAACAGGCGCATTCATATAATAATAATATGATATGGTGAGCTATATTTTCAGCATTTTCAAAAAAAAATGCTCCTTTTCTGCTGATATCTCCCCGCTCTTAACATAATAAGATTGCAGGAGAAATAATAAATCGGATTATAAGGGCCACGATTGTACCATGCTCCACGGCTACGTAGCCGGCTCATGGACCTCCAGCTCTGATTTAATAACGTTGTGAGCTTTGACCTTTAGTTTTTTTTATGGATTATAACCTACAGTTTAATAATTGTTCTTAGATTGTCATACAATATTTATACACATTGAACACGTTGAGTTGCACCTACCAACCGATCCATCCAAAAAGTTGTTAGAGAAAGATGCACAGTATCATGTTAACTGTAGTCCCCTCACACTACTACAAAACCCCTTTCTTCGGGTCTATCACTGTCGGTTTAGCTAGAACCGGCAGTGATAAGATCGTTATCGCCGATTCTAAAATAAACCGACAATGATGCTATTATCGCTTCGGTTCAAAAAAAAAATCGACAGTGATAGTATCTTTCCGAAAAATCGTAACCTTTTCATACGGTGTCGGATGGAGATAAAATTTATATGAAAATTGTAGCACTCGACGACATCTACAACTTTGTAGTTAACAACTTTTTTATTTGAAGTCATTTAGATGTCCAAATAATGGTATCACTGCCAGCAGTAATAATGTTGTCAACCATTTTTCGAAAAATCATAACTTCTTCCTACGATGTCGGATGGAGATAAAAGTTATATAAAAATTGTAGATCTCGACGAGATATACAACTTTATAGTTAACAACTTTTTTATTTGAAGTAATTTAGATATCCAAATAATGGTGGTATCACTGCCGGTTGGCGGTTCGTATTCCCAACCGGCAGTAATAATGTCACAATCGCTTTTTTAACTATTTTTCAAAAAATCATAACTTTTTCGTATGAAGTCGGATGGAGATAAAATTTATATGAAAATTGTAGCTCTCGACGAGATCTACAACTTTGTAGTTGAAATGTTTTTTATTTGAAGTCATTTAGATGTCCAAATAATGGTATCACTGCCGGTTGGCGGTTCGATCCCCAACCGGCAGAATAATGATGTCAACCATTTTTCGAAAAATCATAACTTTTCATACGGAGTTAGATGGAGATAAAATTTATATGAAAATTGTAGATCTCGACGAGATCTACAACTTTGTATTTGACAATCTTTCCATTTGATGTCATTTAGATATCCAAATAATCATCAAAAGTTTCCGAAACAACGGATCAAAAGGAAAATATATCCTATGTTAGTTGAGGATTGAGTGATGGGTGAGATAGTTAGAGACATTCGCGTGGAGCAGCAAGTCGCGTGTTTGAGTGCTAGCAACTGCACGCGCGCGTATTTCACGCGAAAATCACGTGACTTGTGACGCGCAGTCGTGCGTAGAATACGGGGTGGTCGGTCCGGATGCAATTTTTTATTATTTTACCGAGTGATTTACGAACCGGACTATCACTGTCGAATAGGTACTGCCGGTTCCAATATCCGACAGTGATGCCAGTTTGGAACCGACAGTGATAACTGTTTCTGTAGTAGTGTCACCTTAGTGTAGCCTTCTCTAGGGCATTGACATAGGTTCTAAGTAATCTGCAATTATTTTTACTAAAATTGTGCCAGCCAAATCTTTTAACTTCCGAGCTCATGGCTCTAATACTATATTGAGTTTCATGTACCAATTAGTCCTTCTAAAAGCTTAAAAGTGAAGATGGGCATATATTGATACTTCAACAATACACAGCTCAATGGTAGAACTATTGTAAATTTGTAATTGAACCATCATTATAACTATCTTTAACATGAATGTTTTCGATTGCGATATGTGCATGTGTTGTCCCGGATACGAGTCCCTCTTTTATATATACGGCGTGTGGTATATTTGGGGACACTTTAATTATAACGGTGATTTTCTTTTGTAAAATGGAAGCCAGTTAATTTTAGGATATTACACCAATAAACATAATTACACAAAAATCAGACGATTTTGTACATATCTCGAACAAATTGAGCTAACAGAGCGCACGGATGAAGAATATGTTAAATGCAAACATGAACAAAAATTGTAGCAAATCAAGCGTGATGAGTCATTAGGGCGTACATGTTCGAGCCAGGGGATTGACCACCACTACTATAGTAAGGCATATAATAGACGTCTCATCACAAACAGTTTTGAAAAACTATCTGTGATGAGGAATATCACTGATGGTTATATAATGCAACCGTCAGTGACATCATTACAGACGGTACTCTTTATAAACTGTCAGTGATATACAGCAATATCACAAATGATTTTAGTACCAAACCGTCAGTGAGGCTATCACAGACAGTTTTAAACAAAAACCGTCTGTGATAACATGTATTATCCCAAATGGTGTTATTATAAAACCGTCTGCAATATCTCATTGACGGTTTTATTCTAAAACCGTTTGGGATTCTATGTAAATCACTGATGGTTTATGAATAGAACTGTCTGTGATATTACGATATATAATACAGAGATCCAAGCCACTTAGTGCTTTTAGGGTTTTGGATCTATCTTTGAGGTGGCTACGGCTGTGAGGCGATATTGTGAAATAAGACAATTGATTTTGAAGGGTGATTGTAGATCCATTTTATTTTGGTAATCTAAGGTTAGTAATGGGTTATAATTGCTTTATATTCAAGATCTAGCTTGGAAAGGAGAATTTGAAGATTGTTTAGATCTAGCTTGTATATCTATGTGTTCTTTTTGATCTAAGGTTAGTAATATGGGTTCTAATTGCATTATACTTAAGGTCTAGCTTGGTCGAGAGAATTTGAAGAATATTTAGATCTAGCTTGTAGATCCATGTGTTCTTCGTGATCTAAGGTTAGTAATTGATTCTAATTGCATTATATTCAAGATCTATCTTGGTAAGGAGAGAATTTCAAGATTGTTTTCCATGTGTTCTTGGTGATCTAAGATTAGTAATTGGTTTTAACTACATTATTATATTTAAGATTTAGGTAGCTAGTTTGGTGAAGAGAGAATTTGAAGATTGTGTTTAGATCAAGCTTGTAGATCCATTTGTTTTGTGTTCTAAGGTAGTAATTGGTTATATAATTGCATCATATTCAAGAAGCATCTAGGAATGCATAATTTAAGAATGTGTGCATGCGCACACCTAGTGTACTTCAATATTTGACACTAAATGTTATATGCGTAGTGTAGATGGATCGAAGCTGGATGTATGCTGAGAACCGTGTGAGTGCCGAGTACATTAATGGTGTCTCTGCTTTTTGAAGAGCTGCAAAGGAGGATATGTTTAATAAAGGGGTACAGTTTATGTCTTGTCCGTGCATTGACTGTGAGAATCTGAAGATGTTTTGAAACTGCGCAGATCAAAACACACTTGATTCTGAGGGGTTTCAAAAGGGGTACACATATTGGACAAGTCACGTTGAAGAGTATGATATACAGGAATGTGAAATCACGCGCTGAAAAATTGGCTTAGCAATGAAATTGGTATTATAAAGTGGTTGTGTTCATGGTATGTGCTGTACTTTTGCATTTGCTATTTCAGATAATCACTTGATATGCTTGTGATAGTATGGTAATTGTGGAATATAAGAACCCGAGTACCCTCATGACAAGCCCAAGAGGGAGGCCCAGAAGATACTCCCCGCGTCAGGCCCCACTGTCGTACGCAAGGGGACATATCCTAAAGGAAGTTGAACTTATATTTAGATATGATAGATACGGTTGTAATCCGAGTCGTTAATAGGGTAGATAAAGATGTAAACTCTATCCTATTAACTGACTAGAATCTTGTAACCGATCGGAATCTCCAAACCGATCAGGACTCTATAAGCCGCCCCACCCCCGCTATATAAGGGAGAGGGTGGGCAACAACATAGGGATCCGATCATCCAAACATAGTGCAATCAAGCCATAGAGCATAGAACACCTCATATCGCCCAGAGCATATTGTGCTTTGAGCAACCCCGGATCCAAGAGATCCATATAATCCCAGCACACATGATTAGGGTATTATCTCCTCCGCGAGAGCTTGAACCTGTCTAAACCCCTTGTCTTGTGTGACCTTCGAGTTTGAGATCGAGCGCCTACCCCATAAATTCATTGCCGACTACAAAAGTCAACAGTTGGCGCGCCAGGTAGGGGAAGCGCTATAATCTTTTCCCACGCACTGATGGCGCAATCGGTGGATTCGCTCACCACCTTCGCTCTCCGGCCGTGCATTCCGCTCAAAACCTCGACTTCGCCGCAGATGCTTGCGGAGAGCTTGTCTGTTCGTCCAAAACCGATCCGATCCGTAAAGATCGAGCCAACCCATGTCGTATGTCACTTTGACTTGGCCAAGAAACCGCCGGCGTCGCGAGGAATTGCTGCGATCTTCGTGGCATCTTCACGATAGAAGAGCGAAGACCGATCTCCAACGCCAACAAGAAGATCGTGAAGTCTGCGGAAGATCGCTTCGTAAGGGTAAGGAGGTGCAAAGCGATCACTCGATCTTGCGGTCGCAATGTCCGCGAGGACATCCCGCAATCCAGTTGGGAGATCGCCGCCTTCCACACGCCAATGCGAACGCCGCCGCTTCCAAGACGCTTCGACAAACCGACCCGATGATTGCATCGGATAGCCCGCGCGCCCGATCGTGGCCCGATCAAGGCCATGGTGACGGCGCCGCAATTCAAAGAAAATCGAAAAAGCCGGTAGGTGAAGCGCACTTCGCTTACGCAGCTTCAAGACGGCCACAAGCCACGCCGCGCTTCGAAGCGCCACCTTCGCACGGCCACGAGCCTACGTCGCGCTTCGAAGCGCCACCTTCGCGACGGCCACGAGCCTACGCTGCGCTTCGAGCGCCACCTTCAGACGGCCACGAGCCACGCCGCGCTTCGAGCACCGCCACACTCATCTACAAGCCTACGTCTCGCGCCACGAGCAAAGATGGCATGATCGTCAAGAACATATGGAGCATAAAGCGCTAAGTCGCTTACCCAATTATGTCATTGTAAATAAAATTGTTGACTTTCTCGACTTGCTACTTAGTTGACCCACAACTAAGCAAAGATATCGGGGCTACACCCAATAGCGCGCGCATGCGCACATCTTTTGAGTTGTATTTTTCTTCTTTGCTTAACGATTGCGAGTGAATCCGAAAGCGATAACTCCAAATTGTGAAGCTCGACCCCATGAACGGCGAACTTTAGTCACCCAAACACGTGCTCGAAAAAGAGCCATGAGCCGACTCCCAACGCCGGGGCTAGACTAGTCGTAGAGTGCTTAAACAAAAGAGTCAAACCACTCGGATGAATTCAAAATCAATAAGGAAAAGAGTAAAAACTCTAAAATTATATATACACCAATGACATCACATCCGAGTGAATTGTTTTTACATTGCCTAAGTTCTCGCATATACATGATTTGTGGCTACTAAATTTGGATGCGATGTGTGTGAGCTAACGCCTCAACGACGACATCAAGAACTTCGACGACGAATGAATTTGAAGGAGTGGCGCTGAATTTTGCCTCGAGCGGAAAAGCGCTTTTGACTTCGTGATATCGTTTGGGATACAAGATGTCCCAAGATGAGCCGATCGCTGTAATTCCAATAATGGGGCTAGGAACCACTCGAAAGTTTAACGCGTGGAGCTCTATTGAGTCCTTCACGATCTCTTTGCCTACAACAGGCACTCTATAAAGGAAAACTAGTCGGAAAGTCGCATCAAGAATCGAAGCACTTTTCGTGAAGCATGACTCAATTGGGCTGCCACCAGAAGGCGCAACTCGATCGCAAAGGACTCTGGGGCTACCGTGGAATATAAGAACCGGGTACACTCATGACAAGCCCAAGAGGAGGCCCGTAAGATACTCCCGCATGAGGCCTCATTGCCAGGCGCAGGGGACATATCCTAAAGGAAGTTGAACTTATATTTAGATATGATAGATACGGTTGTAATCTGAGTCGTTAATAGGGTAGATAAAGATGTAAACTCTATCCTATTAACTGACTAGAATCTTGTAACCGATCGGAATCTTCAAACCGATCAGGACTCTGTAAGCCGCCCCACCCCCGCTATATAAGGGAGAGGGCGGGCAACAACATAAGGATCCGATCATCCAAGCATAGAGCAATCAAGCCATAGAGCATAGAACACCTCATATCGCCCAGAGCATATTGTGCTTTGAGCAACCCCGGATCCAAGAGATCCATATAATCCCAGCACACAGGATTAGGGTATTGTCTCCTCCGCGAGAGCCTGAACCTGTCTAAACCCCTTGTCTTGTGTGACATTCGAGTTTGAGATCGAGCGCCTACCCCATAAATTCATTGCCGACTACAAAAGTCGACAGTAATGGATTTGCTTGATGCAATACGATCGTGTGAGTGGTTGCATGGACTGATCTTGAGTCAAGTCGTGGACTTGTGCTCGGAATTGTTTCTTGTTTGTTCATGTGCAGGTGTTCCTCGAGGGCGGACGTGGTCAATGACGGGACCAGAACTAGGTTCATGGAGGAATTGAGGTTCGGGACTAGGTTCGTGGAGGAACCGAGGTCTTAATGGTCAAGGATGTCATGCGACGCTCGCTGAGAACGGTGCACATGGAGGTGGTTAGTCACGTGAGTGCGCAGGGCCGACGCTGCAATTGTAATCGCTGGGGTAGTTTTCATGTATTAGGCCATGTTGGGCCGTGGACATGCATGCGAACTGTTGCTCATTATAAATAGGAGAGGATATCTCTGCTTAGGTCGAGAGTTAGGTATTAGAGTTTATACTTTTTGTTTGAAGCATCAGAATCGATTAGACAAAAAGAAATAAAATTATCAATTCTTTCAGCCAATCGAACAGCGTGAGTTCTTCTTGGTGCCTAGAGGATTTCCCTAGCGGCTGAGAGTTCTTGTACAGGAGCAGCCAGAGTTTTTCCCTTGCGTCTGGTGTTCTCGGCGTACGCAATGATCCAAGCGTGAAGTTCTCGGTACTTATAGTAATCATGATGCTACAACACCGCATACGCTAAAAATCTCGTTTGCTACAGTGATTTTTGGATTACTGTTCATGCACGATTTGCTTCGGTAATCGGTTTCTGGTTTGTTTGCCCGGTTTTTGTTTTGATTGCCCTATTTTGTTCTTATAGATTGATTCATTGTCTCTCTTGATTCAACGAGTTTAATCTTGATTTGATCCATCCAAAACCTTCCTAGAGCATCAACTTAGTGTCTCTCAAAGTTTCGTTGGTTAATCTTTTGTAGATTGTGATTAATCAGGAAATTAGGGTTATGTCTGTTCTCGTCATAATTTATCACAGAAGGTTGCAAGGTTAATAACTTTTGATCTGTAGGTCTAATCGAGCGTATTCTTTTTAGATTCGTATTGGAATCTAGTTTCTATAGTTCAAATTTTAGGTCAATCCGACGGTTGGATCTCAAGAAATTCACGATTTACCGAACATATCTAACTGCTTTTGTTGAATACGAATGCAATTATTTGAGTCCGAATTGGGGTGAATTTTTAGTAGATCAAAAATTTGATTTTAGTTTCCGTAATCATTCACCCCCTCCGATTGCTAGTTTAGTGTATATCGATCCTACAAGTGGTATCGAGCACGGTTTTTCTAATTTATCTTAACCGTGATTAGATTCATGGATCGTTATTCGACAAAATCGTATGTTTGATGGTGTTGATTTTCGCTTTGGAATGCCAAGATGGAGGCGTTCATCCAGGCGCTGAGCTTCGCAATTTGGGAGAAGGTTTACAAGACGTACGAAGTCCCTGAGATCGACAACATCAACGACGCCAATCGCGCATATGTTGAAGCAAACAACAAGGATCGCAACTTGATCATCCAGGGCTTGGGACACAGCGACTTCGTTCGAGTGGTTCATCTTCGATCCGCATATGAGGTATGGAAATCTCTTTATGATTATCATGAGGGTTCTAACATCACAAAGAGGTTCATCAGATATATATAAGAAAGAATACATGCGATTTGAGATGAAAACCGTGAGTCGCTAGATGATTTCTTTGCATGTTTCAATAAGATTCTTAGCAATTTACGTGTTGTTGGGGTTAGCTATGACAATGCTGCTAATGCTAGACAAATGCTTAGTGCTTTGGACATGTCGGTGTGGGAGATGAAGGTAACATCTATACGAGAATTTACTATCATGAGCACACTCACATTAGAAGTTCTTTATTCTAAGTTGAAGACTCATGAATTAGATGTTCTTGCTAGGAAGAATGATCATAAATCAATTGCTTTGACCTCCCAATCTAGCATGTCTCATAATAATTCTTCTTCAAGTTTTGCTTTGTCTTTCTTGTCTTCACTAACCGATGAACATATTGAGGAATTTCCTGAAGAAGACTTGGCATCATTCTCTTCTCGCTTTAATAAAGCTTTGCGTAATGTGAGAATGAGGAAGAGAGTTGGTAGTGGCCCTCCAAGATGCTATGAGTGTGGTGATCTCAACCACATTCGCTCAAATTGTCCTAAACTTGCGTGTAAAGCATCAAGGGAGGAGAAGGACAATGACAAAAGAAAAGAGAAGAAGAAGTTCTCTCCAAGTGATAGAAAGAAGAAGAGCTTCATCAACCGCAGTTGTCCATCGGGTTCTTTTCGCTCTTGAACAAGTAAATCTGAGCGATGTGGATTCGGAGAGCAGTGAAGATGACACAACAATTCCAAGCAAGCATGAATTGACAGGGTTGTGTCTCATGGCTAAAAGCAGCGACAACTTCACCGATGATGATCATGACAGCGACTTCAATGAGGCAGAACCTTCTTACGATGAATTAGCTATTGTTTTTGCTCGTGTTGGTAAATTGCTTGATAAACATAACAAGAAAATTAAAAAACATGAGGTTCTTGTGGAATCTTTGAATGCTGAAATTGCTAGACTTAAATCTTTGATTCCTGATTATGATGCTTGCAAATCATGTGACTTAATTTATTCTGAGCTTATGCTTCAACTCTTGATAAGCTTAGAGATGAAATTGAGAAGAATGAGAAAACTGTTGCTTTGAATTGCAAACAAATTAAAGATGTTAGTTGCTCTACTTCTGATTTGGATGAATCAACTTCTTGTTCTAAATGTTCAATTCTTGAATTGAAGTTGCATGATGCTAATGCTAGAGTTTCTCAAATGACAAATGATTTGCTCACACATGAGGTTCTTTCATGCTCAACTTGTCGCAAGCAAAAGTAAAAGTGGACGTTCCTTATAATAATTGTTTAACTCTTTCTCGAAAGGTTGATTATTTGGAAAAATCTTTAGAACATTTCACTAAAGGAAAGAAAACCTAAACATGATTTTGGATCAATCAAGGGTTAGCATTCATAACAAAGGTTTTGGTTTTGATTCTTGTGCTCATCATAAATCACATGCTCCCACTGTTGTTAAGGCACTTGAAAGTGGAAAATTTGAAATTGTCAATGAGCCTAAGAAAATTGTTTTAAGTCCTTTGAGTTTTATCTTCTACTATAATGAATGCAAATGTTGCTTCTACTTCTAAAGCTAAACATCATGTTAAGTACACTTGCACTCATTGTGGTAGAGATGGACACTTAGTAGATTTTTTGCTTTAGACTAGCCAAACAACAAAAGAAAGAAAAGGCTAAGGCTAGGTCTAATTTCAGACAGGCACGCTTTGCTCCTCATTATGTTCCTAGGGTGATGCAAACACTTTTTGTTGCTAGAAACACGAGATATGTTAAAACTGCTTTTGTGTATAAGCATACTCGTGTTGTGCCTACTCGTCGTGTGTCTCAGTACTGGATTCCTAAATGCTTTATTTCTAACCCCAGTGCCGAGGCCTCGACATCTTCTAGTGCTATGTAGGTTTTTCAGATGCTGGTTGGAGAACAAAAGCTTAGTGGATCTTGGTCTTTTACAAGATGTGATCAAGACTTGGATGGTTCTCACCCTTGAGATGGCTTTCAAGAGGCATGTGCAATAATTCTTCACCTACTTCGTGAGCTATTTTATACACTCATGTCTTTTACATTCACACATATCTAATTGTGGTATGAGATGATATATTTGTTCATATGCTCATATGTATCCCCTAGCATGTTCAATCATGTTATATCTTATATCATGCCTTTTCATACTTAGTATGTATTTATCATGATTCATGCTTATGCTTAACTGAACATACCATGATAACTCAAACACATGTATATCATCACCTCTCTTTTGATTTCATTGGTTATTCGTTTGAGGGGGAGTTAATAGACTTTTGGTGAAAATTTCTTTCGTTTGACTATTGGGAGGATTGTTCTTTCAGACTTTTGTTTATAAAATTAACCCCATTGGGCGACAATTTTGAAGAAAGTTTTTAAGATGGTTTGTTTTGAGGGGGAGTTTATGAAAACTTTATAATATTTTGTAACATACTTTTTATTTTGTGTGTTTCTTAAATGAAAAACGAAAAAAAATAATAATGAAAAAGTAATGAGCATTTTATTTGATACACAAATGTCATTTGAAGCCATGTTTATGCATATATGGTGTAGCTTATGTCATGACTATTTAATTGGAATGACAATTTGAATTAAATCTTGTCATGGTTGAACTTTCTTGGCTATCTTGATCCTGCTCAAAAGTGCTAGATATGAAATTTATCAAAGTTAAGTGCTAAAGCTCAAAGAGTGATTGTTGATAAATGCAAGATCAAGGTTATGTACTATCGCACTTCTTCTTTATGAAACTGCTTATCATTGCACATTGATATGAACTTGGAAGAGGTTGCGTATGACCGAAACCATGAAACGTTAAGCTTGTGATTGCTTGGCATGGTTGAAAAGTAAGGCTGATAGTATATTTAATTCCTTGAAATTTTTACATTCTATTGCATTCGATTAATGAATTAGTTTTTCAAGCATCAATAAGTGCACAAAAATTCACTGTTTTAAGGTTTTGAGATTGTTGAGAAAGAGAGATCATGCCATGCAATAAATTGTTAATAGTACTTGATTCCTAGTTATGCTTACTCTACATTGTCTTTGTGTAGATTTGAGGGTGCAAGTATTTTTGATAAATGGCTTGGTGATGAATTTGCAATATTTGTGGATGACTTAGAATGCTCATTACATACAAAAAAATGTCAAACTTAAAAAATTATTTTCTCTTTTGTGTTCTTGATGAATCCATTGTCAAAGGGGAGAATTTTGCCACTTTGGAGAATTTTGAGGAGATTTTTGGAGAACTTTATACATGCTTTACACATGCACATGTTCTCAGATAAGTGGTATTCATTCATTCATTCACTCACATTTTTCTTTTTAGGGGGAGATTTTTCTTATTTTCACCTAGGGGGGGTTTTTCACTTTGCATATTTGTCAAAGGGGGAGATTTTGCTTTTCTCACTTTGGCTCTTGATTTTAAAACTTTTTTATTTCAAAAACTTTTCTTGTGAGGTGAATGCCAATGCTCAGTTCTAAGTGGATTTGCTAATGTTTTCATCAAGGGGGAGATTGTGAAATCATGTGCTGAAAAATTGGCTTAGCAATGAAATTGGCATTATAAAGTGGTTGTGTTCATGGCATGTGCTATGCTTTTGCATTTGTATTTTAGATAATCACTTGATATGCTTCTGATAGCATGGTAATGGTTTTGCTTGATGCAATGTGCTCGTGTGAGTGGTTGCATGGACTAATCTTGAGTCCAGTGGACTTGTGCTTGGAATTGTTTCTTGTTTATTCATGTGTAGGTGTTGCTCGAGGGCGCACGTGGTCGATGACGGGACCGGAACTAGGTTCATGAAGGAACTGAGGTTCGGGACTAGGTCCAGGGAGGAATTGAGGTCTTAGTGGTCAAGAATGTCATGCGGGATGTTCGGGCAAAGAACGGTGCACATGGAGGTGGTTAGTCACGTGAGTGCGCAGTGGGCCGACTTTGCAATTGTAATCGCTTGGGGTAGTTTTCATGTATTAGGCCATGTTGGGCCAGGTGGACATGCATGCGAATCTGTGCTCATTATAAATAGGAGAGGATATCTCCTGCTTAGGAGAGAGTTAGGTATTAGAGTTTGTACTCTTTTGTTTGAAGTACTATAATCAGATTAGACAAAAGAAATAAAATTCTCAATTCTTTCGGCCAACCGTACAGCGTGAGGTCTTCTTGGCGCTTAGAGGATTTCTAGCGGCTGAGAGTTCTTGTACAGAGCAACTAGAGTTTTTCCCTTGCGTCTGGTGTTCCTGGCGGCTGCAGCGATCCAAGCAAGAAGTTCTCGGTGCTACAGTAATCTGCGATGCTACAACGCCGTGCTACAGAAAAATCTCGTTTGCTACAATGATTCGCGGATAACTGTTCATGCACGATTTGCTTGGGTAATCGGTTTCTGGTTTGTTTGCCCGGTTTTCATTTTGATTGCCCTATTTTGTTCTTATAGATTGATTCATTGTGTCTCTTGATTCAACGAGTTTAATCTTGATTTGATCCATCCAAAACCTTCCTAGAGCATCAACTTAGTGTCTCTCAAAGTTTTGTTGGTTAATCTTTTGTAGATTGTGATTAATCACGGAATTAGGGTTATGTTAGTTCTCGTCATAATTTATCACAGTAAGGTTGCAAGGTTAATAACTTTTGATCCGTAGGTCCGGTCGAGCAGATTCTTTTTTAGATTCGTATTGGAATCTAGTTTCTATAGTTCAAATTTCAGGTCAATCCGACGGTTGGATCTCCAGAAATTCGCGATTTACCGAACGTATCTAATCTGTCTTGTTGAATACGAATGCAATTATTTGAGTCCGAAGTGGGGTGAATTTTTAGTAGATCAAAAATTTGATTTTAGCTTCCGCGCAATCATTCACCCCTCTCTGATTTCTAGTTTAGTGTATATCAATCCTACAAGGAAGCATGTAGTATTAACATCGTCGACGAAGTCAAATGATATGTCTGGATGATCATATCAATTGTGCTTCCAATGAGGATAGGTTGTAGGACGACAATCTAAACTGGGATGTCGCGCGACGAGAAGGGAACCGTAATGACAAAGAATATGGTAAATTCAAGCTTGATGGAGGACTCAAGAAACCTTTGTTCCCCAGCTGCAAGTCGAAATACACAAGGTTGTCATCCGTGCTTGAACTGCTGAAATTGAAGGCAAGCAATGGTTAATCCAACAAGAGTTTCACAACGCTGTTATGTCTATTGGCAGACATGCTTCTAGAGGGAACGAGTTGCTGACAACAATCTACAAAGCTAAGAAGATTCTTTGTCCCTTGGGAATAGAAGAAGAAAGAATACATGCATGTCCGAACAACTGTATCCTGTACGCAAAGAGTACACAAACTTGCATGTATGTCCAGCAGTAACGATCCCAAGACAAGCGTAAGAGTCATTCAAATGATGATAGAGAGGGCATCAAGGTGAAGAAAGGACTTTCTGCTATGGTGGCATGGTATCTGCCTGTAATTCCTCATTTGAAGCGTTTGTTTGAGAACCCAAATGAGGCAAAACTGCTGTGTTGGTACACGGAGGAGCGTAAGAACGATGGAATGATAAGGCGCCCTGCTAATTCCATCTAGTGGAGAAACATCGATAGGAGGTTTCAAGAATTCGGTGTGGATCCGAGAAATATAAGGTTTGGATTGAGTACAAATGGAATGAATCTTTTCAAGAATATGTGCAAATGGCATAGCACTTAGCCCGTGAATCTCTGATATGCAACCTTCCTCCTTGGTTGTCTATGAAGCGAAAGTACATTTTGTTGTCTATACTTATCCAAAAATCAAACAACTGGGAACGATAGTGGAAGATCCAAAACACTATGGGTTCCCTGGCATGTAAGGGATGCATACAAATGAGAGAACTTCACTTTGCACCGCTGTTGTTCTCGCACCATAAATGATTACCCTACTCTTGGTAACCTATCACCCAGTACAAAAGGAACCAAAGCCTGTACTCACTACTTAGACGACATCGAGAGTGTGTGGTCAATCACTCACGCAAAACCGTACATGCGTTATCGTAGGTTCCTTCGAGGAATCACCCATACCGCAAGATAAAGAAACAATTCGATGGAACAAACAAAGACGGTTCACTCCAAAGCCTTTATGTGGGATAGATGTTCGTGATATGGTTAAGAACTTGGATGTTGCGCTTGGAAAAGGACGTAAATCGAGGTCCCATGAGAAGAGCATGTGGAAGAAGAGATCAATATTTTGGGACCTACCTTATTGGGAGAACTTAGAAGTTCGGCACTGCATCGACGTCATGCATGTAGAGAAGAATGTCTGTGATAGCTTGATTAGTCTCTTAATGCATATTAAGGGCAAAACAAAGGACAATGTCAATACATGGCTTGACTTGGTCGATAAGGGCATAGACCTGAGTTAGCATCGAAAGAGGATAAAGGCCTAACGTATTGCGAACCTACTTGTTACACTTTGTCCAAGGCCGAGAGAACTGAAATGTGCCAGTGCTTGCATAGTGAGAGAGTTCCGTCTGGTTAGTCCTCCAACATGAAGAGACTTGTTTCGATGCAAGATTTGAAATGAACTGGTATGAAGTCTCATGATTGTCATGTGTTGATGACACAAATGCTCCCTATGGCAATTAGAAGTATTTTGCCGGTCAAGGTTCATGAGACAATCACGAGGTCAGTGTTATTTCTTTAACACAGTTGCTCAGAAGGTCATCAATTCCGAAGCACTAGATGGTCTGCAGGCTGAGGTTGTGATGACTTTATTAATCTTCAAATGTATTTTCCTCCGTCGTTTTTCAATATCATGGTCCATCTCGTTGTTCACTGTCTGATAGAGATAAAAATGTGTGGGCCCGTGTTCCTACGTAGCATGTACCCATTCGAGAGGTATATGAGAATTGTCAAGTCCTACGTATGGAATCGATCTCGGCCGAAGGGTAGCATTGTCAAAGGTTATGCAACCGAAGAGGTTGTCGAGTTCTACGTCGATTACATGGCTCAGGTCAAACAAATAGGTGTGCCTCGATCTCACCATGAGGGAGACTCGTGGCATCGGGACCATCGAAGGAAAGCAATCACGCTTGATCCGGCTGCCTACGCCAAGCTCATTTCACGGTTTTGCAACACATGGTTGTAGTGTCCCCGACATCAACGAGCATAAGCACTTCACTGGTAAGAGAATCTGCGGCAGGAGTCTTGGATCACGAGATCGCATAACCTTCAGTTCAACAGATTGTTGAAGGAGCGACCCATCACTGGAACCTCACCAGATGATACACTTACATAGTTGGCAAAAGGGCCAACATTTACAGTTGTAACATGGAAAGGATACAACTTAAATGTGTACATATTTTACACGAGAGATTAGGATATGATGAGCATAAACCGTAACAAATGTGTACGATAGATGTGTTCAATACCACTGGTCAACGAGGAGCTCATACTATGGGTTCATAGAGGAGATTTGGGAGCTCGACTATGTACCATTCAAGATCCCCTTATTTCGGTGCCATGGGTCCACCTTCAGCAGTGAAGGTTGACAAGCACGTGTCACTATCGTCAACCTCGCACGTGTCTGGATACCAAGATGAACCATTCGTACTCACTAACCAAGCTGTTCATGTATTCTATATAACCGACCCGCCCAACAAGAAGAGACATGTAGTTCTTCGGAGAAAAGGAGGATTGTCAGAGTAGAGAATGTAGTAGACGAGAAAGAATACAATCAATTTGATAAGTTACCTCCAATCCAAAATGGCATCACGATCAAGGAAGAACAACCCGAGGACACGCGTCGATTATCGTGAAGGGCTAATTTTTATACAAAAGAATAAGCAAGTGGAGTTATGATTTTAAGTGTACTCTCCAACATAATATAGGTGTTTTTAATGAGACGCTCGAAATTTGAAACATCTTTGTGTATGCATCTGATTTATTTAATAAAGTTCCCTTTCTTTTACTGATGTTGGTTCATCTACAATTCCATATACATTATGCAATTCCTTCACTGATGTTGGTTCATCCACAATTCCATTTACATTATGCAATGGGTGCTGGTCCCATCTACATCACGCATTTGTTCTATTTTGCATCCGTCATGATAAGAGATATCACGACGGTTCTAAAATGTAATCATCTATGATAAGAGACAACACAAACGGTTCTAAAACAAAACCGTCAGGATAATAAACTATCACAAACGGTTCTAGTTTGTAACCATCTGTGATGTGTAATATTTTAGAACCATCTATGATACGGGCTCTATAAATTGGTCTATCGCGCAGATCGCTCGCTTACCACTCTCCAAGACTCGAATACTAGCTTTTTTTCCGACGCTTTGTCTCCCGCGCGGTGCTCTCCTCGACCTCGCCGACGCCCCGCCTCATCGCCTCCCACCGGTGTCTCCCCAGTGACACCTCACCCCGATTTCTCCCTCACGCGAGGCACCTCCCACCGGCCACCGACGCCCCTTCTCACCGACGCCTCCGCCTCCAAGCCGCCGAGCCTCCTCTACGCCGACCGGGCCTCCCTCCACACCGTAGGTCTCCTCCAAGCCGATCGGGTCTCCTCCACGCCGTCGCCCCTTGGCATCCGACGCCTCCATGTCTCCCTCCAAGCCGACTGATCCTCCACACCAAAGGTAAACCCTCGCCACCGGATTTGCGTGTGGGTGTTTATGGCGATGGTTGTAATCCCTAGCTCACCTTGAGGCCGCAAATTTTGGCATCCAATGAAATGGTGTGTGGTCCTAAGAGCTACTTTGGAGGTCATCATCTTCAATTATTGATGGCATTACAATAGAAGTTCAAAATAATTTTGTCAAATTCAATTCATATTCAGATGCAGAGTTTTGTTTGTATTGTGTATTGTGGTCCTTAGGAGGTGTTCTTAAAAGATACTTGTACACCAATCAATGCATTATGTTATGCCACAAATCTACGAGAATGCAACTGCCTCTAGTTTTGATGATTTGCCTTAATAACTTGTTTGTCTCTAGTCTAAACCTCCTAACACATGATGTTGAGTCACCAACATCAAAGTTGTCACATGAGAAGAAAGCTTTGAATATCTAGTCATGCAAAAATAACAAGCTGATTTTAGTTCATCTAAATAACTGGTTAGCAGTATCAATGGGCTGAAACCTAGTGAAAACTTACAAGGTTTATATGGAAGACGTACGAAATTAGTGAAAACTTAAAAGGCTTTGATCTTGTTAGGACATACATAATTTTTTTCTATGGAAGACATACTAAATTAGTGAAAACTTACAAGGCTTTGATCTTGTTAGGACGTACATCATTTTTTTCTATGGAAGACATACTGAATTAGTGAATGTGATTATTTGGACCATCAATCACCAATGTATGCTAGAATTTGTTCAAAGTCAATTTTACTTTGTGGGAGAAAGGATCCTAACCATGTTCAACATGAAATAAATATATATTATTTTCATGCATGATTTATAGATTAATGCAACGAACATGCATCATGAGTTGAACTTATGAATGTTTATGACTTAAATTGTGTCTTTTGTACTCATCTTATATCTTTTGATTACAAATTATAGGGACATGGTAGTGTTACATATATATATCCTTGCAATCTATTCGTGATAACGAACATGTAATAATTTAAGTGGATGGTTAATCCTACTCTTCTCTTACCCCATGCTTGCTCAATAGGCTTTTAAAGTGCTTAAAATGAAACAAGTCAAGAATTAAAGAATCATAATCCTGCTTTGTCATTCCTATTAAAGAGGGCTGATCTACACATTTCTGAAGCCAAGCTTATGCATAAAAAAGAAGTCACACTCCAAATACAAGCATGTGACAAGCATTGCATATGTATATGTACAGGCTGTTGGTCCACAAGCATGTAAGGCTGAGATAGCTAATCCCAGATTCAGATAATATAAAATGAAATTAAAACTTAAATTTGAAAATGTCTGAAGGGTTGATAACAGAACATTTGTAAGAAAACAATATTCAAATATTGTTGAGGGTTAGAAATCGACAATAAACTTATAACTTCTGGTACCTTCGGGTTAGCAAAGTCAAGCACAAAATCAAAGGTACACGATATAGAAAGGTTCAGCCCCTCATGGAGTAACACCTTACGCCCCGTGTGGATGACATGTGTATATGGAGTATGGAATACAGAGCAATGTATCTTGAACTTGTTACAAGGCAGATTGAACCTAGGCTAAGGCTAAGCTAGGGTTAGAGGTTGACGAAGCGTAGTTCGCTGGCTCCTGGGTGCTTTTCGCCAAAGGTCTTATCCTCTTCTCGTCTGGAAGTCTCTTTTTCTTTTTCCTTGAGGATACCTACCCCCGGTCTTATATAGTCGAGGTAGCCTTGCCCCAAGTCGAGTCGTAGTCAGTTTGGAGTATCGGATCATAGCCAATGAGGAGTCCATCGTCGCGTGATCTTCGTAGCATATCCAAACTTTCCTGTATACTAGGTGTACTCAAGCCAGTTTTCTCATAACGGGAAAGCGATCAAGTCTTTCCTAGTGCAGAAATATCCCCTCCGCGTATATCTTATCCCGTAGGATCGGGCCCGTGATATCTAGAGTCTCTGTACGTCATTAGGAAATATACTTCACATATCCTGCACGTGCTCATACCCTAGATTTAGATATTCGACACTATTACTTCTTGTGAATATATGTACTACCTTTGTACCCATCAAATAAAAGCAGTCGTCAATTTGTTGCCCTCTTTGCTCGATTCCTTTTCTTTCCTGTTGAGCCATGCAAAACAAGCCTAGATTGCAAGATGGTTTCCCATCATCATCATCTCAAGGATGTGATGATCCATCGAAAGGAAAACCTCCTTGAGGTCCAAGAGGAGCAAATAAAAGGTCCACAGACCGATATACCATCATGACAGTTGATCCAAAAGATAGGGCCCCTATGGAACCAAGAAAGGCAACGACAACATTTATGATATTGTGTGGGATAGTCGCACGGGAACAGGTCCCCATCACCTAGAGAGAAGATTTTGGCCTATAAATTCCCAGATCTGAATCAGAGCTATTCCTCCTTCTCGCCTCCACCTTTACTCTCAAACCTCCGTTGCACCCCTTAAGCCCTAGCGCGCCACCTTCAAAGAATATGTACCACATCTTCCTCAATGGCATCCAACCCTTCAACCAACGCCAGAGTTGCTCGCCACCGAGAAGAGACTCGTGATACCAAGCGATCTTCGAGGATGAGGCCCTCGAGAGGGTGTGGCAGAATTCGATCATGACGGAGAAGCGCCTTGCTGAGCTGGAGAAGGATGGCTTCGTTCCTCCACGGATTTCTTTCAATGGAGGCTATCAATAGGTGAGATGTATCCCACCTCGAGAATGAGGATGAGACCATTGTGTTTGAGGCCTTTTTCCGCTGTGGACACAGTTTTCCCCTTCTCTATTCTTGCTCTCTGTCCTTGAGTTCTATCAGATCCAACTTTTCCACCTAAGCCCCAATTTGATCATGATGCTCAGCGTGTTTGTCCATCTTTGTGAGGCTTTTCGGGTATCCACCCACCTCAACTGCTTTTGCCAATTCTACAATCAAGAGGCGACGAAGAACGGTCGCTTGGGGCATCGGTTTTCATCTCTCGCAACAACGTGTCGAATTCAGATATTCTTGTCCCGTTACCTCCTCCTAGCAATGACCGAAGAAACGGTGGTTTTACATCACCTCTTCTGACACCGTGAACTTTTCTCTAGCTTATCGCCACTCTTCCTCCATCCGATTGATCTCTGGACAAAAGTCCCTCCTTCGACCGCCCGCAACGCTTATTATGTCCGAAAGATCGAGGAGTTGAGGAAAACTAGTCTGACTGGGTGGCACATCACTAGAGACTTCCTCACGCACAGGTCGAGTCCGCTGAAGAGCTGGGACCACTTGGCCTGAGACTACTCTGGAGTCGATGATGCCACCAGGGATAATCCTGGAAGTAAACACTTATAATATACTTGTTCTCTTTGCTTTAGTCGATGAGTGGTGAGCTGACTCGCTGTTTGCCAGATCTATCGAACTCAAACATCTCCTCTAGGCTGAGCAAGATGTTCCACGGTGTAACACCCTAAAACCTTGCCATATTTTAAATTTTGGAGTTATTTTGATTTTTTGGAATTTTTGGGAATTTATTGGAATTCATTTGCATTTATTCAAATGAGGGCTTCTTGAAATCAATTAACATAATACAAAATTTTAAGCCAAGTTTTTCTGGAAATATTTTATTTGAGTTCCAAATGTCTCAAAATATTTTCCAGAATTTTTCTGGGTATTTTTGCTATTTATTTTGTCTTTATCCATTTACTTGATTTATTTTAATTCAAAAATGATATAAAATCGCAAAAATAGTGTTTGGGCCGAAACCCTTCGGTCCGGCCCAAGTCAGCCCATGTCGTTGGCCCGCGTAGCCCATCTCGCCGAAACCCTAGCCGCCGCACAATCAGACCGGCGGATTGAGATCCAACAGTCGCCGTTGCGCCGCTTCGCCTGCGCCACCCGATCGAGTCAACGTGGACGTTTAGGATTTCGCCACATCGATCGTCTTCACGAGATCACCGGAGTTAACCCCGCCGAGCGTTTTTGCTTGTTTCGCTGGTGTTTGCGCGCACGTCGAGGCTCCTTTAAGTGCACCGATTAGCACGTCTGCCAGAGCTCTTCACGCTGCATCTTTTGACTCCTCGCACGCCTCTCGAGCCGCTGCCATTTGCTCGCAAAAGCTCACTGTAGTAGCTGCACCACTCCGCCACGGTTTTTGCCTCATTCCGCCGCCACCGGTTCATCTCCGTCGTCGCCAAGGTCACTGGAGTAACGCCCTTGCCAAGCCGCGTCGAGTGGACCAGTTCTTCACGCCGGAGAATCACCGTTGCACCGCTTACCGCGTCGTCTTCCTCGCCGGCACGGCCTTCTCTTCTGCGCGCGCCGACCTCGCCAAACCTCGCCGACCGCTCGACCGCATCGCGTGATCCCGGTTCGCCCACATCCTCCATCTTCTTTTTAAATCCTAGCGTTAATCGTGACCGTTAGATCTAGTAAGGACGTCAGAGATTAGATCTTGAGTTCTTGTATTAGATGCGATCTGGGCCATTGGATTGTTTTTGAACGCTTGTGATAGTGCCACGTCGCTAGGGTGAACAGTAAACCGCTCGGTTACCGTGAGCCGTTGGATTAGATCTGTGCGGTGTTTGCAAGTTCGAACGGTGTTGCGTAAAACCGCCGCTGTTCGATTTGAACGCAGTGGCGTATGCCGCCGCACCTCTCCAAATCACGTGTGGACGCATGTGCGAGTTGACCCGGGGCGCGACCAAATTTCGGCCGTTGATTTCAAGCGGACCGCTGAGATTTCGCCACGTGTCTTCGCGAGGCCGAGGTGTCACCAAGTCAGTGCGTGCGCTGGCCGTTGGATTTGTGAGCACCGCTAGATGCGTGACGCGTAGCGGCGTGGAGCACGGCGTCCGCCGCCGACCGATGCATTGGCCGTTGATCCGCGGCCCGCTCGATGGCCGACGCGTGTCACACGGATTCCGGCGCAACGCGTGAGATCTGGCCGTTGGTCTTTTGACGGCCATGATTGTGCCATGTGTTCGTGCACGAATCTCGAGGCTAGTCAGTGACGTCGCGATGGACGCTGCCGACGCCACCGCGGGGCCAGTGCACCGCCCTGTGGACCGAGTCCACCGTGGACCAAAGCCGGGCCGTTGAGCCACTCCATGGACCGAGGCGATGTTGCAGCACCAGGAAGCACCACGTGCCTACCGACGCAATAAATCGAGTTTTCAATAGAAAAATAAATAAATAAATTCGGGATTTTCTATTTTCTGATTTATATTTTATTTAAAACTTTGAAAGGCTATAACTTTTGCATTTTAACTCCGATTGAGGTGATTCCAGTCTCTAAATTTTTTTAAAATTATGCTATTTTTAATGGTAAATTTTATTTGAATTTTTGAGGTTATATAGTCTACTTTTTTGGTTATTTATTGCATATATAATTTTTACGCGTAGACACAAATTTGCTGGGAAGTTTCGAGGAAGAGTTCGTCGCTCAAGATCAAGCTTCGGAACACGACCAGCAACTCTTCGAAGGCAGGTGATGCTTTGACCAATTTGATCCCAGTTTTTAAAATATATTTTGCTTGAAATTATGCATGCTAAGTTAATTAAAAATGGATTTAAACTAATTTGGGTAATGTAGCTAATCAACCCATATTGTTATTGCCACCTTGAAATTATCATTTGTATGCCCTGAAATCTTTGTCACCCTAAAATTAATCATAATTGTTGGATATAATATGATGCCAACACGGGAGGCTAGACCGTGATTAGATGCTTAGCCTTGCAACGGGTCATGTACGATCTTTCGAAAGAATGCCACAATATTGACTAATGAAATATTGAATGTATTTTGGAAATGGTGTGATGATGCTAAGTGATGAGACTAAGTATGGAGACCTGTGTGGTTCTGTACTAATGTTGAGTTATTGTTGGCATGCGTTGCACAATAATCAATTGGGTGGGAAAATGATTTAGATTGGGGCAAGTGGTAGAAAGCTCTGCATCGTGTGGGCCTATGTGGCAAAGGGTTGATGAGTGTTGTGAGTCTGTGTCCCACATTGGGCTGTGTGCCATTGCTGAGTGATGAAAGTCTTGCCTTGGTCAACTAAGGACTTCACCTTGCAAATCTTTGAACTGAGTCACCCGTACAACCACATGTCTGGTATGGGACAGACCTAGTTGATTAGGGTTCTGATATCTTTCCTCTGAAACCTCGGGGTGACAGTACACGGGGGTGTATCTGTGTGGGGGAGCGTACCTATGCTACGGCTTGGTGCCCATCAAACGGTGTTGGCCTGTCCTATACTTCGACTCTGTGTGAGGGGAGTGATAGTGAAGGCAATATCGGAGAGGTTCATTGGTTAAGGTAGAGATTCCTGAAAGGCTTTGTTGCGGGCAATCACTTGTGTGGTGAGCGGCTGTATCTTGTGGGTAAAGTGTACAACCTCTGCAGAGTGTAAAATCTATTCGAATAGCCGTATCCACGGTATTGGACATTGCTCAGGGATTACATTCAAGGGTTAGATCTTCAAAAATAAAATGTGGAAAGGGTGGCTGTGTGCCAGTGTGAAAATAAATTGATTAAGGCTGTGTGCCAAGTTTTCGGAGAAAAACTGTTTAAGGAACTTAGTACTATTATTAAATGTTTCACTGCTTTTAATTCAAGTAAATTGGTAATTTAAAAATGTTGTTTGATGCAAATGAGCCAAGTAAGCCAATTCTTTGGAACAAGTCTTGGATATAGTAATAGCAATGCATTCTGGGCATTACTTGTTGAGTACCTTGAGTGCTCACCCCTCCTTGCCTATCAACCCAACATCAATGGAGGAGTCTACGCCAGCATGGGAGGAGTACATCGAAGAGCCGGACAATTAGGGGGCAGGCCCAGTCCGTTGCCTATGGCAAGTTGATGAGACTCCACGAAGTTTATTTGCTTTCCGCTGTTACTTTTTATTGCTCTAATAATGTAAGCCCTGCGTGGCTGATCTTTTGTAAGGAGACCATAAGGTCGTACAATTCAGTTTATATAAATGTTTGCACTATTTAATATGGTATCATTGTGAATGTCTGTGATGTTCAACCCTGTAAAGACTGTGTGTGCTAGCGTGATCCTGGACTAGCACAGAATACACAGAGGGTCCAGATTCTCATAATCGGGTCCCGACATAGGGCTCAGAACCTAGTGCTTGTGGCATCGAGGCATATTCGCTCGCCAATCCTCGGCCGGAGGTAACTACTACATTGTGGCTTGTAATGCATCATCCATACATCTATCATCCACCTTAAGCCAGAATCTCCTCAGGAAGCCAAGTTTGATGATGAAAGTGAGCCGGTCGAGGAAGTCATCGGCCTGGAGGATGACAAGATGATTTGAGATGATGATCAAGCATCGGGCTCTATCCTCACCGACATCGTTCCTCCCTTGAACGATCCAGCGCCTATCATCGACCCAAGCGAGGGTGAGGCGGCTCTAGAGCAAGAGGCGGCTGAGTCCCCGCGAGCAAGGAGGTCGGTATCTCCAGCATCCCGTCGACTAGCCAAACATCCTCGAACCTCGTCGTCGAGACCGTCCGACCAAGTGACTTTCAATCGCTTGCTTGGATGTTATGATATTGCTTCTGACGTAATCCAACAGATGTTGGACGACTAGCGGGCCACCTGGGGAGCCGATGTGCAGAAGTTGGTAGCTCCCGCGCAGACGTCTCCTCGAGTGAACTCTTCATTGACCAGGGTGGTCGAGCAGGTAACACCACTATCAAACAACGCTTGCTGGTTTCGTGAACTTTTTTGTTCATAGCAACCATTTGTTTGTAGGCTTCACCGTTGGTTGCTGACCCACCGACGCCATCCCTTCGACCGGCTACGCCAATCGAGAAGCTGGCTATCGGGTCTAGACCGGTCCTGGCAAAAACCACTGCGCGGAAGAAGAATGTGCATGCAAAGTTTCGGCTGGCGAAGTAAGTTTGCTTTCCTTCATCACGATTCTTCCCTTTTTTTGTTTGGAGATGTCAAGTAAAGAATCTCCTACAGGAAAAGTGCGCCTAGCGGTAGTATTGATGACATAGCCGTCGCGGACTTATCAACCTATAGTACGGTTCGCCGTCGTCGCAACTCCTTCACAGGCGGCTCATGCTACAGCAATAGCTCCACCTCTTCCAACTTCTCAAGCCCCTTCGATATATTGGTCTGTCCTAAAGCCTCAATTTCAAGTACATGTCCCCAAATAACTCTGCCATGTGCTTCGCTCTATTCCTTGCTTTGATTTTTTAATGCCATTCGATTTCTTTTCATAGCATGCAACAGAAACCTTGTGCGAAGTTGAAGCCTTTTGTGAGCAAGATCATCAACAAAATGAGTGGCTCATTGCTTCCAATCAGCAAGTGATCAAGATGAAAAATGCCAAGTTGAAGGCACTCAGGGCCAACCTGGAAGCTGCCAAGGCTGAGACCGAGAAGCAGAAGGGAGAGGAAGAGAAGCTAAAGAATGAGAAAGCTACCGCTAACTTTGCGTGGCTCAAGGCTAAGGCCAATCGAGATGAGGCGGAGGCGAGCAAGAAGGCGATCGAGGTCGAGAAGGCTGCAGTAGATGCGGCACTTGCCACTCTGCAGTCGGAGACCCTCTAGCACATAACCTCATCTGCACGTCTTTCGACTTCCCACGTGCTTGGCCTAGTGAAGAGCCACGATCCTGACCTGGACCTCTCGATATTAGACAAATGGTTTGCGTGTGAGGCGAGTGAAGCTGCCGATCACATTGAGTCCTTCGGAGGCCTTGTAGAGAGGTTCGTGGCCCAGCTGGAGCTATCTCTTGCCGGTGATGACGACAATGCCAACCAGGACCCTTAGGCCAAATCATGCTGATGTAAAGATTGAATCTTTTCTGTTACTGTAGTCTTAGTGATAATGCCAATTAATTTGCTTGTCCATTGTGCTTTGCCTACTATTTCCTTGTCGATGAAATAGAGTAGCACGAGTAGATGCAAATCTGACTTAGCATTTATAGACCCTCAGTAAAGCGCATACCTAATTGTATTTGCACACAGGGCTAGAAAAACATTCATCAAATGCTTTAGCCCCCGAGTGTACACTCGGAGAGGCCGCATGTAACATAAACACTATATAAGTTGAAGTGAAACTACATGATTTTTGCAAGTTTTCATCGACCATATGACTTAGACTCTGTAGCAAACATGAACTTGTTGAGCAGCGCATGTACCATCGACTAGAGGTCTCGTCTCCTGCCATCCGCTGAGCGTTAGATGTCTGACAATCTGGTGCTCATATGCACGCAGGATAGAATTGCTCGTCGTTGGGTTCAGGCATGGCCACACTTTGTTTTTGTTTGCTGACATGCTAAGTAATCGATCGAGTAAATGCATGCAAAACATCGAATGTAAAAGAAATAAAGAAATTGTGCCTACAACGCTCTGCTCGATAACAGTATCAACCATGAAATAGAACAAAGGTACAAAGTTACCTGCAGCCCTCGACTCCTTACTCGATGATATGTCATCAGGTAGGGAGTAAAGTGACGTAAGCACAATGTCGTGATGTAGCCCCCAACTCTTTACCCGATAGCTGGATCAAACAAAAAAGAGTGAAGCATTAGCATCACAGATACCTGTTGCGACTCTGAGCCCATTATTCGAGAGATGTATTGACCCGAGAGTGGATCCAGGTAATTAAAAGTTCGAGCGATGCAGCCCCCAACCCCCCACTCGATGAGTGTATCGAGCACATGATAGAGCATATGCGTAGAAAAAATGCATGATGTAGCCCCTAACTTTCTACTTGATTGTTGCATCGAGAAGAGAGCAGAGCGTAAGCATCAGTAATAATAGCCCTCGACCATACACTCGGGTGCATGAGCCCCCGAGCATTTTGGTGAGGCCCAAAAAAATCCAAACGATCAGAGTAGATGAACAATATAACTCAATTGCAGTGATTGAATTCTGTTACAGTTTTCACGCCCCTTCAGCTTCCACCTTCCACGCGGCACATCATAAAGTAGTGTCTCTTCGAATTCTGCACTTATGTGCAAGTGCAATAGACGCCTCGTGGATTGGGACTGACACGAATCTAAACGGATTCGTTGCTGTAATATGACTCGTTCCCAGAGCTATAAATAGACAAGACTCGTAGTCGTATGCCACAACCCATCTTCTTTCTTGCCCTCCTGCTCGCGATGCTTTAGCTCTTCAATGGCCTCCACTTCACCATCGTCCCCGTCCATGATCATCCTTGGAGAGTCCCCTCCCCCTACGTCGCTAGCAGTAGTTTCTCCTGGGAGGATCATCATCTCCTCCGATGAGGAGGAGATCGACTGGGCGGCTAGTGAGAGGGAAGTTTGGCTGGACGAGGAAGAAAAGGTGACCAGCAAGATGAACGTCGCCATCGAAGAAGATGACGCCACCCCTGCTACCTTCGTGAGAGCAGATGCCACCACCGGCACACGAGGAGAAGAAGGTGAAGCCGCCAACGCCGGAGAAGGAGGTGAAGCTCAAAACAGCTTCATCAGCCCAACGCTTACTCTCCCTCTAAGCCATCCCGTTGCTCGGAGGCTTTTGATGACGGAGAGGTCACCTCTTCCGTCGACAGGCAGTCGGGTCTTCGCGTCCTCCTCTGGTCCGTACAGAGGGCATAGGCCCATCCCGAGGACCATCCTTTTCCAGTCCCCGTGGATTCAAGGGAAGCGGCGTGATGCCTCCGAGGACAAGTAGTAGTTTAGTACCTGCTTCACATGTAATAGGATAGCTTTTGTTACCAAATTTTAATGAAACCGTCTTACCTGAATTTTGGCTACGATGCACCGTATTTCTTATTCATGTATGAAATCTCCTTAGTTGATCGATGTTCTACGAGTTGTCAAGTATCGCTCCTTCCAATGTCGATAGCCATACCGATCCGGGTCGAATCACTTCGACCACCACGTAGGGACCTTCCCACTTAGGCGATAGCTTATTACGGCTATCTTGCTTCTGCATCTTTCATAGGACTAAGTCCCCGGTGGTGAGTGCTTTTTCCTGAATTCTCTGGCCATGATATCTGTGCAAGGCTTGTTGATACTTGGCCGCTCGAATGGATGTCCGATCCCTGTACTCTTCGATTAGATTTACATCGTTAGTTTGCACCTGCTCTTATTCCTTTTCTGAGTAGTTGTCCACAAGATGTGACCTGAACGTTAACTCAGTCGGAAGCATTGTTTCTGCTCTGTAGACCAAGAAAAATGGTGTTTCACCAGTAGCTCGACTAGTCGATGTACGAACGACCCACAACACCGAGGGGAGTTCTTTCGCCCACTGGGTCGAGTAAGCCTTGAGTCTATCGACCATGCGGATCTTGATCCCTTGCAAGATCATGCCATTGGCACGTTAGACCTGACCATTACACTGAGGATGAGCTACAGAGGCGAAGCAAAGTTTAATACCCAATTCTTCGCAAAAGGCTATGAAAGCATTGCTTTTTAACTGGATACCATTGTCTGTAATTACTTGATTAGGTATGCCGGATCGAGTAACGATACTTCTCATGAACTTCTTAGCCGCTTCTGAGGTGATGTTCTTAAAGAATTCGACTTCAATCCACTTGGTGAACGTGTCAATAGCCACGAACAAGAACTTGTAACCTCCTTGGGCTCTTGGGAGTCGTCCCAAAATATCCAAGCCCCAGACAGAGAAAGGCTAAGATAGAGGAATTGTTTGCAGGGCTTGGGCTGGTCGGGTGGTTTGCTTATCGTAAAATTGGCAGCTTTCGCACTTTTTCACCAGCTCGCAAGCATCCTAGAGGGCAGTACTTTTTCACTAGCTCGCAAGCATCCTAGAGGGCAGTTGGCTAATAGAACCTATACCAGAAAACTTTTCCGACTAAGGTGCAATAGGACACATAGTTGCCACAAATGCCTCCATGGATATTGAGCAATATCTTATCGACCATCTTGTGCTCTTTTTCCTCGACATGCATCCATTCTGCGATGAAGTCTGCCATGACGCCTGACTTGATGCTGGTTCGCAGCGTGAAGTCGACCTTGAACTCGTTGAGTTCGACCACCCACTGTGCAATTCGCCCTGTCGCCTCTCGGTTGCGTATTACCTCCTTGAGCAGATACGTCGTCATAACCGTAATCATATGCGCTTGGAAGTAGTGTCGCAGCTTTCGAGAAGTCATCAGGACAGCGTACCGCATCTTCTGCACCCGAGGGTATTGCAGCTTGGTGTCATGCAAAACCTCGCTCATGTAGTACACTGGCTTCTAGACCTTGGCCTTTTTTTCGGGGCAATCTCGCTCAACCGCTAGGACTATGCTTACTATTTGAGGGGTAGCTGCAATGTACAAAAAGAGCTCCTCTCTTTTATTAGGTGATGTTAAAACTGACGGAGACGATAAGTACCTTTTCAGATCTCGAAAAGCTTCTTCTGCCTCCTTGGTCTACTCGAAAGTGTCCTGCTTCTTGAGTAACTTGAAGAAGGGTAGCCCTCATTCGCCCATCCAAGAGATGAATCGACTAAGGGCTGTGATGCAACCCGTGAGCTTTTGCACTTCCCTCAGCGTCCACGGAGAACGCATTTGGTCGATGGCCTCAATTTTGCATGGGTTGGCCTCGATGCCGCAACTGGACACCAGGAAACCGAGAAGCTTGCTAGACAGAATGCCGAGCGTGCACTTCTCGGGGTTAAGCATCATTCGATACTTTTTGAGGTTGTCAAATGTCTCCTCGAGGTCATTGATTAGGGTGCTTCCGGTTTTTGACTTGACTATGACATCATCGACGTATGACATTGCGCCCGATTTGGGACTTCAGGCAGTTTTGAATACATCGTTGATATGTACCACCAGCACACGTTAAACCGAAAGGCATCTTAATATAACAAAACACACTGATGGGAGTAGTGAAAGTAGTTTTCTCCTCATCCTCTACAGACATTCTAATTTGGTGATACCCAGAGTAGGCATCTAAAAACATAGCAGCTCACAACCCGTAGTAGAATCCACTATCTGGTCGATGCGGGGGAGAGGAAAAAGGATCTTTAGGATAAGCCTTGTTGAGGTCGGTGTAGTTGACGCACATCCTCCACTTGCCGTTGTGTTTCTTGACGAGGACATGGTTCGCCAGCAACGTCGGGTGACGGACCTCTTTGATGAAGCCATCCTTTAGGAGTTTGCTGACCTCCTCTTGTATGGCCTGCTTCCTATCTTCCACAAATCTTCGCTGCTTCTGCACCATAGCCCTGACGCTAGGTTCCACAGCTAGTCGATGCTCGATCACCTCCTTGGGAACCCTGGGCATGTTGGACAGTTGCCACGCAAACGCATCGCGGTTTACGTGAAGAAAGGTGACAAGCTCGAGTTCCTATTTGGGATCAAGGTCAGCGCCTACCTTAACCATCTTGGACGGCTCCGACGGGTCCAGGGGAATTTTCTTGATGCCTCCATCCATCTTCTTACCCTTCTTGCCGTCGTCGACTGAGTCTTTGGAGGCATTGTTGGATGTAGAGGCCTTGTCGATGCCCTTGGACCTTTGGCACTTAGCTCCCTCATCGTCGGCACTCGTTGCCGATCCGTAGAGATGCTCGACCATCTCTAGACTCTTCTTATCGCACCGGATCATAGCGCGCTGGTCCCCCTTGATTATAAGGACTCCTTTTGGTGCTAGCATCTTGACGGTCTGATATGCGTAGTGCACCACGGCCATGAACTTGGCTAGCATTGGACGGCCTAGGATCACGTTGTAGGTGGTCTCAAAATCCGCCACATTGAAGAGAATCTTTTCAGTGCAAAAATTATCTGGTATGCCAAACGTGACAAGCAGCTTGATCTGGCCAAGTGGCGTCGATGATGAACGCAGAGTTATGCCATGGAACGGCTCGGCTCCGGCTTTGATCTCTGTCCTGGGAATCTCCTTGTTCTTCAGTGTCTTCGCGAAGATGAGGTTTAATGAGTTACCTCCATCGATCAAGGTTCAAGTGACCTTAACGTTGACGATGGTGGGCTTGACCACCACGAGGTATCGACCTAGATGTGGGACCACAGCTGGGTGATCCGACTGGTCGAAGGTGATCAATACTTTCGACCGCTTGAGGAATCTGGGGAGAGCTGGTGTGGCCAAGTTGACCTCCCTTTCGACTGCCACGTATTGCCTCTTGGACTCATACGTGGCAGAACCCCTAAAGATATGCGCCAGTTTGTGATCGTCCTGCGATATTTGGGCTCATCATCCTGGGGCTTCTCTTTGGAATGCTCGACCCCTCGCTCGGCGAGGGCAGCTTTGAGTTTCTCCTAGACCTTCTTGATGATCACCTAGCACTCGTCGAAGTCGTGTTTGTCCGTGTGATGGACTGGGCAGTATTTGGCTCCCCCACGGCTTCGACCCTTATTGTCACCAATGTTGCGCGCCTTGACCCTTTCGACCGCGGCTATGGTGGAGTCACCTTTGCGTTTCTCCCCGTGGTTCTTATTCCTCTTCGCCCCTTGCTTAGACGACTCGGGCTTGTCGTCGCTAGATTTGGGGTTGTCGAGATGGTTTTGAACCTCGGCACGTATGGTGTATTTGTCTGCCAACTCGAAGAGCTCCTTGGTGGTTCAGATCTTTCGAGTGGTAAGCTTTCCTTTAAACTCCCTATCCTTGATACCGTTCTCGAAGGCCACTATGACTGCTTCGTTTGAGATGTCAGGGATCGAGTTGTGCTTGTCGCTGAAGCATCTGATGAAGCCACACAATGACTCACCTGGCTTTTGTATCACCTGATGCAAGTAGCTGCGCGATCCGGGGCGTTCATAAGTGCCTGGAAATTGGCGATGAACTGGGCCCACAACTCCGCCTATGAGGATATCGAGTGAGGTGGAAGGTTGAGCAACCATGACCTCATCGCACCATCTAGGGTGGTGAGCAGGTAATTGGTCATCACCTTCTCGTTTCCCCTAGCAGCGCTCATGACTGTAGTGTAAATCTGCAGCCACTTGACGGGGTTGATTTTGCCTGAGTACTTCTCGACGGGGCCTAGCTTGAACTTATCTGGCAACCTGACTTCGCGTAGCTCAGCGGTGAAGGCCTTGCATCCTTCATCGACATCCTCGGGTGTCACCTGCCACGGACCTTGTCGAGGAGGGAGCCTACGCCATACAGGCGAGCGGCCCTCAAGGGCGGAGATTCGCCCCATTGGGCCAACACGCGGGAAATTGGCCCCTCGAAGGTGGGGACTCGTTTTCCCATCACTCGCAGTCTTCTCGGTCATGTTCCTCCCTTCAACCGCGAAGGATTTCACGCAAATCTCGTCGGTCATGAGGAATATGATCTCGAAGATCCTCAGGATGCCCCCGATGGGGGTTAGTGCGAACCGACCTGGAAGTGCGTTGTTTAGAGCTAGCCATCGCTGATCCTACTACTCGATGGTGATGGGATGGTCCCGGCCGCTGACTCCGGGCGCCCAGTTGGCTGGGGCATCCAAGCCTCGAGTTGGCTGCTCGAGCGGTTTGCGCTTGCGCTGCATTGAGCAGTGT
The DNA here is from genome assembly GCA_036346275.1 of Otatea glauca. Lineage (NCBI taxonomy): Eukaryota > Viridiplantae > Streptophyta > Magnoliopsida > Poales > Poaceae > Otatea > Otatea glauca. The sequence goes on along the minus strand of JAYEVK010000263.1, from coordinate 97,114 downwards.
CTTTATCTAGTCAAACACTGGAGTCATCGGATTGCTCGGATCCAGTGGCGGAAGGGATTTTTAGCAGCATGTGAGTGCACTGGACATTTGCCTCAGGGGTGCTGAAGATGTCCCTATTGTGGCTCTGGTGGGACGCTGCTCCTGGAGTGCGGCTGGGCCCGCCGTTGTGGTCGTGCTGTCAAGGGATTTGCTGTCCCTGAGGATCTCGCGCCCGTGGGTGGGGCGTCATTGGATTATTGAGATCAAGTTGTCCTGATAGATTGGACATGATCCCAGCTGTGCCCGCGATTGCTAGATCACGCTGATGATCTGTGGTATTGGGAACAACATCGTTTGCGGGATCTTGAGGTGTGCACAGGGGGATCTGGCATCCCTGACCTTCTGCGCATTTGCCCCTGGGTTCCTTTCTGGGGAACTATCGACAGTAGCACCGTTGTTGGCTCCAGCCATGAACAGCATCGATCTATCGTGCTGCAGCCCTGGCTGCTGTGGCCTTCGCTTTCGCCTTCACTCTCCGTGTCGAAGGCCCCTACCTGTCGTGCCAACTATCGAAGGTTAGAAATCAATAATAAACTTATAACTTCGGATACCTTCGGGTTGGCAAAGTCAAGCACAAAATCATAGGCACATGATGTAGACAGGTTCAGGCCCCCTGGCGGAGTAACACCCTACGTCCTATGTGGATGATATGTGTATATGGAGTATGGGATACAGAGCAATGTGTCTAGACTTGGTTACAAGGAAGATTGAACCTAGGCTAAGGCTAAGCTAGAGTTGGAGGTTGACGAAGCGTAGTTCGCTAGCTCCTGGGTGCTTTTCACCAATGGTTTTCTCCTCTTCTCGTCTGGAAGTCTATTTTTCTTTTTTTCTTGAGGATACCTGCCCCTGGCCTTATACAGTCGAGGTAGCCTTGCCCCAAGTCGAGTCGTAGTCGGTTTGGAGTACCGGATCGTAGCTGATGAGGAGTCCATCGTCGCGTGATCTTCGCAGCATATCCAAACTTCCCTGTATGCTAGGCGTACTCAAGTCAGTTTCCTTGTAACGGGAAAGCGATCAAGTCTTTCCTAGTTCAAAAATATCCCCTCCGCGTATATCTTATCTCGTAGGATCGGGCCCATGATATCCGAAGTCTCTATACATTGTTAGGAAATATCCTTCGCTTATCCTGCACGTGCTAATACCCCACATTTAGATATTCGACACTATCACTTCTTGCTAATATATGTACTACCTTTGTACCCATCAAATAAAAGCAGTCGTCAATTGGTAGCCCTCTTTCCTTGATTCCTTTTCTTTCCTGTTGAGCCATGAAAACCAGCTTAGATTGCAAGATGGTGTCCCCTCATTCGTCGTCTCAAGGATGTGATGAGCTATCGAAAGGAAAACCTCCTCGATGTCCAAGAGGAGCAAATAAAAGGCCCACGAACCGATATACCATCACGACGGTTGATCCAAAGGATGGCCCCCTATGGAACCAAGAAAGGCAATGATAGCATTTAGGACATTGTGTGGGATAGTCGCATAGGAACAAGTCCCCATCACCTGTCCATCCTGGAAGTCGCTGACTGACGAGAACCGCAACGACTTGGTGACATAAATTCTATCTTCGTTTGAGATCCCGGAAGACTCTGTACGCTCAGTGGGATGATATGCCCTACTAGTGGCGGGTAAGGCATGGAAGAACTTCAAGAGCAAGCTTGTCAAGGAATATGTCAGTAAGGACAGGACTCCCTTATCTAAGTACGAGTTTACTGCTGTCGATGTATGGCAAAATTTTGTTGAGGCGAAGACGATGGACGAATTCGTGCGCCAAAGTGAAGCCTACAAGGCTCTGCTGGCAAGGAACACCCACCCCCGTAGACTTGGCACCACTAGGTACATGAGGAAGAGGGCACAATGGGAGAGGGAGGGCGAGGAGGCCTTCGTGCCATTTGCATCAATCGTTGACCAGTGCGCCAAAGACTGCCTGAGAGTGATGTCATATGCCACGTCTTTCGGCACCGTCTCCTTTACAAACCCCACGGACAAGGAAGTCTACCAACACCTGGTAAGATATCCAACTATCAATTTTGTATGTAATTTGTCCATAACTTTGTAGGTGAAATAATCTTCCGAGGGTACTTTTTTGCGAGACAGGGAGAAAGATGTACTCTCCATGGCCTTGGAAAACAAGGAACACCGTAGTCGCGCGCGAGGCAAAGGGGTTTTTGTTCCCTAGGCAACGGGACTCCTAGATGACTTCGACAAATACCGAAGTAGGAAAAGAAGCAAAGCCGAGCGAGAGGAACGGCTGGTACAAAAGATTGAGGAAAGACTAAGAGAAGAATTCAACAATAAGATAAGAAGCCTCGAGAAAAAGCTCAATAATCAGGACTATAGATAGCCTGCGTAAGTCCCAAATGTATGTGAGCACATTAGCCCCACTACCAAAAAGAGCAGATGTGCGTCTGCTACTCCCACAGATGAATATGGCAAATTTCCTATATGTGACATCAAGGTACTTACATATATCTTTTGAATGCTCCATACATATAACTGTTGGATGCATTAGCTAATTGTGTACCGTTATGTAGGTGGCCACGCGGTGCACTCTCCATGTAAGACTTGCCCAAGTCTCCATCCTCTTCCGGCTGCATGGGGGCTCGCATATCCGTCCACTGAAGGGGCACTGGTGCACGGTACCCTGGTGGCGCCGGGTTTCACGAATGTTAACGTGGACGGTGTACATGATAGTTTCAAGACCGTCCCTCTACCGATGCCCCCAAATGACGAGAGCGTGACACTTGGGGATGCCATTCGCACTTTCATCAAGTGGCCCAGCAGCGACATCTCCCTAGAGGCCCGTCCTCCATCACCGAAGCTACCCCAACTACCTGAGTCATCTGCTGCACCTCAGCAGGCCACCAAATCAGCTCCCGTGCCCGCTGCATCAAAGGACTTTCAGTGGGATGGTGCCCACTCGTCTCCCGTGAAAACTCCCTATAGTAGAAAGCAAGTAAAGGGCAAAGCGAAGCAAATCACAAAGGAATTGGACTATCTGATTGCCCCGCTGGCCTGATTGTACCAACTAGGAAAGCCTTTATTAACGGGAGAGCACCTGGAGAACCTTTCTATAGCTTGCGTTATATTGCATAATTGGTACCTGGAACAAGCTAAAAAGCCAGTGCAAGACCGCATAATGTGTATCTCGGTCAGCTTCACGCCTAAGCATCTGCTCAACGAGTCATCGGGGGGCTTCTGTGCGGTTAACTTCAAGGACCTGTTTAACGTCTTCAATCTTGATGCCCTCGACGCTGCGCTCATGAGATGCTGGACATTGTAAGTGTGTGCAATCACAATCTATATTCGTGTAATACCGATAAATTTCATATATATATATAACTAATTGCTTTCGTATATATAGTACATGATCCGTGAAGCGAGAGAGAACAAACAATCGGTGGGTTTCCTGGACCCATAGATAGTCTCCAAGCAAACAATGGACAAAGATTTACAATTTGTTGATGAATATGTCGCACAGGCCATGGTGACTCAAAAAGATAAAGATTTCATACTTTTACCCTACAACCCAGGGTAAGTGCTGCACTACTTGCTATACTTTGATTTGTACAATGCACACAACTCTATTTTGTTAATTGACCATGCTGACATACCTGTGTAGGTTTCACTGGATTATCATTGTAATTCATCCAGCCACAAATCAGGTTAGTTACCTTGATTCCTTACAGAGTGATAGCCACAACTTAAATCCTGTCACGAAATTACTCAACAAGTAATTAATCATGTTTCCTCTATAGATAATATGGTCATGTAGGTTGTTCAAGGTGTACGTTGCTCATAGAATGGCCAAGGCTAACCTTTTGCAATCACGAAGTTCTTTCAGAGTGTACAATATTATGGAGGGCGTTTTGGCAAGGACAGGCCGAAGTTGAAGCACAATTTTATGTTTCTGGTATCCGCTATACACAATAATCCTATATAAACTATGTCTTAATGACTTTGGAACTAACCAATTCTATATTTGCAGTGCCACCAGTAGGGAAAAGGAAATAACCATTGTGGATTTTACGTTTACCACAACATGCAACTCCTCGTCAATACTAAGAAGATCAGTCAGGTAATAACTGTGTTGAAAGAGGCCGATCTGATGCAAATTCGAGGACAGTTTTGTTCCTTCTTCCTTAGTCAAGTAGTAAATTAAAAAGGCGAGTTCCACGCTGCCTAACTTCAGGAGTTGTATTTTTCTGAATTATCATTTGGGTTAATCGTCAAACTTGTGTTGTGGATTTGTGAATTGTAGTTGTGCATTCAATTAATTGGTTAATAATATTGTGTTCAATTGGTTAATATATATAAGTTCATTTCTGAAATAGATGTGCCATGCAATATTAATCTATACATAATCTGCTTGTGCTGTGATGTAATCTTAGTTGATTGCTGAAATGGATGTAATGTTTGTAATCTGAAATGGATGTAATGCTTGTCATCTGAAAAGGTTGTAATGCTTGTAATCTGAGTTGAGTTAATATGTAATCTAATTTTTCGAGAGGGCATGGCTAGCATTTCCTAAGGCTAGCCAATAAACAGAAAAAGGTTTGTTTGTAGGAAGACTTATCACATACGGTTTTTAATTAGAAACTGCCTGTGATGTAATGATGTAACAAGACAGTTTCAAACTGAAACTGTCTATGTTATCATAACATCACAGACGGTTTCAAATTAAAAACCGTCTGTGATGTTAGTATATCATAGACGGTCCTAGTTAAAAACCATCTGTGATGTGCCATAAAATTACTAACACATGGTTACATATGGTTCAGAAAACTGTCTATGATGACGGTTCCGAACCGTCTGTGATGACCTTTTCTTTAGTAGTGCACTCATATGTGGGCAGAGTACTTGGTCATCCAATCCATCATGATCAGAGCCTTACCACAAGTAATTTAAGAGAAAAACTAGCTAATGCTATACCGTTCGAATGGTATAGCTTCGCTAGCTCGCCCTCACCCTTTCTCTCCTTCTCCCTCATTCGTCAACAGGGCACCACGAGGATGACAGCGAATGTCTTCTGATATGAGTGCCGCTATGGCTGACGAGTTCACCACACCTCCCTGGTTGTAGAGGGAGGCTGGGGAGGTGGTGGCTTGACGGTGGGCAGCACGACGAGGTAGCGACGTAGTGAATATTAGGTTCGGTGAGGTGGGGATGGCCAGAGAGGTGGAGACAGCAGCACAATAGGAGGTGGCATTAGGTGGTGTCGCTGCTAATCGACGGTGGTGGAGAAAGGGTGTGGGCAGAGGTGAAGCAGGAGAGCGGATCAGCTGCCACCAGTACCAGAGAAGAAGGCAAGGAGGGGGCTAGGTGTAGAGAATAGAGAGGGAGAGGATGGTGGTGGCCGACGCTAGTGAAGAATACTGGTGGAGGTATACCTCACATGGCTAAAACATGATACATATTTGTGGTGGCCAAACGGAACTATGCTAGAACGTGCGGTATTTTTCTGGTTAGCGTATGTGCAGCCAACACTACTAGATCCGTCCAGTGGATCGGCTGAGGAGCATGCGCATCGTTAGTAGGGGGTGGGCATTTTTAGACCGAAACTGAATTAACCAATTTTTTTTATTTTTTCGGTTTTTACTTTCTGACTTGGGTTTCATTTTGATATCATTCGGTTTTCAGTGTTTGGTTCGGTGTTTGACTTCTAAAAACTAAATAGACTGAAGGACCACATGTATCCATCCAGGCCCTCTCATTCCACTCAACTGCTTAGCCCAATAAAGCCCATTGGCCCACCGCACAACTCCTCAAGCACTTGTGAGTCACTTCGCTAGTCGCCATCGAGTTCCAACTCGTCCCCAAATTCCCAACACTAGCCGACATGGTCCCGCACCATCGTGTTAGTCCCCATCGCTCGCCACCGCGGCCCCGCACCATCCCGTCAGTCACCGTCGCCATGCCATCCTGCCTGCCAGCTCCCACCAGTCCACTGCCCCACCATCCAGCTAGCCTCTACCGGTCCATCCCGCCAATTGCACATGACGACCATGGCCAATCTTACGCCATTGGCAAGGCACACAAGCAGCAGCAGCAACACTCCAAGCTCAAGCCTTCCCTCCACAGCTTCGATACAATCTGCATCGAGCTCACCTGTTGTCAGCAAGATGTTAAAGTAGCAGCAAAGTGATAAATCTACTATTATCAAATGCCAGCCAACCCTATGTGATCTAGATCTATCTAATCAGTAGTCATCTTCCTCCTCTCCTGGAAAATTTTTTTTGATGGGATCTTGGAACAAATTCGGTATTCCAAAATACCAAAATATTTTTAGTTAATTAGGTATACCAAAATACCAAAATTCCTCCTCTCCTTGAATTTATTTAATTAGGTTCAGCCCCTTATTTTAGTTTGGTAAATTTGGTAACCAACTTTTAAAAACTGAAATATTTTACTACCCAATAAACCGAGCCGATATTACCATACAAACCGAATGCCCACTCCTAGTCAATAGACCGTTTGGTGGAAGCGTCTTCAACAGGTGAAGGACCGAGATGGCGATCGAGAGGGGTCAATGATCCCAAATAAAATTTTCCTCCACACAAAACAATCCACCCAAGCCCTTAAAAAGAATGCTCAAAAAAGGAGTAAATGAGAAGGAGCAAAAGCTCTGTATAGGTGGTGCTACCGCAGGAAAACTGGTAGCACCAAAGGCCGGTTGTACCACACAATAGGCGGTAGCACTGGGCTCAAGAACAGCAGGAAGAACAGAGTTTGAAAATAGCATGACTCAAAAGCAAATATTGAGGAATCTTTTGATCGGCTCGACAAAAACTCACGAAACTTGGTAGATGTACTCCTAAGGATGTTAGGAACTCATTCCAACCTTCAATCACAAGGATTGATGTCAAAGTTCTGACCTTTTTACCCATGAAGGAAGAACACACCAAGTTTGAGCAAAACTTAAGAACACGATCTAAGACTTGCTTGTGGGGTTTTGATGATCAAGATGACCTTGGAGGACCTCCCACATGTCACAGCAAGTAAGAACACAAGTCCAAAACTCCACAAACACGATCTTGAAGAATGATTCACTCAAGAACACAAGACCAATTTCTTGCAAGAAAAGATGCATGGATTGCCAAGATGATTGGGATATGATTTGAAGAAGATTCATCCATCAATCAACATCCTCGGCACAAGAAGCAAAAGCATTTTAGAAGGAGAGGAGGCAAATCCAAAAGCATGTAGAAGGAGGGAAGGTAAATCCAAATTACATGAATGTAAATTGCAAGAATGTAATGTGCGGAATTTAAAAGCGTAAAGTAAATTCAAGCATAAGAGAAAAAGATTTGCATTTCTGGAAGGGAGGTTTACAAAGCCTCACAACAAAGTGGGCAAAGCTCAAAAGAGCACAAAACCTATAAAACCTTCAAGAGGAGGAAGGCCACCCCTCCCCCTCTATTTATACTACTCTAGGGCCACTTACCACCCTTAGATGAGTCCCTCAACCCTATGGCACTCCATCAAGGGCTAGGATTGATTCACTCACACAATCATGCAAGGGCTAACCCAAAACCCACCAAACAAACTGGGTTTTCTTGCACGGTTTTCAAAGCACACTAACTAGACCCACTATCCTATAAACTAGACCATGATCCGATGACCCTCCTTGATCCACGCAGCTTCTAGCTAGCATATCATATGTTCCTTGTCTTCTTGGCTTGCAACGACTCCGTCTCCGATCATCTTCTGGTGATCCTCGACCGTCTAGACCTCCGACACTCCTCGACTAGTCCCGGTCATCCTTTGCCTCACTATGATCAAAACGCTCCTCGACTAGTACCGATCATCCTCCGCCTCACCATGATCAAAACCCGACGTCCTACAACCATCAAAGACAAGGAACACCCATCACATAGCAATGTCTAAAAAGATATGCAATTAAACTCCCAAAATCACAATTTTTGAATCATTCACGCTCATCAGGGCCGGTGCTACCGCCCCTTGGCAGGTAGCACCGCCCTTCATTCCAAAACCAGAAGAGGTCCTCTATGGAATTTTCACACCGACCATTTGGGCCAGTGCTACCGCTCGGCCAGTGTCACCGGGTTGCCATTTCCCATAGCATCGCCCTTCATCCTAAACCATAAAAGACCCTCTCTGGAATTTTCACACCGCTCTCAGGTCCGGTGCTACCGCTCGGCCGGTAGCACCATGCTACCATGGTCGGTAGCACCAGGAAAAATAGACAGAGCTCAAATTACTTCAAATTGAAAATTCATTTAAAATCAAACTCAATCCAGAGCATACCAAGCTCAAATTTAGTCAAATACTCATCACAAACATGGGTAGACCTCCACATGGTCTTTCAACAGGACAACAACCACAGCCAAGAGTGACCTAATATGGTCATGTAGAAGCACTTTGTTGCACTCGCAGAGCACCACATACGTGGATAGACGTGAGGTGGGCCGCACGCGTGTGTGGCACCTAACGTGGCCGCAGGGCTCTTCACGTGCTACCACCACATGGTACGGGTAGGCCGGCATGCAAAAGGCTAATGCCTCATGTTATATCTACTAGGCATAGCCTCGTGCTACCCAACACTAGGTGAATTTCGATAGAGAGCTTATATGACAAAACCAACATCCATAGTGGATATTATTTTGCCTTTGGCAAAAAGTAAAAAATATAAGAAAAACCAAAACAATCAAAATTTTAGAATTCACAGGGGCCTTTCCACAAAAAAGGTAATCCATAACAAGATTTTAGAAAAATTGTAGGTGTTTTTCCAAAACAGGGATTCAAGATTTGAGAGGAATTTTTTGAACCACAAGGTTTTTTAACAAAAATGCAAACCATAACAAAATTACGGAAAATTTATGGTCTTTTTCGCAAAAATAGGGATTCGGAACCCAAAAAAATTTTCGCAACATGAGGGTTGGTCTTGACGCAATTCTAGAATTAACAGGGGCCTTTTGGCAAAAACACTGATGTGGAGCCACCTAGCAACCAGCAATTCCTTCCACTTTAAGGGATACCTAAGGAAAAAATCCCTATAGGGGATTTTGAGGGCATATGAAATCCCCATCAACTCTGGGGAAATCTTCTCGCTCGGGAACAAAATCCCTGTTTGGAAACGATAGGGATAAAAATCCCGGCCATGTAAAAAAATTCAAAAAAATGTAAAATGATAAACAAGAGTACAAATGAAAATCACATAAAGTAACAACAGAAAATTTCTTGTATCAAGGAACACGAAATCTTAGTGTTATTGAGGGGTGGAGATAGGCCTCGGGCCGACGGTGTAATGGCCCGAGGCTTGGCCTAACAAGCGGTGGAAAACACCTATATATATAGCAAAAATTTCAGCCCACAAGCCCTTACCTGAGATGTCCAGTTCAGCAGCCCATATTCCCTCCCTCCCTAGCGTACCAAGCTAACGCAATAGCGTACTACCGTCCATCATAGCCCACATGCAACAAAGTTAAGAAGTGAGAACCCTATCGGCTATCATGATTAGCCTCCTCTTTCTCTACCTCTCTCTTGTCGACGAGATGAGAGCTAAGGGCTGAGGCGTAACAATAGCATAGGCTCCGAGATGGCAAACCCTGCAACTACGCTCTCCTCAAGCTATCCATCGGCCGCTGTCAACTCTAGATAATTGTCTCTTAATCCTTACTTTTTCACATTGCATTACCTACATTCTGAATTAGCCAATTAAGGATTAATTGGTTGAATTCAATTAGATGTAATAGATGCATAATTTTTCTATTGGTATGTCGCCTAATTGAATTGGCATTGATTTTGCCTATTGCAATAGCAACAGTAGAAAGTGCCTTCTCAACTATGAATATTGTTAAGACTGAGTCGCGGAATAAGATGAGTGACGAATAGATGAAATTCTTGTTTTGCAATTTGCATCAATAATTAACTTTGTAATTTTGTGTCACTAATTTACATATGCAATTTCATCTTTAAGGGCTTATGTTCTCGTACTATTGTTGATGAAGATATGATTGGCTCGGATACACCTAACCTTTACACTACTATAGAGAAGGCTATTACAGATGATTCGAAAACATCATCACAGACGGTTTTCTGAACCGTCTGTAAGCCTGTGTTAGTGATAATATGTCACATATCACAGACGGTTTCCGAACCGACTGTGAAAACACATGTCACAGATAATTTTTAACTAGAACCGTTTGTGATATGTGTTTATCACAGACAGTTTTTAAATAGAACCGTCTGTGATATGAGTTTATCACAAATGATTTTTAAATAGAACCGTCTGTGATATGTTTTTCCCAACTCTCTTGGCAGAACTTCCATGATTAGTTTCTGTTGTTCAAAATTTTATTCCCCTTAAATATTTCTACAACAACATTTATAAGGCACAACCAGTTATAGATTTTGCAATTGAATATCAAACATCCTAGATGCATGGAGGCAACAGCTTGTTTGATGAGGTTGGTATTAAAATATGAACATTTGTAATACTTTCATCCCTTTCTTATTCCAATATTGATGGATTCCAAGGCAAAATCCAATTCCATCCACAGTTCTTCCTGAAAGTTATCATACTCTGATTTATCTTCCACTTTGTCATCATGTCCGAATGAGAATATCATAGGCAACCTATTTTCACTTTGGTCTTGTGCAGGAACAGGACCAGAGTAATCCTATTCCTACAACAGACCAGAGTGAAAATAGGTTGCATGTGGTATTCTCATTCGGAGATGAGGATAAAGTGGAAAATAAATCAGAGTATGACAACTTTCAAGATGAACTATGGATAGAATTGGATTTTGCCTTGGAATCCATCAAAATTAGAATAAGAAAGGTGATGAAAGTTCTACAAATGTTCATATTTTTAGACCATCTTCATCAAACAAGCTATTGCCTCAATGCATCTAAGATGTTTTGATATTTAGTTGCAAAATCTATAACTTGTTATGTCTTCTAAATGTCGTTGCAGAAATATCTAAAGAGAAAAGTTTTGAATAATAAATACTATTATGGAAGTTTTACCAAGAGAGGTAGGGAAAAAACATTATTTCATAGCTCAAGACAAGAAGACCTTACCACAAATATGATACCACAAATATGATAACGAAATATTTCATATTTCAGGTGACAATACATTAACAAAATATGATACCACAAATATCAACAAATGTATATTGAGAAACTACATTATTTAATAGTTCAAGACAAGAAGACCTTAGGGTTTTTTATGTCTACCATCATATGTGCTATAGCTTCCGCAATAGAGGCTTTTTAGTTCTCTCTGAAGTTCCACAACTCCAGTATAGTGTCGATTTGTTTAACACCAATAACCGATTGATCTCCAATCATATCTCTTAATCCCTACAAAAGCGATCATGTTGTTGTGAAAAGGGTGTCTTGGTATATTATTAGTAACCACATCGAATTAAATACTAGAAACCTTTATATTACTTCTATAAGCTCAGCTTTGGCTTCTTCCAGCTCTGCATTAGCCCTGCGGTCCTTAAATATGAGTGCCGTGATAAGGTATTCAATATCTTGCAATTTGTCATCTATGTCTTTTAGTCCTTATTTCATCTCATAAATCTTTTCAGTTAACTCAGACTTGCCCTTCAGTTGTTCGATCTCCACCTCAAGTTTTTGTTTAGCTTCTAACAGCTTTTCCATTTCGTTTATTTTACAAAAATCAAATTTCAATCTTGTTAATTAATTTAGATCAAAAACAAAATAATGTTCTCACATATCAGAATAATGGACTGATCAAAGTAGTGGCAATGATAATTTCAATATTTTGCATAAAATAAATTCACAAGGAATTTACTACTAGGGATGTTTGACATGTTCAAAGTAGTGGCAATGAGAATTTCAACATTCTTATATATATATATATATATATATATATATATATATATATATATATATATATATTACAAACCATGTATAGAAAGATGATCATATTACACCCAAAAAAAGTCTTTCCTCTTCAGCTTTTCCTTGGTATGTAACTTCCTTTGGATTAGGATCCATAGAAAGATTCTGTATTTTAGCATGCATTTGTTTCTCCATATACAGAAATGAAGAGCTGATGTATTGATCCTTCCTAAGGAAATCTCATGAACTTGGTAGTGTCAAACTTTTTAGATACCCATGGCCATATACATGCCCTTAGGTCAAAAGAATCATTCAGTTGCGCTATTTTAGACAGAGGTAAATAGAATTATGTCAAAATATCTTCTAGAGCTAGAAACTATGAAATTAACATAGATGGTTTCTTAGTAAATAAATGTAACTGATTGAAGTCATGATCCAAAACTGAGTTAAGCCACCAGTCCCTAATTCAAGACCTGATCCGAAAGAATCTGTAAGCTCAGGACAATAATTTTAGTGACTAATTTATAACTGCCACACGACACAGCCAGCACAGCCAAGCAACCAGCATTCCCCACTTGCCATTTCCCACCTTCAAATCGAAGGACAAGAAGAGGAGCCAGCCAGGAGATCGGCTACTCTACTAGTACCTCCACCCCAACACCAGCACCATAAACCTCACAGAAGCGAGCTCATCCATCAGGTGCACAAGAAAATAAAAAGGTAGTATGCAAAATGTATATCACACAAAAATGTATATCATGTATATCACATCCTTGTCATTACCAAAATATAACAGTAAAGAGATAGCCATAATCATTTTGGAATGTAATAGCAGCAACACATGTAGCAAATCATATATCAAAAATACAACCAGATCAATATGAATTCCTTGCAATTTTTGTCATTCCAAAATGCCTTAGTCGATATGGAAAAATGTCTGAAATACACGACAACGGCACCCTTACTTAATCTTTCCACCAACCAACCATGCAAAAACATATATAGATCGATGGATCACCATGTAAGATGAGCATATATGTTTACAAACTTATCAGAGACGATGCAGCACTTACCCTGGGTGTAGAAGAGCTACCAGAGAGGGGAGAGGAGGACGCAGGAGGAGGTTACCGTGGGAAGAGGCCAGCAAGGGAGGAGGTCGATCAGCATGGGAGGAGGTCGGCGTAGGAGGACGCTGGCGTGGGAGAACGCCGGCTTGGAAGAAGGTCACCGCGGGTTCGCTAGGGTTTGGGGCCGAACTGCACCCTGGTGTCCTTTTCTAGGGAGGTTATCAAAGACAGTTCTATATAAGGATGCAAAGGGGCCGGTCCGATCCGACCCGGCTCTACCACATGAAACCCACCGCTTAAAAAGGGGTTAAGGCATCAGCCCTTTTTATTATGCTGCCGTGGCCCTCATGACCCACTGGGTCGTAAGGGTCGACCCCTACAGAGCATGTACTAAAATAAGCATTACATGATTACATCAATCAAGAGCTGTCTTGCAAAAACACCAAGGCAAGTTAAATCAGCCCAAAATCACCGTCAAGCTAGATTAGTCGAATTATCCAAAATTCTAGCACACATCATCCATGATGGATAGGTCTGGTCGTGAGTCAAACTTACAGTTAAAGTCCGGAAAATATGATTCTGAACATAGTATACAGGCATACAACAAGCTTCTTAAAGAAAATATGAATAGAAATTCCAGAGTCCAACGTTAAAAGTTCAAGTAGACCATGTAAAAAGGATCAGATTGCTTGGTTTGTCAGAGCTACTTCTGGACAGTATCAGATTGCTTGGTTTGTCAGAGCTACTTCTGGACAGTAGTTTTCTTGCTTAAAAGGCCTTTTAGATTGTGGTTATTGATCTTTGCAGCAAGGATGAAGTCATTATCTGTTAAACCTCCTGCAACCACAATAAAGGAATAATTATAAACAAGTGTTATATTGTCCCTTTCTTTTATTTTGCTTAAGCTTTTCTAGAACGGCTTCTCTTATTAACAAGCATAGGCGTGCTCCTCCTTCAAAGGGGGAAACAAAGGTGTACTTTCAATTGATATTTCCACTGAGTCTTTTTTTTGTCTGATCAGTTTTTATTTTAAGTAGACTGAATTCCTCTAAAAGTACATAAAAAAATTTCATGGAAAGGTCAATCGCCAATGCAGCGATAAGCTAGCACCTAGGTACCTAGCCTAATTTCCATTATCCAAAGCTTCTAGTTTGATTTCATTAATACTGAGGCAAGAATTCCTTTGTGAACATCGAAGTTTGACTATCAAGATGTACCACAACAAAAAATTTGAACCATGAAGGCCATAGTGTTTGAGCATAGTTATTTGGCTTGCAAATTAAAAATTGAGTCATACCACGATCGGGGTTCCTAAAGTAGTAAATGAATCAACTAATAAACCACCATTGCTTAAGATTTAAGAATACTGAAACACAAAATTTGACTTTTCAGGATCCCAGGGAATCAAGAATCTAGTAAATAGCTAGCAGCACTTCTTTTCTTAAGATCATCTGGCAATCAGATTCATTGTGAAAAGGACATAACGAGAGTGGTTTAGTTTTGGTCTGTTGGAAGAAGTTTGACTACAGATAATTCTGAAATAATACAACTCTTCTTTGCTAATTCTGAAATTATAACAAAATTTACCTGGCATGATTTTTCCATGTCTCACAGCAACATTAGTGAGATATAAATGCTATGCACGCACTGAGAGAATCTAGTTGTAAAATTTGTACATGGGTGCATTAATAGATGCATCAGATGAAATCAAAATGGTTGCACATAGAACGTGTTACTCAACATCAATACAAAATAGAAAATATATTTTTACCTGATCCAACACTTCATTCAGGGAGATCATCGTCTTCCACAAAATCATGAATTGATGCCACACTAAGATGAGAAGAGCCTACACAGTTCCAAAATAAGTACACAAGAATTAATTCTTGTAATGCTAAAGTGATAGGAGAAATTGCAAAAGGTTACCTAATGATCTGATCCAATCTTGCAAACATACAAGTGCTTCAACTGTCTCGGGTGCCAATCTGCTTCTGAAATCAGTGAGGACTCTTGATCCTGTACTAAAGGCTGTTTCAGATGCTACAGTAGAAGCTGGCACTGCCAAGATATCTAGTGCCATTAGGGCGAGAGTGGGATACTCCATAGAGTTCATCTTCCACCAGTGTAGAATATCAAAGAGACCAGCCCGAGGTAGTGGAGCCTTTGCCAAATAAGTCTCCAATTCTGCTGAAGCATCACTTGCCGAACGGGCCCTCTGTTTAAGATGTCGATCCCAGTCTGCAAAAGGATTGCTATCATATGTAGCCATATCGACATCACCATGTCCTTGTTGGGTAAATTCTGAATGGCAATCATTTAATTGAGAATACTCTTTAAATAACCCTTGGAACACCCTTTTCACTTTAGCAAGTTTAGGTGCAGCTTCATCCCCAAATGCTTCAAAACGAAATTCAAGGAATGCAAACTTAAACCTTGGATCAAGAATAACAGGAATTGAAAGTTCCAGCCATGACACTTTCCAATATTTCTTGAACTTTTTCTGCATATATCTGACCATATCATTTATACTAGAGTTCATTTCAGAACCTTCCTTCTCCAAGGCCAACTTAACTTGCCAACTCTCATGGAACCACAAATTTGATGTGGGATATTTAGAGCCTTAAATAACCTTAGTGGCATCATAAAACACTTTAAACAGTCTGCACACTTCTTATGCACTTTCCCAATCCTCAAAAGTGGGAGTGTAAGTGTAATGTGGATCTTGTAGTCCCAACGAGTCAAAAGCTCTCCTAAATTGTGAAGCTGTGTGAAGCATGAAAAATGTTGAGTTCCATCTCGTAGGAACATCAAGGGAGGGCGTTTTCCATGGATGCCCAAGCGTGCCACAATATCCTCAAACTTTTGTTTCCGGGATGGAGATCCTCGGATATATTTTACACTCTCTCGAATCTTGCTGACAATAGGGTTAAGAAACCTAAATCCTGCTTGACATATCACGTTCAACACATGAGTTGCACAACGTTGGTGGAACAATTTCCCCTTCCCAAGTAGCATATGTTTTTCTAGCAGGTTGGCCTTTAGGAATCTGGCCATTGTACCATTATTGCTTGCATTATCCAAAGTGATGGCAAATAACTTGTCTTCACAATGCCAATCTTGTATTGACTTCAGAACAACATTAAACATCGCAACACCTATGTGTGGTGTCTTCATGTCAGCAAACTTGATAATCTTTTTATGTAGCTTCCAGTCATCATTAATGAATTGACATGTGATGCACATATAGCCCAATGTTTGATTTGAAGTCCACATATCCATTGTCAAGGAAATTCTTGATTTTGAACTCTTAAAAACCTCTTGAAGAGCTTGCTTCTGCTCTTCAAATTCTTTAAGGCACTCATTCCTCACTGATGTTCGAGACACCATCTTGAACAATGGGTTCAAACTGGAGACAAACTTTCGAAACCCATCATATTCCACAATTGAAAAAGGTAGTTCATGGAGTACAATCATTCGAGCCAACTCCTTCCGCGAAACCTCATGATCAAATTTCCAATCTCGCAAAGTGACACCATCATGAGACATGACAGTGGTATTCAATTGATCCACTACTCTTAGAGCCTCTTTTCTTGCTTTGCATCTCTTTAAGTGTTTAAGCAATGCACTAGTTCCTGCCCCGCGCTTGGCGCTAATCTGGATATTACAATACTTGCATTGTCCCTTCATAACAACTCCTCCAATACGAACATGCATGAACTCTCTCCAAGCATCAGACCGAAACTTTCTTCCTCGGTCAGCTGCAATATTATCGTAACCATCATCATCATCATCTTCTTCTTCTTCTCCTCTTTCGTCACCATTGCCGTCTTGGTCCTCATCATGCATTTCATATAGTTCCTCAACGCAAATTTCCATATCATGGGCAAGACCTATCAATAGCTTATATTAGCTTTACTAGAAATCGCCCTATCACACACATGTAAATGAACACGCTGACTCGCAATTGAACAATCTTGGATTGCCAATTAATTTTTTTTACTCTTAAGGAAATGCATAAGTAGTTTTTTACAAATCATCTATGTTACTATTAAAAATAGTACGATAGCATGCCTCTAAAGTTTTCAATTCCTTCGAACATATATTTCAATGCCTCTAAAGTACAAATACCCAGCTAAAAGCATGTTATAGTAGTAATTGCATGCCAAAGTGAAGTCCACAACATGATTCTCTGTGGTACAAGCTCGATTAAATCAACCATCCTATGTTAAGTTGGTAGCAATCATCTGTATGTGTTTGTTTCTAAATTTTTCCACGGATTAAAAGTATAGAGTGCCAGTAATGTAACAATATCATCTTAATACAACCAGGAAAATGAACATCAAGAACTACACAGTTCATCTAGCAAACAATTCGATTAGCTACAAGCATCCCATCAAGAATACATGATTGGCAACAAGCATCCAAAGCTTCGTCAGACATGTCGATAGAGGGAAATAAAGAAAGAAAAGGTATACATAGCTCACCATGGGGAATGCTGCTGAGAAGAGTAACCGGAGTGAGTAGTTGATTTGCCGCATCCCTTTGTTCTTGTGTTCGGAGACCCTCCATTCCAAGAAGAAGCCGGGTGCCCCTGCCGGCTACCACCACCCTGCTCCTCACCAGTGCACTATTGGAGACACTGCTGTTGCCTACCTTCTTCTATTGCCACCAAGCCCTATCGCCTGGCCGCTGCTGCCGCCATCCCCTACTACCCCACCTCATCATCGATGCGGAGAGAGAGGAGTGAGGAGGTGCCACATGCTGGACCGAGTAGGGGTGGTAGATCAAGCTCGACCGGGGGCGACGACAGATCAGGATTGAGTAGGGGCGACAGCGGATCGGGATCGAGCAGGGGCAGCGGCGGATGGGGATCGAGCAGGGGCGGCGGCGGATGGGGATCGAGCAAGGGCGACGGTGGCCGATCGGGATCGAGCTCGAGGCCTCGAGCAGGCGAGCACGATGAGCAGGACGATGGAGATGGAGCAGAGTTCGGCGGTGGATAGGGATCGCCAGTCGCGCGACTGAGGAGATGGAGCCGACCCCAAGACCCTAGGGATCAATGGATCCATACTCTATTGGCTTCGTAGTTTTTTTTTGGGCCTACCCCCCAGCCCATTTTGATCTATTTAGCGGGCCAAGTCGGTGGTTCCGTGGGCCGAACCGGCCCCTTTGCATCCCTAGTTCTATAATAGAACCATTTGTGATACTATTATATCAGAGATGGTTCTATAATAGAACCGTCTATGATAGCTACAAGAGTCATCACTGAAAGTTTTATACTAAAATCGTCTGTGATATTGATATATATATCACTGACGGTTTATGAAGAGTACCTTATGTGATGATGTCACTGATGGTTTCACAATAGAACCGTTCGTGATGTTCCTCATCACAGACGGTTTTCCAAACCCGTGTGTGATGAGGCGTCTAATATAAGCCTTTCTGTAGTAGTGTTATCAGTTAGGTATTAATATTTGTACTATTTCACTAACTATGTTGTTTTTGCCATATTTTATTTGTTTTGTTGTATCGTTAAGCATGAAGTTCAAATTTATTTATAATTGTGCATTTGCAATATACTTTTTTTATACCTCAATGTGAGTAATAGTTGGCGATAGTTATAGCAGCTTAGTTTTGTGCTTGAGGCTTCACAAAATCCTACCTCTGCCACTAGTGCTAGTAGAATTGGAAACAATATGTGCCTATATATCTAGCAAGTTGAGATGAGCAATTGACCTCAATCCACATAATTATACTTCAGAATGATTTTAGAAGAAAATATAAATGGACCACAATAGCCAGCTAGACATTGCATTGTACTATTAAACACTTCAGTACTTAGCACACATTCTCATTTTACATGCAGTAGCCAAGAACTAAATCTCTTGTCCAGGAAAAGGTACCACATCCAGCTGCTGAAATGGTCACAAAAAAGAAAAACATATCAAGAAATTTGGATGCAGGTTCAACATATCAAGAAAAACAAAAGACAGGCTGACAGATAGTATTTAATGACAGATTAGATATATAGTCTTCATACATTCAATCTATGGAGTTTTCGACGATTAAAAGAACACCAAAGATGCTCAAAAAGAACTTTTGCATATTGCCAGACACATCTTCAAACAAGGAAAGAGATCACCATGACTTGGCAAAAAGTGATTATTTCAAAGTTATAATATTTTGTTTCCAAACATTTCATATATTTTCCAATTGGATGGGTGAGTGCATATGGTAGGTACTATGCATATTACTGTTCATGAATACTATTTATGTGCATTGTTCACACGTCGGCCGCCTCTCACTTTTATATGTGTAATCCATCCATTGTAAATACAACTATAAATTTTCATATTAAAGATATACTCTTCATTCTATAGCTTATAGTCCAATGTCCCCATTAGAATAGGGAGTTCCAATCTAAAATTTATCCTCATCATTCTTGCAATTTCTTCGGGTGATTGCAAGGAAGTATGCGTCTACTTTCGTGTGGTCAAATAGGCGAGGATTGAAGCGTGTTCTTGGGTGAATTTACGTACCACAGGTTACCATATCAAGACGGTGGTTGGCACTAGTGTTTGTTAGGGTTCACGGGTCGAGTTATCATCTTCGTCATCATAATATCGGGCCACCCCCTATCACAAAGTTATAAAACTAATTCATGCAAAATAGATCAGACCAGGTTGCATTAGCTAGTGTGCTAAGAACCACAAAACTAATTCATGTAGTATATTAAGAACAAAGAATAGCTAGTGTGCTAGCTTGTAACTGGACTAGTAAATAAATATACAACAAAAAATCGGAAACTACAAATTAAGCAATGATGTAAGTGTAATTTTCTCAACTTCTCATATGAGTAAAACCTTTGCACAGTTTTCCAGTACAACAAACAGAAACTTTGCAATGGCTTTAGCAAAAAAAGAAGGTACATAAACTTTGCAATGGCTTTACCCAAAAAATACCTCCTGCTACAAATATTTGATCGAACACTACAAAGACACACATAGAAACACAACATATTGCATTAATCACTTACATATATCAATATATCAGCTACCTAGTTCAAAGGAAGGTACACATTCAGGCAATCCATCAAAAATGAAACCATTTTCTCTGCATGTTTCAGCTAAGTCATTCCTTCTATTGTTGTTCTAGCATTAAAGGTACAAGTAATGTTCAGGGTTATTTGATGAAAATTAGAAAAGGTGCATAAGGAGCAACATCACATAAACAAAGCAATCAAACACTTGGAGGTAAGAATACAACTTACTTATGGAGAGATTTCACTCTTAATCCAAAGTAATCAAACACTTGTGTTTTTTGTGTTGTTAAGAATTTCTCTATTCAGCTCACATTTGAAGAGTCATACTGTCTTTGCCTTCTCCATATCCATTAGGTCTTCAATTGAGTCTAAAGTAGCAACACACTTCCCAATTGAAAACTCATCACTTTGACTATGTATTGTTACATTTAGTTCTTTAGCAAAAATGTTGTCTTGCTGCTTCTTGAATTCCATGTACCTCTCAAGAATCCTAGCAATCTGACTTTGCTTGCGCTTCTTCCATTTGTCATCTCCTTTTGGTGCAGGCAAAGTAGAAGCAGCATGTTCCATTTCATTGGCTTCTATGTGAGCACTAGATGTCTCTTGGTGCTCCATATTTGCAGCAAAAGGGTTTAAGCCAACATCATGGGCATCATTGTCATTGGGGTTAACTTGATCAGTTGGAGGCTCCACTTACTCAATTGATACAAAATTCAAATTTCTTATGGTTGTACTCCCTGTTTTCGTATAAGCTATTACAAAAATAGGGTAAATGACAATGATAGAGCCATAAGGATTGTTTTCCACAAGTACAGACAATGATAGAGCAACTGTTTACATTTTTCTATAGGGTACAATAATAGAGTTTAGTAAGTTTTATGCTCCAGGTTGGATGTGTTACCTATATTATTTAGTTTTAACAAACCTGTCTACATGTGTATGTTAAATAGACCATTGTTTAATAAAAGAAGGCCTAAATTAATAAAAGGTTGGAATGATTCTCTATGCATGATTGTTACTAAAGTAATTACTATGTAATTGAACATCACCTTCATACAAAGCTGCTAGGTAGTTAAAGAGAAGGAATGGTTTATTATGAAACTTTTTCACCTTTGGATGATCCTATTGAATGTAGGAAAAGTATATAGTTAATATCAAAATGCAGCACAAAAAATACTATCAATTAAAAGGAGTAAGGGGTCTTACACAAATAAATTTATTACAAATATTTGGTTCAATAACGATCATGCATAGAGAATCATTCCAACCTGCACCACTTTGTTTCTCTGCATCTCGTATTTCCTTGTAATTCCCATTTAGTTCCTTCTCCTTGTCTTGGACTTGTTGCTTTGTGAAGTGCAGGTACCCACCTATTTTTTCCTTTGAACTTTGGGTTGTTATGGTCATGTAGTATATCAGCAAGAGCTTTTTCACATGAGAAGTTCCAAGAGGCCCTTGATCCTTATTTAGCCATGGCTACACTAACTACAGCATGTTGAAATGAATAAATGACACAAGAATGCATGTCGGATCCGGGAATAAAACCCAGAACACTCTGTGTGAAAAAGGAAAATAAAAAAGAAAAGGGCCAGGCCAAAAAATGCGAAATGGGTCGGGGAAATTAAGGGCTTTGCCTGTTAGTTTTCATGTTATTGGCAAACATAATGATAAAGGAAAGTACATGTGCATCGAGTTTATATTTGTACCATTTTAAAATCTTCTTTTAATGTGCAACACTATCAACAACCAAATAATATGTTGGTTTCTTTGCCGCCTCTTGTTACTAACCTTTGGCAGGCCAATGAGCTTGAGTCGAGGACGACTCAAAATCAAGAAGGGGAGGATGATGAGACCATGCCAGCCTAGGAAGCCATGCTTCTACCTCAAGCCAAGACAAGGGCCCAACAACTTTTGACGGTCTAAGCCTAGCCCGAGATCAAGTCCAATTTATTCACGAGTCCAGTTCGGCCCCTAGGAGCAGTCCAACTAAAAGCAACTATATCTAGGTCATATGAAGTCTGTTTGAGCCGTTATTGGACTCTACGGACAAGCCTATGACGAGAGCATTCCAATGGAATTGGATTCACATCCAAACTCCTTTTAGATCGATGGGAATCATCAAATCAATATGATGAACAGAATCTGCTAGGTACTGCACCACCTCCACTTGGGCCTAAAGGCCTTGTATGACCTAGGGTTGCACGACCATGCTCTTGGCTACCTCCCTTGTCCTCTTCCTCATATATATTTAGTAGCCGTCACTAGAATAGATGGGTTTTGCTTAGATTATTCTGTTTTAGATAGTTTCGCTATTTGTTCGGTTTGTGGAACCCCAACTTCCAGTTCTTCATTGGTAATTAACAATATTCATATTGCATCTACCTATTCTTGCTTGTGTTCTCGATTCGCATGCAGGGATAAGCCTTCTTGGCGAGGTCAACCGTGTTTTGTGCGTGGTTGATAACCAAAGGACCAGTGGTGTAGCGATTGCAGTATTTGAATCCATTCTGATTGGAAGCCGGATCGTCAACGTCGAGTTCTCCACCAATCGATTTAGTACTACCTATCGAAAGATCGGGCCACCGTTCCCATCACTTTGCGGTCCACACAAATCCCCTACGAACATAGAGGTACTCTATCATGTCTACACTAGCCCAAATTCCATCTATCAACTACCACCTACGGTTTAACTGCTAGAACACATCAACTTTTTACGCTGGGGACTCCCATAAGGCACGTGTGGTTGTACAAAGTATACTTGGGTCTGGCACAATATATCGGCTCTTAGTGATGCAGGCAAGACAACCACATTCGAGATTCTCGCTCGTGCAACAGCACTAGTCTCAACAATCCCTCACCCAAGTATAAAACATATTTTCAATTTTATTTTTAACCAAAATAATAGCGGTACCACCTCTAAACCATATAACAAGTGTTTCCCATTTTGAACATTTGACCATTTTCGAACCTAGCTCATCTAGTATCGATATGGGCATGGCTAAGCATCACTGTTACATCTGATGTATAATTCCAAAGTTAATTATACAAGCAGTGGGTACTAATACTATGGTGAAACAGTGAGGGTATTAATTTATCAAGGTT
Source organism: Otatea glauca (assembly GCA_036346275.1). Taxonomy (NCBI): domain Eukaryota; kingdom Viridiplantae; phylum Streptophyta; class Magnoliopsida; order Poales; family Poaceae; genus Otatea; species Otatea glauca. The sequence goes on along the minus strand of JAYEVK010000263.1, from coordinate 74,023 downwards.
AGGTACATGCAAAAAAAAAAGAGATATATATCTACCAACCTTCTAGGTGCTCCCAATAAGGTAGGTCCTAAAATATTGATATCTTCTTCCACATGCTCTTCTCACGGGTCCTCAATTTACGTCCCTTTCCAAGCACAACATCCAAGTTCTTAACCATATCATGAATGTCTGTCCCGCTTAAAGGCCTTGGAGCCAAACCGTCTTCGGTCGTTCCGTCGAATTGTTACTCTCGATGTTATCCAAGAAGTGAGTACAGGCTTTGGCTCCTTTTGTACTCTGCTCCAATAGGTTAAAAAGGGCAGGATAATCATTTATGGTGCAGAACAACAGGCAGTGCAAAGTGAAGTACTCTCGTTTGTGAGCATCCCATACCTGTACCCCAGGAGCCGACAGTGTGTTCAGATCTTCCACCAATGGTGCTAGGTACACATCAATATCGTTCCCAGGTTGCTTCGGGCCTTGGATGAGTATAGACATAAAAATGTACTTTCGTTTCATAGATTACCAAGGTGGAAGGTTGTAGATACAGAGATTCACAGGCCAAGTGCTATGACAACTGCTCATGTTACCGAAAGGATTCATTCCGTCCGTACTCAATCCGAACCTTATATTCCTTGAATCTGCCACGAATTCTTGAAACCTCCTATCTATGTTTCTCCACTGGGTGGAATCAGCAGGGTGTCTTGTTGTCGGGACCCGGATTTGCAAATCCGGAACCCTCTGTGTATACTGCACTAGTCCAGGATCACGCTAGTGCACAAAGTGGAAACATAGATGAAATATCATTCCATACAATGAATTAACTAAGAAGAAGCAAATTATTATTGAATAAAGCAAACGACCTCATGGTCAATGTTTACACCATTATGCCTTAAGGGCTTAAGAAACAAATACTATTGCAGCGGAAAAGATAACTTGAACCATTCGACATGCCACAGGCAATCGTCTGGGGAACGCATTCCTAATCCACGTAGTCTTCAAAGAATTCCTCCTCATGATATTCATTATCTCCTTCAGCAACTGATCAACAAGGGCATAAAGCTGTGAGTACAAAGGTACTCAGCAAGCCGTAGGGAAATGATGCAATATATTTACGCACGGCTTGACAAGGATGGCTATATAGTTCATTTGCAGAAAGCAACAGCTTGAATTGAAATACAATAAATAGATTGAAAGCATATTTATGAAAAGATAATAAATAACTGGTAGATCAATGATAGACAACAAAACGACAGGTAACTCCCCGTTCACATCCCAACAATTCCACATCCCACACTTTATGAAACACTCTATACCCCGTGTGAAATTCCCGGGCTTTGTCCATGACCGCGGACGCGGCTATTCGAATAGTTTTACAATCTGCAGAGGTTGTACAACTTTACCCACAAGACATGAACATCTCTTTGTGCAAACGTTACTAACACACTTCCTTTGGTGTGTCGCAGAGATATCATGACAGAGCCTTTACAATGCACTATCTAAACTCGAGACGCTTACTAAGGTTTCGCCATTAGGGCCCCTCTTGCGCCTTGCGAATCTACCCGTCCATCCGGAACCCACACCACCAATTGGCGATACTCAAGGCTAGACATTGCAAATTAATCAGCTAAGCCTGTCCCATTCCAGACATGTGGTAGTACGGTTAGGCCCAGTTCAATGGCGCACAAGATTAAGTCCTTAAGTTGTCTCAGGCAAGACATCCACATCCCAATGTGCTAGAAAGCACCCCCTTTACTTCACGATCACTTGCCCAAGGGAAAACAATTCGTTCAACCAAGACCAATGGCAAACCCCGCCATGGTACAACAAATTTTACAACAGTGGCTAACGGCCACGATTCAATATCTCATTAAGTCAATATTAACATTATTCACATGTGACATGAATCCCAACGTATATGTAAGCGTGTCTAAGCATAGCTACGATAACCCAATGTTGGTATAATGATTATGTCCAACTAGTAATGTCCCAACCTAGGTTTAACAATGGATACATGGCATACAACCAATCAAGGTGGCATAATGTCAACTAGGTATACATCTACTCCCATTAAATAAACATTGATACGTAAATAGCATGCAAGTGTATAAAACAAATTACTTTGCAAACATAGGATCGATATGATCAAAGGTTACGACTTGCCTTACTGATCTAGTGCTGAATCTTGGTCTTCAAAGTCTTCGTTCGCTCCCTCGGAATTAGCGTCTACCGGAAAAGAAGCAACGAAACCAAATAAGTACAAAACAGAGACTCAAACCAGCTCAAAACTGAAAATAAATGGCTCTGGAAGATAGATCTTGATTTTAGAAAAATTTAGAAACTTGAATCGCCTCAATCGGAGTTCGTATGAGCGAGCAGACCTCGAAAGATTAAATTCAGAAAAAATACGAAAATCGAAAATCGAATTTCGGATTTATTTTTATACGGAAAAAGGATTTATTGCGCAATCGCGTCGCCACCGGCTCTCGGTGGACTCGGTCCACCGCTGCGGCTCGGTTCACCGTGCACCGGCGCCGGCCGACGTCATCGGCCGACGGAGCGACTTCGGTAGCCAGCCGGTGGCGCAAGCGGTGACGCAAGAGCTGACGCAGGCGGGCCACGCGTCACGCATCTGGCGACTCAACCAGATCGGGCGGCCAAGCGGCGCTGCTGCGGGAGGAGGTGACGCGGCGCAATCCGGAACATCCGTAGAAGATCGGACGGCTGGGGCTTCTCGATGCAACGCGACGACGGGGCGGCGGCGCAACCCACCGGAGACGAAGAAGACGCAACGGCCGACGGCGGATACGCGACGGATCAGGCGCGAGACCAGACGCACCGGGAAGAGGATGACGAGGGGAACGCGAGAAGACCAACGGCTTCGGCGGATGCGCACCGACGGCGAAGAAGAAGGCGGCGGAAGGCTCGGCACGGGAGGCACTCTGGCGAGCGCAAGCGAAGCGACGAAGGCGGCTAGGGCAGCGAAAAAGAGGCAAACGAGGCGGCGGAGCGAGGAGAACCTCGGGAGGCGGTTTTGCGGCGCTTAAATAGGGCTCGGGAGGCGTGCGGGGCACGGACTCCAAGACGGCGCCGACACGAACTCGGACGGCGGCGACGGCGGCTTGGGTTTCGCGGGGCGGCGACGCGGCTGCATCGCATCCGTCCACGCGTCGCGCGCATCGAGCAGCCGAGCAGCGCGCGGCCGGGTGGCTGCGAGGTGCGAGTGGAGTGGCGAGGCGCGGCAGAGCGAAGCGGGCCGGAGGGAAACAGAATTGGGCCGGAGAGAAGATTCAGCCCGAGAGGGTTTTTGGAAATAAAAACCTTTTCCAATTTAATAAAAATCCAGAAATTCGAATAAATACAAATAAATTCAAATAAATATCAAATAAATTCAGAAAAATCCCCAAAAGTGCAGAAAAATTCCTTGGAGCACAAGGAACCCAACTAAAACTGAAATTCTTTAGTTTGATGAATAGTTTAGTCAAATTAAATCCTTTCATTTAAGGAAATTTCAAATTAAGCTGGGATTAATTTAAGAAAATGCAAATGGTTTATTTTTGAAATCAACCTTCCAAATCTCAAATTTTGGGATGTTACAAACCTCCCCCCTTAAATGGAATCTCGACCCCGAGATTCAGGCTGGCTAGGGAATAGGTGGGGAAACTCGGACTTCAGATCCTCTTCTCGCTCCCAAGTTGCTTCCTCTTCTGAATGATTGCTCCACTGGACCTTGCAAAAACGGATGATCTTGCTTCTCGTGATATGCTCTGCGATATCCAAAATTTTCACTGGTTGCTCCTTGTAGGTAAGATCCTCTTGCAGATCAATGGCTTCCAATGGCATCTGTTCCTCTGGCACACGCAGACATTTCTTCAACTGCGATACATGGAACACATCATGGATTCTGGCAAAAGACTGAGGCAATTCTAACTTGTAGGCAACCTCGCCTCGCCGTTCCAAGATTTTGAACGGTCCCACATATCTAGGGGCAAGCTTTCCTTTTACTTGAAATCTCTTAACTCCTTTGAGAGGGGTGACTCTGAGATAAACATAATCATTGGGCTCGAAACTCAAATCTCTTCGACGATTATCTGCATAACTCTTCTGTCTGCTTTGAGCTATCTTCAATCTGTCTCGAATTAATTGGACTTGCTCTTCCGCTTCTTGTAGTATGGCAGGACCAAACAATTGTCTTTCTCCTGACTCCTTCCAGTTTAGAGGTGTTCTGCATTTTCTTCCATATAAGGCTTCGAAAGGCGACATTTGCAGACTGGCTTGATAACTATTGTTATACGAAAACTCGGCATACTTGTCCCACTTAGTAACATAAGTTAAGGCACAAGCTCTTAACATATCCTCAAGAATCTGATTCACACGCTCAGTCTGTCCATCGGTTTGAGGGTGATAGGCAGTACTAAACCTGAGATGAGTTCCCATGGCTTCATGCAGACTCTGTCAAAAACGAGAGGTAAATTGGCTTCCTCTATCAGACACTATCTTCTTAGGCACTCCGTGAAGACTGACGATCCTTGACATATATAACTCTGCTAATTTATCTCCTGCATAGGTAGTCTTCACTGGAATAAAGTGAGCTACCTTAGTCAATCGATCCACTATTACCCAGATCGAGTCATAACCTGCTTGGGTCTTAGGAAATCCGGTAATGAAATCCATACCAATTTCTTCCCACTTCCATTCTGGAATCTTCAATGGCTGCAGCAATCCTGCTGGCCTTTGATGCTCTGCCTTGACCTTCTGGCAGACATCACAAAGTGCAACATACTCTGCAATCTCACGCTTCATACTAGGCCACCAATACCTTTCTTTGAGGTCTTGATACATCTTGGTACTTCCAGGATGAATGGAGTATAAAGTCTCATGCGCTTCCTTGAGAATCAACTCCTTAAGCTCTTTACGATCCGTACGCAAATCGCTTCTCATACCAAATAGTACCTTGTTCATCTTCAGTGAAACTTGGGGCTTTTCCTTTCTTCATATTGCTCTTAATCTCCTTGATATCGGTATCATCAACCTGTGCTTCTCGAATCTGATCTTCCAACGTAGGGCGTACTTCCAAAGTAGCTAAATACCCTTCCTGAATCAATTCCAAACTAAGCTTCTGAAATTCCTTATAAAGGGCTGGCTAACTTCCCTTAATCATCATAGTATTGCAGTAGCTCTTTCTACTCAAAGCATCGGCTACGACATTAGTTTTGCCTGGATGATAGTGAATCCCAATGTCATAGTCCTTAATCAGTTCCAACCATCTTCTTTGTCTCATATTGAGGTCAGCTTGGGTAAAGATATACTTCAAACTCTTGTGATCAGTGTAAACTTCATAACGATTACCAATGAGATAGTGAAGCCAAATCTTTAAAGCATGCACTACGGCTGCTAATTCCAAATCATGGGTAGGATAGTTGACTTCATGTGGCTTTAGTTGTCGCGAAGCATACGCTACAACCTTCTTATCTTGCATTAGCACACAACCGAGTCCTTGTCGGGATGCATCACAGAATATCTCAAAATCCTTCCTATTATCTGGCAGAATAAGCACTGGGGCAGTTGTCAAACACTTCTTTAATTCTTGAAAACTTTGCTCACACTCTGGTGTCCAAACAAATTTCTTCTCTTTCTTCAAGAGTTGAGTGAGCGGTCTGGCTTTTCTAGAAAACCCTTCTATGAAACGGCGATAATATCCCGCCATTCCAAGAAAACTTCGAATTTGGGGTACCGTCTTGGGTGACTCCCAACTTAGCACATCTCGTACCTTACCAGGGTCAATAGCGACTCCTTCTCCTGATATGACATGTCCTAGGAAAGCAACTTCTTTCATCCAGAACTCACATTTACTGAACTTTGCATAAAGCTGATTCTCTCTTAGCTTCGTTAAAATTTGGCGCAAGTGATCCTCATGTTCTTCCTCACTTTTGGAGTAGATCAGAATGTCGTCAATGAAAACAACAACAAACTTATCCAAATATTCCATGAATACCTTATTCATCAAGGTCATGAAGTAGGCAGGGGCATTAGTCAATCCAAAAGACATCACGGTATACTCATACTGTCCATACCGAGTAACAAAAGCTGTTTTGGGTATATCCTCTTGACGAATCTTCAACTGGTGGTATCCTGATCTCAGATCAATCTTTGAGAACACTCCGGCTCCTTGAAGTTGGTCAAACAAATCATCGATTCTTGGCAGAGGGTACTTATTCTTGATGGTGACCTCATTAAGTGAGCGGTAATCTACACACATTCTCTGAGTTCCATCTTTCTTTTCAACTAGAAGAACTGGTGCTCCCCATGGCGAAGAACTTGGTCGAACAAAACCTTGGTCTTGTAGCTCTTTGATCTGTCTCTTTACTTCAGCTAACTCATTAGCGTGCATCCTATAAGGTCTCTTGAAATGGGTGGTGTTCGGGAACTAGTTCTATCAAGAACTCTATATCTCGATCCGGTGGCATCCCAGGCAACTCATCCGGAAACACATCAGGAAATTCGCTGGCGATTGGCACATCATCCAAACTTATTCCTTTGGCACTACAAACTTTAATCCCTTCGGACTGATCTGAAGCGGCTTGAACTTTTAACTTGGATCCATCCGGGTGGTTAAGGTGATCTCTATATCCCACAATCCAAAACGCTTGGTTCTTGGAGATCCAATCCATTCCTAGGATCACATCTAGGGACTTGGTGTCTAGGACAATAAGGTTGGCTAGAAATTCTACCCCTCCAATTAATATCTTAACTTCGGGGCAGCCTTGGTTCGTACTCAAATCGTAACCGTGAGATTGCACTAATAAAACGGTCTTAAGAGGCATTATCTTTAATTGATGATTTGCGGCAAAACTCCGAGAAACAAGCGAACGCGTAGCTCGTAATCAAACAAAACCATGGCGAGATCTTTGAGTTGACTAGGAGCTTACCTAGTATGATGTGCAGTGCGGTCGGGCGTCCTCGGTGGTGGCGTGATTCACGCGCCTCTTCCAAAGCGCGCGGAGTCCTGGTGGCTTGGTTAGGAGTGCAGGGCACTCCGTCCCGCTCACGGGCCGGGGTCTTGGTGGCGTAGATCCCAAATTGAAGCGGATCAAGTCACAACTTTCTTTACAGGGCAATTGTTGGCATAGTGACCGAGTTCATGACAGTTGAAACAGGTGACTCTGCGGTGGATTCTTGTTCCTCCGAGGTGGATTCTTTGTTGGTCTTTGAGTTGCGATTGCTGGAGGAGGTGGGCGAGGTCTTTGGTGCGAGGGTCCTCGATGCATTCGGAGGAGTGAAGCGAGCAGGCTGTTGAGCATTTGTTCTGATTCTCTGCTGGTGACTCTGATGGGCTCCATACTGCATCATCTTTCTCTTACGGGATTCTTCCAATTCCCGACGAGATTCCTCAATAAGCATAGCTTTATCTACAAGGTGCTGAAAATCTACATAGTCATTGCCAATGACTTGCACCTTTAGTCCTGGATTGAGTCCATGCTTGAACTTCTTCTGGCGAGCATCATCTGTAGCTACATCCTCTGGAGCGTAGCGAGCGAGTTGAGTGAACTTATTGAGGTATTCACTCACTGACATCCTTTCTTGCTTAAGCTCTCGAAACTCATTCTTCTTCATCTCCACCTTTCCATCAGGAATATGAGAGTGGCGGAAAGCAGTGGAAAACTCTGCCCAAGTGATAGTCTGAGGGTCATCATGGGCAGCACTGTAGTTCTCCCACCATTCAGCGGCAGTGCCCTCCAGCTGATGAGCGGCATAGAGAACCTTCTCTCGATTGGTGCACTGGGCAATTTCCAGCTTCTTCTCAATGGAGCGGATCCAATCATCGGCGTCCAATGGTTCTGAAGAGTTGGAGAAAGTTGACGGACGAGTCCTCATAAATTCTGCTAGCTTGGGTGAGACGAGCTTGAGGAGGTGCAAGCGACTTGGTTTCTTGGTTCAACAGTTGGCTAGGCAAGCTGCGATGCAGTTCTGATTCATCATGTTGTTCATGTTCTGCATCATTGTATTCATTAGCTGAGTCTGAGCTGCCAGAAAATGTCCCATGTTCTGGTCTATCACTGCTGGCGGTGGCGGTGATGCATTGGGGTTGGAGTTGGTGTTGGCACTGGCACTGGCATCCACGGGTGAACTGCGACCGGCTCCAGAACGAGTGTCAACCATCTAAGATGCAGCACAAGGGTTGATAGGTAAGAGGGAAAAGCAGTAGACAAGTGGTAAGATCATCTAGGGGAGAAGGTAATACCCAGGGACAAAAGGATACAACCGAAAGGCTTCAAATTAAGGAGGCAAATAAAGCTTTTTTTCAATTAAAGGTATGGTTGTAACACAGTGCTTGGGGCAAGTGTACAACATACCAGACACTCAAGCAAAGAAAATCTTAGTATATGCGAACTAAACGTAACTAAACTGAAAAGGGGAAAAAACATGCTCAAACATCACTGAGCCCAAAACTATCTTATATGGTAGTCTTCTCGGCAAACTCTGGACAGCTAGATCATCAACTTCCTCGATTTGATTCCTTGCAGAAAACTCGAGGCTTTGAGAAGTTTCATGAGATAAGATCAATTTAAAACTCAAATCAAGGTTTCAGCAAAGGAGAGGAATAAGAACATAAGAATAAGACGAGAGGAAACGAAAACTATTAAGTACCAATTTTGTTGGTTTGATTTAGAAAATAATTTTGAAGACCATGCTAACTAGGATAGCGACCTACAGTCGATATGGCTCGATACCATCTCTGTCGGGACCGGTTTGCAAATCAAACCCTCTGTGTATCCTGCACTAGTCCAGGATCACGCTAGTGCACACAAAGGGAAACATAGATGAAATACCATTCCATACAACGAATTAACTAAGAAGAAGCAAATTATTATTGAATAAAGCCAACGACCTCATGGTCAATGTTTACATTATGCCTTAAGGGCTTAAGAAACAAATACTATTGCAAAGGAAAGATAACTTGAACCATTCGACATGCCACAGCAATCGTCTGGGAACGCATTCCTAATCCACGTAGTCTTCATAGAATTCCTCCTCATAATATTCATTATCTCCTTTGACAATTGATCAACAAGGGCATAAAGCCGTGAGTACAAAGGTACTCGAAGAAGTGTAGGAAATGATGCAATATATTTATGCACGGCTTGACAAGGATGGCTATATAGTTCATTTGCGTAAAGCAACAACTTGAATTGAAATACAATAAATAGATTGAAAGCATATTTATGAAAGATAATAAATAACGGTAGATCAATGATAGACAACAAAACGACGGTGAACTCCCGTTCACATCCCAACAATTCCACATCCCACACTTTATGAAACACTCTATACCCCGTGTGAAATTCCCGGGCTTTGTCTATGACCATGACGCGTTTTTCGAATAGTTTTACACTCTGCAGAGGTTGTACAACTTTACCCACAAGACATGAACATCTCTTTGTGCAAACGTTACTAACACACTTCCTTTGGTGTGTCGCGAGAGATATCATGACAGCCTTTACAATGCACTGTCTAAACTCGATCGCCGCTAAGGTTTCGCCCATTAGGGCCCTCTTGCGCCTTGCGAATCTACCCGTCCATCCGGAACCCACACCACCAATTGGCGACTCAAGGCTAGACATTGCAAATTAATCACTAAGCCTGTCCCATTCGGACATGTGGTAGTACGGTTAGGCCCAGTCAATGGCGCACAAGATTAAGTCCTTAAGTTGTCTCGAACAAGACATCCACATCCCAATGTGCTAGAAAGCACCCTTTACTTCACGATCACTTGCCCAAGGAAAACAATTGTTCAACCAAGACCAATGGCAAACCCGCCATGGTACAACAAATTTTACAACGATGGCTAACGCCACGATTCAATATCTCATTAAGTCAATATTAACATTATTCACATGTGACATGAATCCCAACGATATGTAAGCGTGTCTAAGCATAGCTACGATGACCCAATGTTGGTATAATGATTATGTCCAACTAGTATTGTCCCAACCTAGGTTTAACAATGGATACATGGCATACAACCAATCAAGGTGGCATAATGTCAACTAGGTATACAGCTACTCCCATTAAATAAACATTGATACGTAAATAGCATGCAAGTGTATAAAACAAATTACTTTGCAAACATAGGATCGATATGATCAATGGTTACGACTTACCTTACTGATCTAGTGCTGAATCTTGGTCTTCGAAGTCTTCGTTCGCTCCCTCGGAATTAGCGTCTACCGGAAAAGAAGCAACGAAACCAAATAAATACAAAACAGTGACTCAAACCAGCTCAAAACTGAAAATAAATGGCTCTGGAAGATAGATCTTGATTTTAGAAAAATTTAGAAACTTGAATCGCCTCAATCGGAGTTCGTATGAACGAGAACGGGCCTCGAAAGATTAAATTCAGAAAAATACGAAAATCGTAAAATTTTCGGATTTATTTTTATACGGAAAAAGGATTTATTGCGCAATCGCGACGTCACCGGCTCTCGGGGACTCGGTCCACCGCGCGGCTCGGTTCACTGTGCACCGGCGCGACGGCCGCGCATCACGACGCGAAGCGACTTCGGTATGCGCGGTGGCCGACGCAAGCGGTGACGCAAGAGCTGACGCAGGCGGGCCACGCGTCACGCATCTGGCGACTCAACCAGATCGGGCGGCCAAGCGGCGCTGCTGCGGGAGGAGGTGACGCGGCGCAATCCGGAACATCCGTAGAAGATCGGACGGCTGGGGCTTCTCGATGCAACGCGACGACGGGGCGGCGGCGCAACCCACCGGAGACGAAGAAGACGCAACGGCCGACGCCGGATATGCGACGGATCGAGCGCGAGACCAGACGCACCGGGAAGAGGATGACGAGGGGAACGCGAGAAGACCAACGGCTTCGGCGGATATGCAACGACGGCGAAGAAGAAGGCGGCGGAAGGCTCGGCACGGGAGGAACTCCGGCGAGCGCAAGCGAAGCGACGAAGGCGGCTAGGGCAGCGGAAAAAGAGGCAAACGAGGCGGCGGAGCGAGGAGAACCTCGGGAGGCGGTTTTGCGGCGCTTAAATAGGGCTCGGGAGGCGTGCGGGGCACGGACTCCAAGACGACGCCGACACGAACTCGGACGGCGGCGACGGCGGCTAGGGTTTCGTGGGGCGGCGACGCGGCTGCATCGCATCCGTCCACGCATCGCGCATCGAACGGCCGAGGCGCGCGGCGGGCCGGGCTGGGCAGAAAGGTGGAGTCAGGCCGAGGCGCGCAGAGCGAAGCGGGCGGAGGGAACAGAATTGGGCGGTGAGAAGATTCAGCCGAGAGGTTTTTGAAAATAAAAACCTTTTCCAATTTAATAAAAATCCAGAAATTCGAATAAATACAAATAAATTCAAATAAATATCAAATAAATTCAGAAAAATCCCCAAAAGTACTGAAAAATTCCTTGGAGCACAAGGAACCCAACTAAAACTGAAATTCTTTAGTTTGATGAATAGTTTAGTCAAATTAAATCCTTTCATTTAAGGAAATTTCAAATTAAGCTGGGATTAATTCAAGAAAATGCAAATGGTTTATTTTTGAAATCAACATTCCAAATCTCAAATTTTGGGATGTTACACTTGTCATTCCATCATTCTTACGCTCATCCGAGTGCCACCGAAGCAGTTTTGCCTCTTTTGGGTTCGCAAACAAATGCTTCAAACAGGGAATTACAAGCAGATACCACACCACCTTAGCAGGAGGTCCTTTCTTCACCTCGATGCCCTCGTCGTCATCATCTGATCTATCTTTACGCTTATACCGAAATGTGCTGTACACCGAACATACATGCAACTTTGCGTACTCTTTGCGGTAGAGGATACAATCATTCGGACAGCCATGTATTCTTTCTACTTCCATTCCCAAGGAACAAAGAACCTTATTGGCTTTGTAGGTGGTTGTTGGCAACTCGTTTCCCTCTAGAAGCATGTCCTCTAACAGACCTAACAGCGCCATGAAACTCTTGTTGGACCAACCGTTGCTTACCTTTAATTTCAGCAGTTCCAGCACGGATGACAACCTTGTGTATTTGGACTTGCAGCCGGTGAACAAAGGTTTCTTCGAGTCATCCATCAAGCCCCAGAATTTTACATACTCTCACTCATCACAGTTCCCTTCTGCATCCCGCAGCATCTAATCCAGATTGTCATCGTAAAACCTATCATCATCGAAAGCACAGTCGATATCATCCGGAGTATCGTTGACTTCGTCGATGATGTTAGTACTAGTTGCTTCCTGCATAATCTACTCTTCACCGTGACTGGTCCAACATGTATACCCCCTTTTGAAACCCTGTAGAATCAAGTGTGCTTTGATCTGCGTCGGGTTTCAAAACATCCTCATATTCTCGCAGTCAATGCATGGACAAGATATAATTTCACCCCCCTTGTTCAACATATCTTCCTCTGCACCTCTTCTAAAAGCGGAGATGCCATTAATGTACTCGGCGCTCGCATGGTTCTCAGCGTACATCTAGCTTTGGTCCATCTACGATACGTATGTAACAATAGGTGTTAAATAATGAATAAGTACACTAGGAGTGCACATGCACACATATGCTACATATAAGCTACATTTAAACTTGCCAATTAACTTATATAGCTCCTTACATCACAAAGAACAAATGGATATATATACATATGTAAGCTACATTTAAACTCAGCATCTTCAATTCTCTATTTACATAGCTAGCTACATCTTGAGTATAACGCAATTAGAATCAATTACTACTTTAGAACAAAAAGAACAAATGGATCTACACCAAGCTATATCAAAACCATGTTCAATTCCCACTTTACCAAGCTAGATGTATATACCTTTAATATAATGCAATTACAACCAATTATTAGCCTAGATCATCTTCCTTTATGTAACTATCTCCACATTGATTATAATGCAATTATAACCAATTACTACATTGCATCATAGAGAACAAATGGATCTACACTAAGCTAGATCTAGAAACCATCTTCATTTCCCTCTTTACCAAGCTAGATCTTAAATATAATGCAAATTAGAACCAATTACTAACATTAGATGACCTAGAACGGAAGGATCCACAATCACACCTCCAAATCCAGGGTCTCTTTCCACCAGATCGCCTTACAATCACGACCACCTCAAAAATAGCTTGGGAAACCTTAAAAATACAGAGGAGGTCGAGGCTCTATGTTCTTCTATCTTAGAAATGGTCATCACATATGGTTTTAGCCAAAAATCAATATGTGATGTGCACGAGACTCATCTCTGACGGTTTTTGTAAAAATGAGTCAGTGATGAGGTGTTTAATAAAACCTCTTTTGTAGTAGTGATGGCCGCCCTTGGGGCCGGTAGCTGGCACCGTGATGAAGATGATCGTCAGCTACGGCGGGGAGATCCGACGTGTTCCTAGAAATGGTCAGGCCGCGAACGCCGGGGGTGAGAACAATCTCGTTCAGGTCGGCTTCTCTGAGCGCCTAGATGACCTTTGTCCCAGACCAGCAACGCTCGTGTGCTGCTTCAATGTCTACATCCGGTACAATGCTCCCCGGGGAAAGCCTTGACGCGTTCCATGACATGGTGACTGACGGCGACCTCTGTAACCTCGTGACCCGCCTATTCTGTCTCGAGCCGATCAACAAGGACCGCTGCATCCGGGTGTTCCTGTTTTGCATCGATGTACCACCGACGCCCTCCGAGGTTCTGCTTGCTCCCGTTAAAAGGCAGCGGAATGAGTCATTGGCGAGGTCAGAAGAGGACACGGCCGTTCTGACTTCGATGATGTCAGGTTGCGGTACTACTTACGTGAGCCATGATACTGGACGCGACACGGCGGCGATACTCCAGGCAGCGCAGAGCGCTTCTGTGGGCTATGCTCCCGCTCTCAGGCAGTGACGTGCGTCATCACCGTCTTTGGCGAGTCTGGAGAAGGACACAGTAGTTTCGATTACGACGTCAATTAGCTGTACTACTTCTCCAGCCCAGGACATGCGGCGGACCGCATCATCGCTATCGTTGGTGAGGCCAGAGAAGGACACGACTGTGTTTGACTATGATGCCAATTGGCCCTACTACTTCTGCATCCTCGGACATACGGCGAACCGCGTCGTCGTAGTCGTTGGCAAGCTCACAGGAGGACACCATTGTTTCGACTACAACGTCAGGTCGCAGTGGCACTAGTTCTGAGGCCCAGAATACTGGACCTAACCCGGGGCCAGCATTCCCGATGGCGCAGTGGACTCCAGTGTGCCCTGCATTGGTGTTCTTCCTGCTTTCTTCCCAGTCGGCTATAATTTGGTCGTTTTGTCGCACTGAGAGGGAAGTGCGTCTACAATCTACTATTTGTTTGTGATGAGGGCCACTGAAAAAATCATACCTACTACCTATTGCTCCTCAACTAGATATACAAGGACCAATTACAAGAGCATATGCTCGTCAACTCAATTATCAGGTAAAGTCATTCTTAAGCGTATCTAATTACACTTTTGAGAATAATCCACTACCTGATGCTTGTGATGTGCTCATACTTAGGAACCATGGTTTGGATCAGCAAGGATGCACATATACATCAAGCAAAGTCTGAGATCATGTGTGCCATGTTTTGAAGCTCAATTCAGTCTCCAGATATCAGTCTGAAGTGAAACGACTATAACTTTTGCATACAACGTCTGATTGGTATGTTTTTGCACTTGATGAAAAGCTTACTTTGATATCTTTCCAATGGATTTGATCCCACCTAAATATTTCTTCGGAGCACTCCTAATCACCATAACAAGTTGGGTCAATTTTTCAGTCTGAGTCAAAATTAGGCCTTGGGCTTTGTACGAGTCCTATTCGGCCACTCCTTTGGACTGGCCAAATCCCCTTCTCTTTTACCTATATATACATAGGGAGTCCCCCAAACTTATTTGGGTTTTGTTTAGTCATAGTTTTCCTTCGTGAAACTATTAGGTTCTCTCTTGTTTGGCTAGATCAACATCAATACCATGCTTCGGAACCCCACATCAATACTTCAATTATATTTGCATATTTATATTGCTTTTTCTTTGTTCTAGCTTGTTCTTCGATTGCTTGCAGGAATTGATCTTCGTGATCAGGTCAATCGGGTTTTGGCACTGTTGAGAACAATTTGGAGTTTGGTTCAGCGATTGCTTGGCGTCGGTCGTGTTTCGGTCGGTAGTCTGGATCGGTGAGAATTTTAGTATCTTAGATTAGTTTTTATTTTTTGTACTAAATTGAAAATTACTTCACAAAAAAATTCAACCTTTAGTTTCAATCTGGTATTTTAGTGTGTTTTGTTAGGTTTTGATCCATTAAAGTCCTTGTTTTAGATTCTAATCATTTTTCCTTCGCATAGCTTTTATTTCAATCTGCAATACTTTGTTTTGTTCATAACTTTCGCATACAAGCACGGATTCTAGTGTTATTACACATTCTTAAAAACTTGGAAAGAGCTCTACAGAAACCTAGTTGGGCACGGACTCTAATTCTGTATCCATGTTTGTTTAATCTAAATCGTACCAATGGAGAGCTTGATGCGCTTGCTACACGTGTAGGGCAGCTAGAGAGAGCTCGACCACCCTCTACTGTCGGCGTACCACGACAACGTTGTACGCCTTCCATTCATGGGTAGATGAAGTAGAAGAAGAAGTCATTGGAGAAGGAAATAAATACGTTGCTAATACAAAGTCCGATGGAGGATTCAATGCTAACAATGATCGTGGTCATCGACAATGTTGTTTCAATCACCAAGGTATGAGAAGAGATCCACCACCAAGAGAGGTACGTGACCGTGATGATCCACCTGGTAAAATTAAATTCACTATGCCTCCTTTTGCTAGAAATTATGATCCTAATGCATATCTCACATGGGAGCTAGCCGTAGAAAAAAATTTTGCTTGCTATGCTTTTTCTGAAGATAAGAAAGTTAGGGCTGCTACTAGTGAGTTCACTGATTTTGCATCTATTTGGTGGAGTGGGTATTGTCGAAATATTCAAAACATACCTAGAACTTGGAATGCTTTGAAGAGAGCTATGAGACATAGATTTGTACCTTCATATTATTCTCGTGATTTGCTAAACAAATTACAACGTTTAAGATAAGGTAGTAGTTCTGTAGAGGATTAATATCAAGAATTGCAAACTGGGTTGTTATGTTGTGGTTTAGAAGAAACTGAAGATGCTAAAATGGCTAGATTTTTTGGGTGGTTTAGATCATGAAATTCATGATATACTTGATTATAAGGAGTACAATTCTATCACTCGCTTGTTTCATATTGCTTGTAAGGCCGGAAGAGAAGTACAGAGACGACAATCCAAGACAAGAGGAAATTTTGGAGGATCTTTTGCAATTTGTTCCAATCAAGTGCAATCAAAGGCTCCATACAACACTTCCAATCGAGCCTTTGTACCAAGTTCCTCCCACAAGAGTCAGCGCCCCACTACTTCCACTACTCCTTCACGTGCACCAGAAACAAGCAAAGCCACAGTACCAGCCCCCACACAAACTTTATCCTCCGTTGCTTCAACAAGAAGAACACGAGAAATACAGTGCCATCACTACAAGGGCTACGATCATATGATGAGGGACTGCCCTAGAAAGAGAGCTCTCCTCATAAAGGATAATGGTGAGTATACTTCAGCTAGTGATATTGAGGAGGAATATGCTATGTTTGCAGCTAACCCTGCAGGTGATGAACAAGGATCTAAACATTAAGAAGAATGTTTTGGTGCTGAGGCTTCTGACAAGTACTTAAGCATCATTGTGAAGCATGTGCTAACTCAAATGGAGCGTGCTGAACAAAATCAACGTCACAATCTGTTCCAAACAAAGTTTACTGTCAAGGACCGTTCATATCGTATGATCATTGATGGAGGGAGTTGTAACAATCTTGCAAGCATGGATATGATCGAGAAGCTTGGCTTGACAACGAATCAACATCCCCGTCGTTACTACATTCAATGATTTAATCCTTGTGGTAAGCTGAAGGTAACTTGCATTGTGAGAGTACACTTTTCTATTGGTTTGTATCATGATTATGCTGATTGTGATGTCGTGCCTAGGAAAGCATGTTCTTTGTTGTTAGGTAGACCATGACAATATGATCGAGATACCTTGCAACATGGTAGAACTAATCAATATACTCTCATATCTAAAGGAAAGGAAATCACTTTGCTGCCCATGTCTCCTAAGGCAATTTTAAAAGATGAATTAGAGAGAGCTAATAAAAAAAAGGAGAGTAGCAAAAGTGAAAATCAGATTGTAGCTAAAGAACTTGTGCAACAAAAGAAGAAAGAACCTAGTGCTACTAAAGGTGAAATTAAATTGAAAGGTGCTGTTTTGCTTGCTACAAAATCTGATATTGTTGAAATGGAAGCTAGTAATTCTGTTTGCTATGCTTTAGTGTGTAAAGAAACATTATTTTCATTTGAAGATATGTCTCCTTCTTTGCCTCCTGTTGTTGCTAACGTTTTGCAGGAGTTTGCTGATGTATTTCCAAGTGAAACCACTGGGACTGCCACCAATTCGAGGAATGGAGCATTAAATCGATTTGATCCCGGAGCTTCATTGCCAAACCGTGCACCCTATAGGACCAATCCGGAGGAGACTAAGGAAATTCAACATCAAGTGCAAGATTTATTTGACAAAGGGTAGTACGCGAAAGCCTTAATCCATATGTTGTCCCTGTTATTTTGGTTCCTAAGAAAGATAGATCATGGCATACGTGTGTTGATTATAGAGCTATCAATAATATTACCATTAGTTATCATCATCCAATTCCTAGGTTAGATCATATGCTTAATGAATTAAGTGGCTCTACCATATTTTCTAAAGTGGACTTGCGTAGTGGTTACCACCAAATTAAAATGAAACTTGGGGATGAATGGAAAACTGCTTTTAAAACTAAGTTCGGGTTATATGAGTGGTTAGTCATGCCTTTTGGTTTAACTAATGCACCTAGTACTTTTCATGAGATTAATGATGAGGACATCAACCCGAAGGATACGACAGCTGCCACTATTCCCCCCCCCCCGGCTGCGACATCTTCCTCGCAAAAGGGCCTTAATCCAGAAGCTCGGCCTTTCAAGCCCAAGACAAAGAACCAGCGCCTCAAGCACACATACCAAGGACAGCCCACGCGCCAAGGAAGACTCGTTTGGAAACCCAAGATGCCAAAAAACCCGGTTCGGCCATCCAGCAGCACACCAATTTCAAATGGGCGTAACTTGGGCTCCCGGACTCCGTTTTCGGTGTGTGACCACCCGTTTGAAAGTTTAGGAGATAAGATTTCCAATAGATCCAGCCTCACCTTCCAATTCGCTCCAAATAAATAGGAACACGCAGAATAATATCACGAACCAAATATATCAGGTGCTGCGTCACCGTATTTTTGGGCCCATGGCCTATGCGTAAGGGTTGCATGGTGGCCGACCCTATTTTGGGTGCCCCAAGTCTGGTCTCTACCCTATATAATGCCCCTGCTGTCATACTTTGGGGTTTAGGTTTTGTTGTGTTTTGGTAGACCCCGTGTGCGTCCCTCCTCAATCTTGCGTGTGTCGACTAGACCACCCGAGTTGAGAAACAGAACCTCACCTTGTTTTTCTTTGAGATTATTGGATTGAATTTGCTATCACCTTGTTCTTGCATGTTCTTGGTTGCAGCAGGTTCAAGGATCGATCGAGTCTTTGATTCAGTTGATCGCCTCGTGTGGTGACGTTGCGATTGTTTGGTTGCTGATCTTGTGGTTCATTGCATCGTTCTCATCAGAAGGTCAGGACAACCCTAGTGCACATCAGGTGGTATCAGAGCCAAGAGGTCTCGAGTTCAAGACCCCGGTTGGCGCAATTAAAAAAAATTGCAGCCCACTTCTATTTCACGTCCTAGGCCTGAGGGAGCCTACACGTGAGGGGGAGTGTTGAAGTATAAGTGAATTGTCCACCTTTCCTCATCAGCTTAAGCTTTTGGGTGAACTGGCTGGTGCATGCAACTCAATATGGTATCAGAGCAACGGTTGCCTGGTGAGAACACCCTTATCCTTGTTTAGTTCATCTTGTTCGTCCTAGAGTGCAGAAAATTATCCAAAAATATATATATGTTCGTCGTGTTTTCGATCTAATCTGAGCCCCATTTTAGCCTTTACTATTACTACCTAGTTTATTTCTTGTTGAATTTGTGTTGCATCGTTGTGTCGTTGCTGGTCTTAACATTTGATCTTTAGAGTTTTGAGTTCTATTCACGTTTTTTTTCACAGCGTCGTGTTGTTCGTGCGGCTATTTGTACTGCCATCTTCCTTCCGCAAAACCGAGAGCCTTCCACCAGAACGCCCCAAACTCCATCACGCAAGATCAAACCGAGCAGCCCACGTCTTCCCCAACCAACTCGGTTCCTTCCTTCCAACCCGTGTTTCACCAAAACTCACCGAAGTTTTCCATATATAGCCAAACACATCCACCTTTTCCCTCCAAATATAGCGCGCATCCAGTGGTATCCAAACAGAGAAGGAATTGAGATCCTACTCCTTGCCATATCTACCTTTTCTCTCCAAATATAGCGCGCATCCAGTGGTCATTGCCATATCCATATCAAACCGTGCAAGCCTTTCCTTCCATCAAAAAAAACAAAAGAAAAAAAGGAAGCTGAGCTGAACCATCTCTCTGCTCTCTCCACTCCATCTTGCTGCACTTGACAATCCATCAATTTTTGGTGCACAGATCAAAGACTAGAGAGAGAGAGTATCTTTTAATTACCCTTTTACCCCTGGTCAAAAAAGTGTGTGTGGTGAATATTTCTTGGGAGTCCTTTTTTAGAGTCATGTTTCTAGTCTAGGGCTCCCACAAAAAAATTCAAAAAAAAAAGAGGGAAGAAAGGAGCCCTAGCTGTTGCTTGTGCGTTGAGAACGTCCTGGTTGTTGTTCTGTGACTTCTTTAGTGTCTAGGCTCGCGTCTCTAGCACGGTCTAGCCTAGGACCAGCACGTACCGCCATTGAACATTCTTTCAACTTGTTTTGACTAGTGTGGTTCTAGTTTTTCCTTTGCTACAAATAATACCTGTCCAAACTCCACTTACTATTAACCACAGGAAAAGTACCTTGCAATCGCTTTGTCAACTCTGAGTGCAGGTTACCGTTATTATTCGATCAGACCTTGACAAGCTGTAGGGTAAGAACTGGTAAGAACTTGGTGTTAGCTTGAGCGCGTGAGATCATCCACGGCCCATATATTAGTAGTCCATAGGAACTAACCCTCTTGTGAGTTCTCTGTTTGTTGCTCCTAACCATGGCAGGTATTCCAAGCAATCATGGGAGCAACGACGGTAGTGGGAGTGAACATGAGGACCCTCTCACACCAAAAGAACGGCGTTGGGTCACTCACTTCAAGAGGATGCATAATCATCATGAGATGCGAACTCGTGACACCCTTGATACGATTCAGGCGCAATTGGCACCCCTCACTGAGCTTCAAGCGCAGCTAGCACAACTTTTTCAGGGTGCTGTCCCCCAATGGAGCCGTTGGTCATGCTTTGGGCCAACACGGCGCTCCACCGGTTGTCCTTGCTCCTTTAAATGGGGTGGATCAAGAGGAGAACAACTACGTCGCCGACACCGAAGACGACTACATGGTAAATGTGAACAACGGCTGACCTCATCATCGACTCCGCAATAACAGGCAAGGTATGGCTAGAAATCAGCATGATCAAAGGGAAGAATGTGATGATTCTATGGCAAAAATGAAATTTACTATGCTTCCTTTTGATGGAATTTATAATCCTGATGTTTATCTAGATTGGGAGTTGGCGGTAGATCAAAAATTTTCTTGCTATGACTTCTCTGAGCGTAGAAGGGTTCGCGCTACCACTAGTGAATTTACTGGCTTCGCATCTATTTGGTGAAAAGAACTTTGTAGAGCCAACCGTGATGTACCTACAACTTGGGATGGGTTGAAGCGTGCCATGAGGGCTAGATTTGTTCCTACATACTATGCTCGTGATTTATTGAATAAAATACAGTGTTTTAAGCAAGGTGATAAAACAGTTGAGGAATATTATCAGGCGTTGCAAATTGGCATGTTACGCTGTGGGTTAGAAGAGAGTGAAGATGCAAAAATGGCTAGGTTTTTGGGTGGGCTTAATCGAGAGATACAGGACATACTTAATTATAAAGAATACAATTCTATCACTCGTTTGTATCATCTTGCTTTGAAAGCAGAAAGGGAAGTACAGGGTCGACGATCGACGACACGAGGTAATCTTGGAGGCTCTTTCACATCCAAGTCGGTCCACATCCAAACGAAGGTGGCATCTTCTGTTCCGGGACGTACACCTTCACATGTTGCCCATGTCTCCTCTACACCGACACACCTTCCGGAGCCAAGTAAGTCAGCTGCAAAACAAGCTCCGGCGAAGAGTGCATCATCCATGGCAACTACTGGACGGACAAGAGAAGTACAATGTTTTCGATGCAGGGGACATGATCATGTGATGCGCGATTGTCCAAACCAACGTGCTTTAATATTACGAGAAAATGGTGAGTATTCTAGTGCTAGTGACATTGATGAAAATGAATATGCTCTTGCTGTCACTAACACTGTAGAACAAGAAGAGATTTGCGATGCTACCTCGGCAGAGAAGTATCCAACTCTTGTTGTCACACGAGTACTGCATGTGCAACTCACACGTGATGAGCCAAATCAGCGCCATACCATCTTCCAAACAAAGTTTGTAGTCAATGAACGAGCCATGCATGTTATTGTTGATGGTGGTAGTTGCAACAACCTTGCTAGTGTGAGCATGGTCGAGAAGCTTGGCTTGGCTACATGCCCGCTACAACAACCATACGAGATTGAGTGGCTCAACCCTAATGGTCAGGTTAAGGTAACAAAAACCGTTCGAGTACCAATTTCTATCGGTTCATATCATGATAATATTGTTTGCGATGTTGTACCCATGGATGCTTGTTCTTTTTTGTTGGGTAGACCGTGGATATATGATATAGATGCCACACATCATGGTAGGACCAATCAGTACACTTTCATGTTTAAGGGGAAGAAAATAATTTTGGAACCAATGACACCTGCTGAGTTACTTAAGGTTGCTACACAACATGCTAAGAAAGAGCACGTTCGTAATGACACTAAAATGAAGAGTGTAGCAAAACAATTAAATTCACCTAAAGCAACAAATGAAAAATCTGATCGTAAATTAAAAGGTGTTGTTTTGTTAGCTACCAATGTCATTGCGCATGATGGCATCACTACAGGTTTGCAACAATCTGTTTCTTTGCCTCCTGTTGTCACTAACCTTTTGCAGGCATATGAGAAGGAGTCGAGAACGACTCCAATTCAAGAAGGGGAGGATGATGAGGACATCAACCCGAAGGATACGACCACTGCCACTATTCCCCCCCCCGACTGCGACATCTTCCTCGCAAAAGGGCCTTAATCCAGAAGCTCAGCCCTTTAAGCCCAAGACAAAGCACCAGCGCCTCAAGCACACATGCCAAGGATAGCCCACGCGCCAAGGAAGACTCGTTTGGAAACCCAAGATGCCAAAAACCCCGGTTCGGCCATCCAGAAGCACACCAACTTCAAATGGGCGTAACTTGGGCTCCCAGACTCCGTTTTCAGCGTGTGACCACCCATTTGAAAGCTTAGGAGATAAGATTTCCAATAGATCTAGCCTCACCTTCCAATTCGCTCCAGATAAATAGGAACACACAAACAATATCACGGGCCAAATCTGTCAGGTGCGGCGTCACCGTATTTTTAGGCCCATGGCCTATGCGTAAGGGTTGCATAGTGGCCGACCCTATTTTGGGTGCCCCAAGTCTGTTCTCTACCCTATATAATGCCCCTGCCGTCATACTTTGGAGTTTAGGTTTTGTTGTGTTTTGGTAGACCCCGTGTGCGTCCCTCCTCAATCTTGCGTGTGTCGACTAGACCACCCGAGTTGAGAAACAGAACCTCACCATATTTTTCTTTGAGATTATTGGATTGAATTTGCTATCACCTTGTTCTGGCATTTCTTGGTTGCAGCAAGTTCAAGGATCGATCGGGTCTTTGATTCGGTTGATCGCCTCGTGTGGTGACGTTGCGATTGTTTGGTTGCTGATCTTGTGGTTCATTGTATCGTTCTCATCAAAAGGTTGGGACAACCCTAGTGCACATCAATTAATGAATGAAGTTTTACGTGTTTTCATTGGTAAATTTGTAGTGGTTTACTTTAATGATATATTAATTTACAACAAGTCACTTGATAAACATCTTGAACACTTACGTGCGGTTTTTTAATACTCTACGTGATGCACGTTTATTTGGTAACCTTGAGAAGTGCATTTTTTGCACTGATTGAGTATAGTTTCTTGGTTATGTTGTTACTCCACATGGAATTGAAGTTGATCATACAGAGTTGGCCGACTCCTAACACAGTCACCCATGTTTTCTTGAACTTGCTGGATTCTATCGACACTTTGTCAAAGATTTCAGTACCATTGCCGCACCCATGAATGAACTTATAAAGAAAGGGTTTCATTTATTTAGGGTCTTACCCAAAAACAATCAATTAACCTTCTGAAAAAGAAGCTCACAAATGCACCATTGCTCTAACTTCCTGATTTCGGTAAGACTTTTGAACATGAGTGTGATGCTAGTGGAGCTGAAATTGGTGGTGTGTTGATACAAGAAGGTAAACCTGTTGCTTATTTTAGAAAGAAATTGAGTGGACCCAGTCTGAATTATTCTACTTATGACAAAGAATTATATGCTTTAGTTCAGACTTTAGAAACATAGTAACATTATTTATGGCCAAAAGAATTTGTTATACATTCTAATTATGAATCTTTAAAACATATTAGAAGTCAAAGTAAATTGAACCATAGACATGCAAAATGGGTTGAATTTATTGAATCTTTTTCTTATGTCATTAAACACAAGAAAGGGAAAGAAAATGTTATTGCTGATGCATTGTCTAGGCGATATACTAAGCTATCTCAACTTGACTTCAAGATCTTTGGAATAGAGGCTATTAAAGAGCAATATGTGCATGATGCTGAATTTAAAGAAATATTGTTGAATTGTAAAGATGGCAAGAGCTGGAATAAATTTGTGATTAATGATGGATTTGTGTTTCGTGCTAACAAGCTATGCATTCCAGCTAGCTTTATTTCCTCTTTTGTTGTTACAGGAGGTGCATGGAGGAGGTCTCATGGGATATTTTGGTGTCAATAAGATGGAGGACGTACTGGCCGAGCATTTCTATTGGCCAAACATGAGGCGTGATGTCGAGCGCTACATTGCACGCTGCACCACTTGTCAAAAAACTAAGTCTATTCCTCTTCCTGTTCCTAGAGTACCTTGGGAGGATATTTCTATGGACTTTATTTTAGGATTGCCTAGAATAAAAAAGGGGAGGGAAAGCATTTTTGTTATCGTGGATAGATTTTCTAAGATGGCACATTTTATACCTTGTCATAAGAGCGATGATGCTACAAATGTTGCTAATTTATTTTTCAGAGAAATTGTTCGCCTACATGGAGTGCCAAATATAATTGTTTCTAATCGTGATACAAAGTTTTTGAGTCACTTTTGGCGGTCACTATGGGCTAAATTGGGGACAA
Source organism: Otatea glauca (assembly GCA_036346275.1). Taxonomy (NCBI): domain Eukaryota; kingdom Viridiplantae; phylum Streptophyta; class Magnoliopsida; order Poales; family Poaceae; genus Otatea; species Otatea glauca. The sequence goes on along the minus strand of JAYEVK010000263.1, from coordinate 49,445 downwards.
AGTTGCTGTTTTCTACCACATGTCATCCCTAAACTAACGGACAAACTGAAGTTGTCAACTGCACATTATCTACTATATTGAGGGCTATTTTGAAGAAAAACTTAAAGATGTGGAAAGATTGTTTGCCTCATATAGAGTTTGCTTACAACAGTACGCCGCATTCAACCACAAAGATGTGCCCTTTTCAGGTAGTATATGGATTTATTCCTCGCGCTCCTATTGATTTATTACCTCTACCATCTTCAGAAAAGGTAAATATTGATACTAAACAACATGCTGAATTGATACTTAAGATGCATGAAACCACTAAGGAAAATATAGAGCGTATGAATGCTAAATATAAATTTGTTTGCTGTTAGGGTAGAAAAGAAATTAAATTTAAACCTGGTGATCTTGTTTGGTTACACTTGAGAAAAGAAAGGTTCTCTGACTTGAGAAGATCAAAATTGATGTCTAGAGCTGATGGTCCATTTAAAGTGCTAGAGAAGATTAATGATAATGCATATAAGTTTGATCTGCCTGCAGATTTTGGGGTTAGTCGCACATTTAACATTGCACATTTGAAGCCGTACTTGGGAGAAGAATTTGAGCTTGAGTCGAGAGAAGAAGATGAGCTTGAGTCGAGGACGACTCCAATTCAAGAAGGGGAGGATGATGAGGACATCCTTCCACTCATACAACCATACCTACTGCTCCTCAACTAGATATACAAGGACCAATTACCATAGCACATGCTCGTCAACTCAATTATCAAGTAAAGTGGTTCTTAAGCGTGTATCTAATTACATTTTTAAGAGTAATTCACTACCTGATGCGTGTGATGTGCTAATACTTAGGAACCATGATATGCATTAGCAAGGATGCACATCTACGTCAAGCAAAGTTGAAGATCAAGTGAGCCACGTTTTGAAGCCCAATTCGGCCTCCAGATACCAGCCTGAAGTAAAATAAGCATAACTTTTAAATACGGCATGCGATTGGCGAGTTCATGCACTTGATGAAAATCTTAATTCGATATCTTTCCAATGGATTTGACCCCACCTAAAAATTCATTTGGAGCACTCGGTAATCACCAAAACAAGTCGGGTCAACTTTCCAATCCAAGTCAAACTTGCGCCTTGTGCTTTGTACGAGTAGGCCACTCCTTTGTGCTTGCCGAATCCCCCTTCTCTTTTACTTATATATAGCTAGGGAATCCCCCTAAATTACTTGGGTTCTGTTTAGTCATAGTTTTCCTTGCTGAAACTATTAGGTATTCTCTTGTTTGGCTAGATCAACAGCAATACCGTGCTTCAGAACCCCACATCAATACTTCAATTATATTTGCAATTTCATATTGCTTTTGCTTTGTTCTTCGATTGTTTGCAAGAATTGATCTTCGTGATCAGATCAATCGGGTTTTAGCACGGTTGATAACAATTCAGAGTTTGGTTCAGTGATTCCTTGGTGTCGGTCGTGTTTCGGTCGGTAGCCAAGATTATGAGAGTCGTCTCCATTAATCGAGAGTTATCCATCTCACTGAAAGATCGGGCCTTCATTAGCCTCATCAATTTGTGTCTCAAGTCTCAACTCTCAAGTATCTCACAATGTCATGGAGGAGTATTCTTCTTAATCAATTCCTAATTCTCAATAATAAGGTACCGAATTTACCGGCTGCAGTATTTTTTTGGAATTGCTATACTTCTTTATTTTTTATTATAAGAAAGACGCATGTGAACACATCACCACACAAACACACACGAGTACGTCCCTTTAACACATGCCTAGAAAGAATGAGGCCAAAGATAATCTACAACCTAACAAAATTATTATTGAAAATGCACTAACGTGTGTACAAAGGGGCCCTCAGGATTTGAATGTGATAGGTTGAGAGTAACATATCTACTATTTCACCACCCTATCAAAAATTTGGTTTCCTTTTTCTTTCTTTATCAGAACTGCATGCATACAGACAAAAGAATTATTTTTTCTTTTTTTTCATTCAATAAGGAACCTTGTTTTTATTGTTAGAATGAATAGGTTATCCTAATGGTCATTGGAGCAAGGAAAACCTCTCTCCATTTTGAAGCAGCAAAACAGAACAAGGTTCATTCGTTAACTTGTTGGCTTAGTGAGTAGTTGTGCCTTCGGATGTTATTGTATTCGTAGCAAGTTATAACTACGTTATCAAACAAAACTATAGTTTCAAAAATGCTAGGACCTAGAATTTGCACTCCGCACCTTTATGTGTATATTATATCCAATGATCAGTAGCTACTACATACATTTAATCACCTTTATATCACATCCATACAGAAGAAAAAGCGGAGTAGTATATAGTAATCAACCGAATTTAAGTCTTACATGACTAATTTTTCCAACAAAAGCGTCGACTGACCAAATAGATCACATAACGAGAGTTAACAATGGAAACGAGAATACGGAGGTAACAAATGATACCAAGACCAGTGAGCATGCCTTAGCCCAACCACAGGCAGCTAACTGGGGTTAAATCTTTAGCAATTGACATCATTATCGCCGAAACCTTTAGTGTAGCAATAACTGCATAGCGGATCTTCTTCCACATCTTCTGAATATCACTACTACAAAACACATATGACTGCCGGTTACAAACTGACATCACTGCCAAATATTGAAACCGGCAGTGATTGGTCGGTAGTGATGGTCCGACTATCACTGCCAGTTCTAGAACCGACAGTGATACCGATATCATATACGAACCGGCAGAGATAGTCCGGTTCATAAATCACTCGGTATAGTCCGGTTCGTAAATCACTCGGTAAAATATAAAAAATATTTGCACCTGGACCGATAGTGATGGTCCGACTATCACTGCCAGTTCTAGAACCGACAGTGATACCGATATCATATACGAACCGGCAGAGATAGTCCGGTTCGTAAATCACTCGGTATAGTCCGGTTCGTAAATCACTCGGTAAAATATAAAAAATATTTGCACCTGGACCGACCACCCTGTATTTACTACACATGGTTGCAGTCACAAGTCACGCGATTTTCGCACGTGTGGTTCATGGCACTCAAACCTGGGACCTCTCACCTCGCTTGATGCTTCCTTACCATCTCACCTAACATGCACTTCTCAACTACTATAAGATATATTTTCCTTTTATCCCTTCGTATTCGAAAGTTTTAATGATTATTTGGACATCTAAATAACTTCAAATAAAAAAGTCGTCAACTACAAAGTTCTAGATCTCATCGAGAGCTACAATTTTCATATTAAGTTTTTCTCCATCCGACTCCGTATGAAAAAGTTATGATTTTTTAAAAATATTATCACTGTCTGTTTGGATTCCGAACCGGCAGTGATACTATTATCATTGCTGGTTCGTAAGCCGAACCGGCAGTGATACTTCCTCCATTATCACTGCCGGTTCTTAAGAAGAACCGGCAGTGATAAGTTATTATCATTGCCGATTCTTAAGAAGAACCGATGGTGATAGTATCACTGCCGGGTTTTTTAGAACCAGTGATGAGTTACTATCACTGCCGGTTCTTCTTCGATCGAGTATTTGTGCCAGTCTAGCTTATGAACCGGCAGTGATAGTGTTATCACTGCCGGTTCTAGCCGAACCGGTAGCGATAGGCCGGCAAGAAAGGGGTTTTTGGTAGTAGTGTATGTCCAACAATAAACGTTAAGTACAAAATCGTGCTCCGCAAGACTTGTAAGAAAGATTATATAGTAACATACCAAGCCTTCCGGTGTTGCATAAGGCGATCTTTCTTTTACAATAACAAATACTAGATTGTAATCGAAAAATTGTAAAAGTATTTGACATTTGATAACAAGCAATAGTAGAGTATAAATAGCATAAGTAAATAAGTGGCTTGTTGACATAAACATCAAACCATGGCAATGTCCTTTTTGCCGATAAAACCATGCATGAATTCCCATCCATACACTCCTAAACCGTCTTTCAAAACTATAAAAATACTTATTGTGGGATATAACCAAGCGATGTCCATAATCGGGGACATGGATATTCGAATAGATTTACACTATGTAGAGGCTGCACAATTTTATCCAAACTACATAAACATCACATCATGTCAAACATGTCACACGATACTGAAGGTACACGTTTTGAGAATTCATGACAAAGTCTTTACATTGCCAATTCTAACAACCACCGCACTATGATACCTTCTTAAGATATGGAAAGCTCTCCAAAATCATAAGAACACATACATTGTGTTGGTAGACTTTGCGGTCCACGCAAAGCCCCTACGAACATAGAGGTACTTTGTCATGTCTGCACTAGCCCAAATTTCATCTATCAACTACCACCTACGATTTAACTGCTAGAACACATCAACGTATTACGCTAGGGACTCCCATAAGGCACGTGTGGTTGTACAAAGTATACTTGGGTCTGGCACAATATATCGGCCCTTAGTGATGCAGGCGAGACAACCACATTCGAGAGTCTCGCTTGTGCAACAGCACTAGTCTCAACAATCACTCACTCAAGTCTAAAACATATTTTCAATTTTATTTTTAACCAAAATAATAGCCGTACCACCTCTAAACCATATAACAAGTGTTTTCCATTTTGAACATTTGACCATTTTCGGACTAGCTCATCTAGTATCGATATGGGCATGGCTAAGCATCCACTGTTGCATCTGATCTATAATTCCAAAGTTAATTATACAAGCAGTGGGTACTAATACTATGGTGAAACAGTGAGGATATTAATTTATCAAGGTTAGGTACATGCAAAACAAAAGGGATATATATCTACCAACCTTATCAATATGGCAAGTTTTACCTAATTTACGCATATCAATAATAGTTTTGAATGTAACTAACATAACAGTAAAAATATGGGATCAAATATATTCAATATAGGTGCTTGCCTTGTTGAAACCTTAGTCTTGCCCTGGCTCATTAGTGAGATTTAATATAACGTTGGTATCAACAGGCGTAACACTGAATAACACAAATAAGAGAAAAAAGAATACAAAGAGGTACCAAATTCCAATATTTTTGAAGATTACAAAAGTTCATAATTTTAGAAAAAAAAATTAGAAACAAGTTTTACTCAACTTTGAGTTCCAATGCAAAATATAAGCTTTTGAAAATGGCTCAGCTGAGAAAATACTAAAATAGAAAAAGGAAAGGAGGTTACGTCAAAGGCGTATAGTTGGAAGACGCTATCATACGGAGAGAATGCATATTTCCTCATAACTGAAAGCACCTTTTCTATTTTCGGATTTAGAAACCTATTTAAGGGGTTGGGCCCACCTATCACAGACACATAAGCCTTTAAACTGGACTAATTAAACTAAAACTATTTTTAACTATCATCCTTAACCGTAATTAACCCAGCTACACTGCAGAGCATAGACTGTACATGGCGTGACCGGCTCAGTGAGTTCGCCGGTGGCAAAGCAGTGGTGGAGGTGCATGAGCAACCTCGGGAACGAAGAGGGAAGGCTACAGCAAGGCTCTGAGAGGTGACGGCGGCATAAGAGGTGGATGGAGGTGGTGACGTGATGGCGTGGGGTGGCAGAGGCTCTTAGCCTAGAGATGGGCTCAGCATAGGAGGGTGTTAAGCTGGAAACTGGGTGCGGAACAGGTCTAAGAGACTCCACGATGCGAGGGGTGGTTTCTGAGGAACGGGTAGGCTACTCTAGCGAAAAATAAAATTTTCTACCGTATAATCAAGGAACCACTGCAAGTTATAGATCACAGAATTACCACTAAACGCGCAGACCCGTAGCGGAAGTATAATCGATGTAGCGCAATGGTGCAGATGTAGTTGTACTAGCCTCGCGTCTTCTCCAACAGCTTCTTGTGACCATCGCAGGTTGCGGATCGTCCTAGCGTTGAAGCTTCGTAGTAACGCCTCCAAGGTATCCACATGTACGGGGCAAGAACACCACGCGCTGGAGTGCTAGTACCGACTGCGCAGTTCTGGGCGAAGGAGGGGTGACGGCTAGGGTTTCGGGAATTTTGAATTCCTATTGTGTTTTTCACGTGTCTCTCTTTTGCAAAGCCAGCACCTCCTCCCTTTATATAGACGTCCCATAACGGGTTTCAACCTTTGAAGCCTATTAGGAACTCTAAGCACATTACAACTCGGATCCCTATCCGAATTTATTACAGCCCCTTAAGTGTGCGACCCTATAGGTTCACATGCATTTGGACATAGCCCGAGTATTTCTACTCGACTATACATGGCTCAAGTACTCTTACTCCACTAGACATAGCTCGAGTACCTTATTCGACCAGTCATGGCTCGAGTACTCCTACTCGACCAGATATAGCTCGAATACTCTTACTCTACCAATAACCAATAGTGGCCCCTAGAAGGACATGCCAATTCCCAAGTATATGTAAAGATTGGACGAACATCAACAATGTCTTATATGCACTTCCTTTTGCCTTATGATATTGGTCAAACCCAAGGCGAGTTATTGTCATCCTTATTTGGATGGCTCGACCACTCTTTCTCGATACTGTGACTCGGATTCTCGAATACATCGAGTTAACTCTTTGACTCGAGTAACTCTTTACTCGAGTAGTATGGCCATGCGTTTCTGGAATCCATCCACTCGAGAGGCCTAGATATATCTCTCCCGTTGTATGGAGGGGCAAATCCTATTTTGATCGACCACGCCTCGCAGCATATTTTATGACAAACCCGAAAGTCATCCTTATAACTACCCAGTTATGATGTAGCGTTTGATGACCTCTAAGTAAGCCATTATGCACCTTGAGAACATGCGACAATCTAAAGTAGAAGTATATAGTATACACATCATATATGAGACCAACTGATGACATGAAAGAATACAACGTCTCGCAGTGTCTCATAGTGGGTCGATGTCTAACATCATGTTCTTTAACATGTGTTCATATTATTGGTTTGATATCTCTATATCTATGACCCGTGAAACATGGTCATCGACCAATACATATGCTAGTCTACTCATATGTGTCCTCGTATGATTATTGACTAGGGACACTTTTTTAAAATGAACATCATAAAGAAAAACATAGAGTTTCACAAACAAGTTACATACTTGTTAATCAATATCCATGATGATATTCAAAGAACAATCTCATAGTTTATGAACATTTATGAAAATATAATCATCTCTATGATTACCTTTTAAGTCATATTTCCAACAGCGGTGGCACGGGAACCAATGGTCACTGAAACAACACTAACGGCCATGTCTAGTGATGGCGTAGATCATGACATCAGAGATGATGGTATAAATGACAATGCCTATCAAAATTACATAGTACAAAAGGTTTAGTGCCTCACCACAAATACACAGGCATGGTTGATGATGTCAGAGAGTGATCTAGAGCGGCTGGATGGCGATGAACAGGGATGGTGACAGCGGCGGCGGTGAAGTATCAGTAGCAGAGTTCCACGATGATAACAAGCTGAAACGAGGCATGCCATGAGGTTCAGTAGGACAAGGAAGTGCTAGAATGGCATGGCCAAGGCAAATGCTCACCGGGGGAACGACACTGGCGGTGGTAGTAGAGAGCTTCATGGCAATGGTTAATCTCAGAGGGAGAGGGCTGTAAAGAAGCACTTGAACAAACTCAGAGGGGCACGTGCGGAGACTGTTAAAATGACCATGGTGCATTCTGACTCGCCATTGAATAATATGCACGGTGGTGCCGGTGGTGCGGAGAAGAAGAAGGTACGGGTCCGGCTACACGAGCCGAGAAAACTGATTTGAGGGGTTTGAGAGAGCAAACAAAATTGTGTAGCACGGCTGTGGGTATGCACCGGAGCTGAGGATGAGGGTTGCATTCCAAGCATCTCAGCGGAGAAGGGCTGCAATGGGGGCAAAACGGAAGCAGTGAGGGATGGCAAAGGTTTAGATGTGGTCGTCGATGATTTTCACTACGCCAAAACCTGCAATAGGTGACGGTCTATTTGTGGCGGTTTTTTTCGAACCGTCACAAAGATAATTATCAGTGGCGGTTCTATTTCAAAAATGGCGGGAAAAATATCAGTGGCGGTTCTATCCTCGAACCCATCGATAATCGGATGGCGGTTCGAGGATAGAACCGCCATCGATAATCAATAGAATCGATGGCGGTTGGAGGCTAGAACCGCCACTAATAACTAGTTATCGTGGCGGTTGCTATCCTCCAACCGCCACTAATTTATTGATTATCGTGGCGGTTCTATCCTCGAACCGCCATCGATAATGATTATCGATGGCGGTTCGAGGATAGAACCGCCACAGATATATTATCGATGGCGGTTCTAGTTAAGAACCGCCACTAATAATATTGTCTATAAATAGGTGGTCGAGCAAAGACCGGTCTTCTTCTTCCCGAGAGCAAACCAAAACTTCTAAATTTGATTTCGCTTTCTCAATTCTTGTGCTTGTACTTCCTCTAGTTGTTCCTTGGTGAGTTATTTTTCTCCTCTCTTGATTTGTGTTAATCTTGTTGCAATTTAATTTTTAAACCAAGTTTAATTAGGATTTATATGTAGATGAGATGAAAAGTTTAGATTTTGTTTATTTTTATTTAGCTACCATTTTGTAGTTGATGAATTTATTTCTAGCTAGGTTCATTAGATGATGTTGTGTTCCTTTTATAGATGATGAATTATGATTAAGCATATATTTAATATTAATTGCATTTTAAGTTAATTTGATACATGATGAATTTATTATCTAGCTCCTTTAGATGATAAGTAATTATATTGGTTTTTAATTACTATTAATTGGGTTCTATTAGTGTACTGACATATACATCTTGCATATATATGAATTTATTATCTAGCTCTTTTAGATGATAAGTAATTAGATTAGTTTTTAATTACTATTAATTTAGTTCCATTAGTGTACGGACATATACATCTTGCATATAATAAATTTATTTAATTAAGATTATTGGGTATTAATATAAATGAAATTTTAGTTAATTTGGTAGGTGGGTGCTCATCATTTTTAGATGATGAATTTATTATCTAGCTTCTTTACAGAAAAGTATTGATTAGTTTTTAATTACTATTAATTTGGTTCCATTAGTGCGGACATATATTAAATTTATTTAATTAAGATTATTGGATATTAATATACATGAAATTTTAGCTAATTTGGTAGGTGGATGCTCATCATTTTTAGATGATGAATTTATTATCTAGCTCATTTAGATGATAAGTAATTAGATTAGTTTTTAATAAATTTTTATATGTTAATTAATTTTAGATGGACCGGAGATGGATGTACAATGCGAACCGTTACAGCCGAGATTACATCAATGGGGTATCTGCTTTTCTAAGAGCCGCTGAGGAGAACAAGTTGCACAAGAAGACGGAGTACATACATTGTCCATGCATTGATTGCAAGAATGAGAAAATGTTTTCAGACAAAGAGCACATCCACTTGCACTTGATTCGAAGAGGTTTTGTACTTGGCTATACACATTGGACAAGTCACAGTGAAGAGGAAAACATACATGAAGGTGATAACGTATTGGATGATGGAGAAGGCATTATGGCAGCTGACATTAGTTATGGATTTGATGAGGATAGGTTGGACATTGATGACGATAATAATCTTGCTCAGATGTTGCGCGATGCAGAAGGGAACTACACTAGTCAGAGAGAGTTTAATCAATTCATGGGTTTGTTGGACGACTCGGACACACCTTTGTTCCCGGGTTGCAAGGAGGAATACACAAAGTTGCACACCGTGCTTTCACTTCTAAAATTGAAGGCAAGCAATGGTTGGTCCGATAAAAGTTTCACGGCGCTATTACAACTCTTAGCGGACATGCTTCCAGATGGAAACGTATTGCCGATAACCACTTATTTAGCTAAGAAGGTTGTATGTCCATTGGGATTGGAAGTAGAAAGAATACATGCATGTCCAAACGATTGTATACTCTATCGCAAAGAGTATACAGACATGCATGTATGTCCGGTGTGCAAATCATCACGATAGAAGCGTAAAGGCCATGACAGCGAGGGCACCGTGGTGAAGAAAGGGGCTCCCGCTAAAGTGGTGTGGTATTTACCGGTAATACCTCGGTTGAAGCGTTTATTTGGAAACAAAAGCATGCCCAATCGATGCGATGGCACTCGTAAGAGCGTAAAAGGATGGAAAGTCGAGACACCTGGCGATTATTCGCGAAAGGAGAACCATCGATAGGCTCTTTAGGATGGACTTCGGGAATGAACCGAGGAATGTAAGGTTTGGGTTGAGTACGAATGGAATGAATCCTTTCGGTAACATGAGTAGTATTCATAGCACTTGGCCCGTAACTCTCAGATCTACAACCTTCCTCCTTGGTTGTGTATGAAACGAAAGTACATTATGATGTCGCCGCTATCCAAGGGCCGAGACAACCTGGCAATGATATTGATGTATACCTACAACCATTGGTGGAAGATCTTGTGATACTGTGGAACGAAGGTGTACAGGTATGGGATGAGTACAAGCGAGAGTACTTCATCCTACGGGCATTGTTGTTTTGCACCATCAATGATTTCCCTGCCCTTGGTAACCTATCCGGTCGTACTATAAAAGGGGCCAAAGCATGCCCCCAGTGCATGGATGAAACCGCTAGTGTGTGGCTCAATAACTCGAGGAAAACCGTGTACATGCATCACCGTATGTTCCTTCGCAGGAATCACCCCTACCGCAATATGAAAAAACAATTCGATGGGACAAAAGAGGATGGTATAGCCCCAAGGCCTCGTCGTGGGAAGAGGTATATGATATGGTTAAGGATATTAATGTCGTACTTGGAAAGGGAGATAGTAATAATACATCGAGGTCTCGCATCGAGAAGACCACATGGAAGAAGAGATCGATATTTTGGAACTTGCCCTATTGGAAGGACTTAGAAGTTCGACACTCGCATAGACGTCATGCACGAGAGAAAATGTATGTGATAGCTTGATTGGTCTTTTCTTTGAACATTCCTAGCAAAACTAAGGACGGACTAAAGGCACGAAGGGACTGGAAGATATGAAAATCGAGCTGAGCTACATCCTCGTGACACCGAAAAGACGACTATACCTTCCCCGCCTTGCTACACTCTTTCAAGAAAGAGAGAATGAACTTTGCAAATGCTTGCATGGTGTGAAAGTTCCGTCCGGTTACTCATAAGCATCAAGAAACCGGTATCGATGAAAGATTTGAAGTTAATCGGCATGAAGTCTCATGATTGTCATGTGATGATGACACAAATGCTTCCTATTGCAATTAGAGGTATTTTGCACGAAAAGGTCCGAGAGGCAATCATGAGGTTGTGTTTCTTCTTCAACACGATTTCACGAAGGTCATCGATCCCATCGGACTTTCGAAATCTGCAGAATGATGTGGTCAAGACACTATGCCGCCTAGAGATGTATTTCCCTCCATCATTTTTCGATATAATGGTTCATCTCATTGTTCACCTTGTGAATGAGATAAATATATGTGGCCCCGTATTCTCGCATCGATGTACCCGTTCGAAAGGTACATGGGTATCTGAAGAAGTATGTATGCAATCGATCTCACGAGGGCTGCATTGTGGAAGGTTATGCAACCGAGGAGGTTATCGAGTTTTGCGTGGATTACATGGAGGAGTGGAACCGGTAGGAGTGCTCGTATCTCGACATGAGGGTAGGTCTGGCCGGGAAAGGGACGATTGGAAGGAAATCAACAAATTCTTACGATCATGGATTATTCAAAAAGCTCATTTCACGCTTTTGCAACGGTTGAGGTGTCCTCGTATATGGACATGCACAAGGATAAGCTACGAGAGGAAAATCGTGGACGATCGAGGTTTGGGTAACAAAAGAGCATAACCGCTTGTTCAATCATTGGTTCAAAGAGCATATGACTAGGAAAGAAACGAGTGTCATGTTGAGGTGGTCGGCAAAGGGCCATCGTGTACAATCTTGACATGGCAAGGATACGACATAAATGGATATACCTTTTACACGAGATCTCAAGATAGCAAAAGCACTTACCAAAATAGTGGTGTTCAGATAGATGCCTATGACAACACAGCAATGAAGAAGAGTAGCTTCTATGGGTTCATAGAAGAGATTTGGGAGCTCGACTCTCGTATTTTTAAGATCCCAATGTTTCGGTGTTGTTGGGTACAACTCCCAAAGGGTGTCAAGGTGGACAAGCACGGCTTCACTACTTTGGACATCGAACATGTCGGATCTGAGAGATGAACCATTCGTACTTGCGAAGCAAGTAGCACAAGTCTTCTATGTAATCGACCGCAGATAAGAAGCGCCATGTAGTTCTTCAGGGAAAAGAAGGATCGTCGGAGTTGAGAATGTCATGGATGAGGAAGAGTACAACCAGTTTGATGAGTTGCCTCCTTTCGTAGATGGCAACATCAGGCTCGAGGAAGAAACCACTCAGGAAGCTACCTATCATCGCGACGATCATGAAGAAGGGCAAATTGTGAAAGAAAATAATTAGCTATATACGAGTAATGGCAACATATCAGAGGCGGAGCCAGCTCCTGGGCAGGGCGAGCGCCTTCCCGGATTCGCCGACGATGACCAGGCCGCACAAGTCTTCTTCTATGTAATCAACCCTAATGATGACCACTGTTGAAGATAATCTTGTGCATGGTAGTTTAAAGTCTGTTTTCGGTTTTGTTTCCTAGCTATGTGCTAGTTTTTCTGGTCTTTGAGTCAGTTTTGGACTTTGCTAGTTTTGATGATTGTTTCAGTGTCTGAAGAGTACTTGTTTGTTTTGCCGGATGACAAAATAGTGTTCTATCCGGTTGAAAGTTTGGAGAGTTTGTTGAGTCCATCAGGTGAAAGGAGTCCGGATTCTTTCCTGTAAACTGCTTATGTATTTGCTTTACAAGTATTAGACAAAATCGTAAAACGTCAGAATTGCAAAGACTAAAAACTATGTCTTCAACTCACACGCTATTCGACAATACAATAAGATTCGTAAACAAATTTTAGGTATAGAGGCACATCAGTGGCGGTTCTTCAAAAGAACCGCCACTGATAACATTATCTGGTGGCGGTTCGTATAAAGAACCGCCATTGATACGGTTATCGTGGCGGTTCAAATAAAGAACCGCCACATATAATATATTATCAGTGGCGGTTCTTAAAAAGAACCGCCATCGATATGATTATCTCAGAAGCGGTTCGTATAAAGAACCGCCACAGATAATATATTATCGATGGCGGTTACGAAAAGAACCGCCATCGATCTGATTATCTGTGGCGGTTCGTAAAAGAACCGCTATGATAATATATGTATCTATGGCGGTTCGTATAAAGAACCGCCATCGATAAATTATCTGTGGTGGTTCGTATAAAGAACCGCCATGATAATCAGACGATGGCGGTTCTTTTTAGAACCGCCACCGATAATGCCCGTCCTATAAATAATAGATACCGCCGCTTCTAACTCACCCTAAACCCTTAAACTCCCGCCCTTCTCCCGCGCGCAAACCCTTAAACTCGCGCTCGACGCCTTCCCGCCGACGCCGCGCCCGCGCGCGCGCGCGACGCTGTCTCGACGACGCCGCTTCGCGACGACGCCGCTCCCCGACGACGCCGCTTGCCGACGCCCTCGCCCGACGACGCCGGACCAGCCTTCGCCGCCACGCCGCCGCCCAGCGCCTTGCCCGACGCCCGCGTAAGTGCACAAATAGTAGCTATCACAGATTGGTGAAATGTATGCTTGATGTCGTGCTCATCGCTGAAAATGTCAAAACATAATGTAAAATAAATGAATTTGTCTATCGTGTTTCCATTGAGAAGTAGAAAAATATGATAATTGATTAATTTGTAGTTGTGTAATATATATGATTAATATATAGTTGCATACCTACAGATTATCAAGATCTCCACGAGTAGACCCCGGCATGATACTTTTTATCTATAGTATGTTTGGATACAATAATAGCAATCGAAAAAAGTATTAGAACCACATTTAATGTGTAATACAAGAATAGTACCGCAGATTTGCGAGAATTAAGCCGAAAGTAAATGTTTCGTAAAATAAATTTGGGAAGAAAAATCGATGTCGAGACAATTTATGCTCTTTACCGTAAATGCAGTATCGATATAATCTGCAAATTCCTTTGATAAACATTTCTCAATATTGAGCAAGGCGGTGTAATGTAACCATAGAAGAAAACTTTTCAAAGAAATGGTCAAGAGAAAAATAGTATGCTAATTAGTATATCACCTAATATGATTGCAGTCTCATATGGTAGGATGCCCCTATTTTTCTTAATGTACTTCTGATTCCGCCGCCTTGCTTCCTGAATCTGAACCAAGAACAGTTGTGACAGGTTTGAAATGACTACAACATCTGATTAGGCTAGGCTAACTATGGAAAACTTGATTTCCAAAAATTTCAGCAATGGGAAAATAATGACCACCCAGGGTTTTAGGGGGACTGGGAGTAAAAGATCTGCATAGGTTTGGTCGGGCAATCCGCATACGTTGGCTTTAGTTCAAAACAGAGAATGCATTATTTGATGGTATCTCATGCATAGCTTCTGTAATATGAGTCCTATCTTGCTAGTAGTTGTGGAGTTCCCTTCTGGAATTTATGTGTATATGGCATCTTATAAAGAAATTTCTTATGGTATTCATTTTAGTTCTTATGCTTTCATTCAGATGTATTAATATTCTGTTTAGCCAAGGATTTTGGACCGATAATCATTATCATTTGCAAACTGAGCTAAGTGTGGGCTTTTATGTATCACTCCTTTTGAGAACATAATAATAGGAAGTTACTTACAATTAAAAGTGATATATGGCAAGTCTGAAATCTGAGTATTGGATCACTCTATTATCATACTGTGATGTCTCTTTTGACTACTACCTAATTTTACTTCACACCCTGATGTTTAATCATGTGTTGTTTCTAGATTGCTGAACATGCCGCTATCTAATCATTTCCTAAGACTTTTATAACTATACTGTGAAACTCTATTCTGCTTGTGGTTGGGTATACACTTAATGAATGGTTAAAATCATTTATACTTATTAGATTTAACTCACACTTCATTCTTCGCTTCTACCATATTTTAGGCTTAGCTAAGAATGCTACGGATCATCTTCCACTTGTTGCATCTGCATGCTTTGTTTTGTAGTCATCCACTTGCCCTACATGTTTTCATCTTCCACTTGTCCTACATGTTTTATTTAGATTGAGTTTCATTAATGCAAACCATGGGCGTTGCAAGGTGTATGTGTGTAGCATTTTAGTGCTCACTGTATGCACCATAGCTACATATTGGGTCCACAAAATTTACAACCAATCAAAGACTAGTTCAAGAGTTAATGCTTGCTTAATTAGTTTTGTTCGAGCTAATTAAGTATCTTGCTCTTGCAAAATCATTTTCATCTTAGCAACACACAATATTACACACACGGTACATACATCTGATTTGAAATTCCATGAGATGATTCTGTAATAATTGACGAAAATTATGTTTCGGGTTGAACTGTAGTTCTAATGGAGCCCGAAACCGAGCCTATAGTGGAGGAGAGCCCGAGCAGGTACCTTACCCTCCACCCAACCACCGAAGGTGCCGAGGCCTCCACCGCTGTTGCAGATGATGCTCCTGTTGCAAGACGCCGAGGACGAGGGAAAACTAAGAAGCCTGAAGGCCGGTACACCATCTCAGAGGTCTTAGATACTGGGGCCCCTGTTGCACCGAGAAAATCAGCAGCAAAATACAGGTCAACATGCGGGTACATCGTAAGGGATAAAGTGCCAATCACCTATTCGGATTGGCATAAAGTGCCCCGAGCCACCAAAGAGGATCTGTGGGATGAGCTCAAAGAAACCTTCGAATTCCCGAAGGAGCCAAGATCTTGTGCGTCGCGACGCATTGATGACCATGGATGCGGCGTGGAGAAACTTCAAGGCGGTGAACACAAATTATGTGAAGCAAAACCGGTCGACCATCGGAGAGTACCCAAGATTGGAGCCATATTGGGATGAGTTTGTGGCGATGAAGCAATCGGAAGCGAAGAAGGAAGTCCAAAGGTGAGGACCACATTAGCATCGCAAGAAGGAATACTCACCCCGGACTTGGCACGAGTGGGTACGCGGTAAAATTGCTCGATGGGAGAGCAAGAATTAGAAGCGGTCCAATTGGTGGCACAAGTCCCTTGATCGGACTACGGATCGAGTGAAGCACTACGTGCTAGCGAGGCGAATATGTTGTCTCATCTTGGGGTTTATCATTCAAGAGCGGTGAAGACGAAGCAATGACGCAACGAGTTCACGAGTTTCACGCCTATCCACCCAAGGATCTTTTCACCCGCACGGGAGAAAGACGAGCTAACAAAGGGCCCTAGGAAACAAAGAGCACCACAGTCGGACACGGCGTCGGGTCAAGGTTCCATGGAGGAGTGGATTCCTCGAGCACGGAGACTCTTATAGGAGTCGGAAGAGAGCTAAAGATGAGCGGCCGAGAAGGAAATGGAAATGATGAAGGAAAGGGTTCTGCGAGAAATACAAGGCACCATTGAAGAACAAGTTGAACGACAAGTACAACAAGCCTTGAGTCGATCGCAGCCCACAACGCTTTTCTCGATCCTACAGTCGTCGCAGGCGCTTGCGCGTCCACGCCATTGGCGGCGGACAACAACCATTATCCTGTGGACGACATACAGACCCCACACCTGTCACTCAACGTGCCTGTGATGAACATATTTGTACAGTCGCTCAGGGGTAGTCTATCCGTGCCAAGAAGGGGTGTCTGCACAATACCCGATAGCGCCAGTTATGCAAAGGTCCAAGTGGACACGGTATTTGCACGCTTTGTTTGAGATCGGACCGAAAAACCCACCAATGATGAGATAACTACTCTAGGAAGTGCCGCCCACTCATTCATCAAATGGCGCAAGCGTGACATCGCCTTGGACCATGCAAGGCCATCCTCTCTGCTGATACAATCCTCGCATCCGTCACCAAAGACTGAGAGTGAAATGGGAAGAAGCAAAATGAGGTAGAAAAGAAATGCATTGAGGACCCCATCAAGATGGCCACCGTTAGTACTCCAAAGCGAAACCTATAACACCGGTACTTCAAATGACAAACCTACAACCTCGATCCCAAAATTGGCACATTAGACAAGTCAGATCGGCCAGGATCGAGCGAGGCCAGGACCGAGTATGATGTCATGCGACAAAAAGTAAGGGCAAGGCGAAGTCGATGACCAAGATGATCAACAAAGATTGAAATTGAGGTAGGAAGCCCTTGGTCACCGCTTGAAGTTAAAAAGTCTAACACCCATGATGCAAATGATTACATGCATGGTACTTAGATCGATCCAACCAAGACGTACTCCCAAAGATGATCACCGCAATTTTCCGTGAGGAACATTTTCACCATGAGGGCCATGGCTACTTCTTAATAGAATTCGATAACTTGCACAACTTGTTCTATCACGACGCCCTCGACATATTTTTTTGAGATCTTGGTCCGTAAGTGTCTAATATATTAATCTTGGCCTACATTCACGTAATACCGATAAATTTCATGTCTAACTAATTCGTTATATAGATACGAGATGATTGAAGTCACGAAGAACCAAGGGGCTAGTGGGATTCCTCGACCCGGAACGGTTTGCCAACATGAAATCAAAAGAGTACCAAAGGAGGTCGAGAGTGCGTATATAAAGTTTTGATTAAACTACAAGACAAGGAGTTTATACTTTTGCCATACAATTTAAGTAAGTTGCTCACTAGCTAGTTAAATTACTCGTTTATTTCGTTATTTACTCGATGTAAGGACTAATGACCGGCATCATGCATGTGTATGTAGCTTCCATTGGATTCTCGTAATAATTCATCCGAAAAGAGCAAGATGTCGATCATGGATCCACTAGATAAACCTAAAAAGACTTTGAAGAGATGACACATTTAGTGAATGAGGCGTTCAAAAGATATTGTCGGAAGAGCTCGAGATACCGCCCATACCACAAATCCCTTACAATCCGTCACGAAGTTTCCTGACGCATACGAAAGGAATACTCTTATATCATATTTCATAGTAAATAGCTCCTTCGACGACATCTTAGTTCATTCGATTTTTGAAGTGTCACAAGCAAATTAAAGGAACAAATTTATGTGGGTACTTCGTATGCCAAGACATGCGCGAAATCTTATCATGCACAATAAAAGACAATGACGTAGAGGTCACCATGCCGACATGACACATTGATTCACACCACTCAATTTCTATATTCTCTCTTAATTTTGTTTTTTATACTTACAGCGCCTCAAGTTGTCTACAGTAGGATCGCTTCCTTCCAAATCCAAGGCATTCGGGCCAGCTCGCCTACTTCATCATGAAGGAAATAATCAACAAAATGGCGAGTTTTATGACGAAGACAACAACGATCCAATCATCCATACTATTGTCCCAAATCACATGTCTTCAACCTCCAAGACCCGTAGGCTTCTAGTTTACCTCCACTAGTTTAGGCTTTTTACTTCAATTCATTTTCATTACAAAGTGTAAATAACTCTTTGTTCCTTTCAAATGGGAACCCCTTCTTTTGCCAATGTCACTTATTTTGTCAGTGGTTGTGGTAATGTAGCATGTACTTTTGTCTTCTTCAGGAACACACACACATGCGAGTGACACTTCTAAATATACTTTCTGAGTGTAGCATGTACTTTCGTCAATGCCATTTCTTTTCTTAGTGGTTGTGCTAGTGTAGCGTGTACTTTCTGAGTGAATCATGCTTTTCTTGCTTATCATGCTAGTTTCTTCTTAGAAATAATTGTTCATCGAGGATCAAGTGCTTCACACACAAAAATAAATCTCAAAAACCAGAATAACTCTAGCATGGAGAAACTCATGGCTCAAAGAACAGAAGGACGCACTACTGATGGGCTTAGTGTCATGGTCATCGATGAAGATAAACATCATGCAAATTTGGCAAGGTCTATGCTCTGTAAACTCAACTTTTATGGTAAGCGCCATCAATTCCTGCCAGCAATCCATGTCTTGAGAATCATGCACAAGATGTAGGGAAGCTCTTAGTCACCGCTTCGAAGTTAAAAAGTCTAACACCCATGATGCAGCGATTACATGCATGGTACATGGATCGATCCAACCAAGACGTACTCTCGAATGATGCAGCCAAGACGTACTCCCGAATGATGCATGGTACACCCATGATGCAGCGATACATGCATAGCACAAGAATATGGCATTATCTACATGCTATCGCAAATCCTGTGTGAAAAAGCAATTCTGTAAGAACAATATCTTTTATATCTGAGTGAACACATCTTCATGCGTGTCGATGTGCAAATATAATTGCATCTAAGTTTCTTTTAGTCCGATTATCCAAAGAATAAATTAAATGCATGACCTAGGCTACTCCTATCACTATAGCACAACAAATAAATCAAGAACTAAAATTAGTAAATGGTATGGTGTAAAGTCTGCTATCCCTTGTTCTTGTTTGCAATTATGGATCTTCCATTTTGAAAACTCATACCGTATTCTCATTTGTTTGGTGCTATGTCCATTGAAAGACCAAAATTGTTATTTTTACCACACATGGTGAGATATTTGTTTGATCGACCTCAAGTGGCTTCTTTTGTTTGTGTAGACAATAGATCGAAAATGAAATCAAGGGGTGACAGGAGATGGACAACCAACACATCCCGCAAATGTAAGAGAAGGAAGTTGTGTTATCTGTTGCGACAGATTATCGACCTCTGTGGTCCTGGGATTGGATGCCCATGGCAAAACTCCACACAGAGGTATGTTATGGAAAAACATATTCCTATCTAATTTCTATGTCAAGTAAAAGTATAATTTATTACCCCGATTAGTCCAAATTGTCTTCGTGAAACAATTGAATCATCATCTGTGGCTTGGAAAAGGCAAGTCTACATTGAAGGGATGTACCATGTGATTGCAATTTACAACATTAAGAAAGGAAATTTTGATTGAAGTGAGTGATAACATGAGCAGACATTTTAAGAATATCAACTTGGATAGAAGTCGTGCTAGTATCCCGCCTCATCAATCTGAACGGATAATCCGGATCATGAGCAACACCATTCCATGTTAGCACATATGATCCGGATCGTAGTCCGGGTTATGTTGGCTACTTGTTCCATTAGCGATCATTGTCATACCTTAATAAATAGCTTATTTGCAGGTGTATATATGGTAATATGTCAAAACTATCATATAAAGGAATGCAATTTTGGGCCTGTGTGCTATAAAACTGTTAGCAAATGCATTACTTTGACTGCTAGCACAGTAGTTTCTTAATGTTGTAAATTGCAATCACAGTAGTTTCTTAATGTTGTAAATATCTAGACCTTCCATTTTTAGAGTGGGTTGATCATTTGTTTGGTTTGTTACCAAAGACCCACAAAGTTAGCTTTGGTTCTTTTTTGACATGAAGATGGTGATTTCTTTTCTTTTAGACCTCGAGCTGCCTAAAAAATTTGGGAAGCTAGTTTTAATTTGACCCCTTATGCTACAGATATATTATTTTCATCCGCTGGTCATTGATTATTTATTGTTTCTTTCTATAAATTCAGAACTTCTATCAGTACCCCTTTTTCTGAGTATCTCCTTTTCTTAGCAGTGGGTTGATTTCATTTTGGCAGCGGTGCACATGGAAGAGTTGAGTGGTTTTCAGTTCCTTGAAGTTGCCAAAGAGTTGTATAAAAACCTTCAAGTGATTAGTAAGTAGATAGAATCTTAACTATTTTGTGTTATCTCCAAGTCTTCTATGCCCAGCATCCAGTTTTTATCTCTCTTGTATGTGACAGTTTTTATAAAATGATTATGCTAATAAATCTTACATTTGAACTAGTGATGTCAACTGAAACAACAATGTACATAAATACTGGCATGGCTAGCGCTGCCTGAGGCTAGCCACAAATGCCATTTTTTTATTTTCGTGTGTGGGATTATCAGCGGCGGTTTTAGCCAAAAACCGCTACTGACGTAATATCAGTGACGGTTCTATCAAAAAAACCGCCACTTTTATCAGTGGCAGTTCGAGCCAAAAACCGCCACTAATCATCCAAGTATCAGTGGCGGTTTTTGGGATAGAACCGCTACTGATATTTGAGTATCAGTGGCAGTTCTATTAAAAAACCGCCACTGATAGGACTATTATTAGTGGCGGTTTTTGGCTCGAACCGCCACTGATACCTGAATATCAGTGGCTGTTCTAGCCAAAAACCGCCACATATAGTATTATTTGTGGCGGTTCTAGAACCGCCACTGATAATCCTCGATTATCAGTGGCACTAAATCTGTGACGGTTCAAAAACCGCTACTGATGGCAGTTATGAACCGCCACTGATGGCCTTTTTCAAGGTAGTGTTTTTGGTGAGACAAGGGTGCTCTTCTCATTGAGAATTCATTCCCGCACAAAAGAAAATGCAAGAACTCAGGTAGCAAATGCTTTGGGTAGACACCAAGCATGGCTTGAAGGTCGGGGCACAGCGTGGATAGGCGGTGGTAACTAGAAGGGCTGAAATGGTGGGTGGACGGTTGATACCCGTGGGTTTTATAGTAGCTCGGAAGCTCCTCTCCCATAGCGGTCATGCGAGGAAGCCTAGCGTGCAGGCCTGGCTACCAGCGACGAAGGGAAAAGGAGAGATGGAAGGCGGGTTGGTGGGAAGGCGTCTTCGCACAGAGAAGACAGAAACCGGAAGGCAGTTACTGGGACGACGATGCACGGGATTGGCTTGGGCAAAACCGGAATGGGCAAGGCCTAGAGGAAAGAACTCAACCCATAGGAAATGGATTTTAAAAATGTTTTCTAATTGATTTAATGTAGAAAACAATTTTGGAATTTTAAAATTATCAAACCAACTACAAAAAATTATGAAAATTTTTGGAGAGACAATTTATATTTTTTAGAACAAAAAAATTATTTCTAAGCTTTCATTAGGGTTTAATTTTTTTAAAAGCTGAAAACAGTTGTTGAAATTTGAAAAAGAAAACATTTTTTTAAAATTCAAAAAAACTTTGAAAAGCAAGAAAATGCAAAAAGAAGGTTTTGTACTCATTTAAATAACTTTTAGAAATTTTAGGATATTACAAACCTACCCCACTTAGAATCCTGTCATCGAGATTCATATTACTCGAGAAAGACATACGGGAACTCGGCACTAAGGCGGTCTTCAATCCCAATGTTGCCTCATCTTCGGTGTAGTTGCTCCACTACATCTTGCACACCTTTATGGTTTTGCTCATGGTGTGGCATTCAGCTTCCTCTAGAACACTTATTAAGCTAAGACACGTGGAAGACGTCATGCATGTTTGGAAGCTCAGGTAGCAACTCCAATTGGTATTTCACTTCTCACTTTCTCACCACTATTCAGTACAATTCAATGTATCACAAGGCTAGCTTGCCTTTCACTTGAAACCGCCAAAAGCCTTAAAGCGGAGTGACCTTGAAATACACATAATCATTTAGCTCGAAGCTCAACTCACGATATCGATGGTCAGCATAACTCTTTTGCCTCAACTACACCTCTTTCAAGTGATTTCTTATTAACTGAACTTGCTCCTTAGTTTCTTTGATAGATGCTGATCCAAACACTCATCTTTCCTTGATCTCAAGACCAACTGAGAGGGTTTCTACATTTCCTTCCATACAAAGCTTCATGATGCGAACGGAGACCCGATCTTCCGACAAGTAGTAGTAAATCGATTGATGGAGAACTCGATATTGACGATCCGGCTTCCAATCAGAACTGACCCCTCGAACCACGGCTCCGTTGGTTATCAACCACGCACAAACACAGTTGACCTTACCAAGAAGGCTTATCCCAGCATACGAATCAACAACACAAGCAAGAACGTAGAATATGCAATCTAAAATTACGAATAATATTAAGCACACGAGTTGGGGTTCCACAAACCGATGTACAGCAAAAAACTGACAAAGTGTCTGGTTGTAATCTAAGCAAAACACAAATGTCTAAGGCGGTGGCTACTTAGTATATTAGAGGGAGGGGTGTGAGAGGGTAGAGCTAGGGTTGTGTACGGCCAGGGGGCGCACACAACCTTGGCTTGGACCCCAACACGCTTACAAGGCCCGAAACAGCCCAAAATGGTGACGCATCATTTTGTTTCGATGATTCAAACTGATCCAAGATGAATCTGGTGCTGGGACCAGACCCATTGGAAAGGTCTTGTTGTAAGCTTTCCAAAAAGTACAAGAACTCATCCATTAAACTCTGTATGAGGGAGATATGTCCATTTTAATGCGGTGCTGTCTGCTGACTCCAAACCGAACATGGAGCCGGAATTGTGGACGACATGGAGTCTGGCTTGACTTGGCGTAGAAAGGGTGGAGTCCAACTAGAGATGTGGTTGTGTGGAGGTGATGACGCCCTTCAGAAAGTGCACCAACTTGGTGTAGAGGTGGCCGGTTCAACTTGGCGCTAATCTGAATTGCTGCAACAAACTGAGGTGTGCTTGTGGCTGTTATGCTTCTCCCATGTTCCTATGTAGTAAAACATCACAAATATTCAGTAGCATCCAATCCTCAATAACATTATTATGAACAACGAGAAATAAGCTCACCTCATGATTTAATTTACGTGCACGAGTTCTTGTCATAGGACCATGTATTATTTTAGCAATCTGAGAATTGTCGATGGTGCTTGTATCGAAAGAAATGATGTCCTCATTATCCTTCCCCTCTTGAATTGGAGTCGTCCTCAACTCAAACTCATCCTCTTCTCCCACGTATGACTTTAAATATAAAATGTTAAATGTGGGACTAACCTCAAAATCTGTAGGCAACTCAAGCTTGTATGTATTATCATTAATTCTCTCAAGTATTTTAAAAGGACTATCAGCTCGAGGCATTAATTTAGACTTTCTTAAATCTAGAAACCTATCTTTTCTCAAGTGTAGCCAAACAAGATTGCCCGGTTCAAAGGGTAAATGTTTTCTACCCTAGCTACCAGCAATTCTATACTTTTCAGTCATCTTTTCTATATTCTCCTTAGTTATTTCATGCATTTTCAAAATAAATTCAGCACACTTTTTAACATCTAAAGTCAACCTTTCAAAAGTAGGCAAGGGCAAAAGATCAATTCGAGTACAACGATTAAACCCATACACTACCTGAAATGTACTTACCTTGGCGGTGGAGTGTACCGACCTATTATAAGCAAACTCAATGTGTGGTAAACACTCTTCCGTATCTTCAAATTCTTCTTTAAAATAGTCCACAACATGGTTGACGACCTCCGTTTGTCCGTCGGTTAGGGGATGACATGTAGTAGAAAATAACAGCTTTATCCCCAATTCATTCCATAAGCTTCTCCAAAAATGACTCAAGAACTTAACGTCACGATCTAAAACAATAGTGTTTGGCACTCCATGTATTCGTACAATCTCCCTAAAAAACAAATTAGTAACGTTTGTAGCATCATCGCTCTTATGACAAGGTATAAAGTGTGCCATTTTAGAAAATCGGTCCACAATCATAAAAATACTATCCCTCTCCCTCTTTGTCCTAGGCAACCCTAAAACAAAATGCATAGAAATATCCTCCTATGGAACGTTAGGAATAGGAAGAGGCATATAAAGACCATGTGGATTTGAGCGACACTTGGCTTTATCGCACGTAGTGCAGCATGTCACGTAGCGCTCAACGTCGAGTCTCATCTTTGGCCAAAAAAATATGCGGCCAATACATATTCAGTTTTCTTCACTCCAGAATGTCCAATCAAACCACCTTCATATGCTTCCTATAAAAACAAAAGGCGAATAGAGCTATCTGAAATACATAGCTTGCTAGCACGATATAAGAATCCATCATTCAGCACATATTTATTCCATGTTCTTCCTTCTCTATAGGTTTCAAAGGAATCTTTAAAGTCCAAATCAATAACATATAACTCTTTTTATTGTCTCTAAACCAAAAATTTTATGGTCAAGTTGAGACAGCATAGTATAACGCCTAGATAACACATCGGTAATTAAATTGTCTTTACCCCTCTTGTGTTTAATGTCATATGGAAATGACTTGATGAATTCAACCCATTTAGCATATCGTTTATTCAGCTTGGCTTGACTTCTAATATTCTTCAAAGATTCATGATCAGAATGAATAACGAACTCCTAGTGAATGCCTAGCTCTCGGCTAATTTAAAAAAATGACTTCCAAGACTTTTCTATAATTCTTAACCGAATAAATCAAGGAGGTGGGAATCGATGTCAACCAACAATGGGTAGAGGTGGGCGTTTTGCGGGCTAGGTCGGCATGGCACGGGCCCGTCGAGCCATGTACCTAAACCGTGCCATCTTTGCCACGCCGGCCCATTTGCGATTCGTGCGACCTAGGCCCGGCCCATTTTCACTATTGCAATAAGAGGAAAAGAGTTGAATCTGTGCTTGAGTTAAGGTAGAGGACACAAATATTGGGGGAAAGAGAACTATATTTTATTCATTCTTAAACAGGTAGCGTTCCTGCCTCGTTTAAAATCTTACACCCAATATAGGGTACCCAAGTATGGAACAACCGTGAGACCCGACGTGACCCTATCATTCATGCCGTGCTGGCCCGACCCGTGCACGTTCTATGCTTCAACCGTGCCGTTCCTGTCATTGCCACGGACCGGCCCAAAAAAGCCCAACCCAATGCCCAGGTCTAGCAATGGGCTTCAAAAGAAGTTCATGACATTCAGTTTCAAGGTGTACTGGGTTATTGATCACCTAGTTAGCTCTGTAGGCAGCAGTTTTAAAGCTACCATTTCAGTTCCACTTCAACTATCGCAACAATCTCTTTAAAAAAACTGGTGGATCATTGGAAAGGATGTTCCCGTTTTTATGCATCAGAGATTGTCTAACCTGGTAATCTATACTCCTTTATAATGCACGTAAACATTCTTTGCTATGCCCACCCCAAATAGTGCAACCCATTAGAGATGGCTCAACATTCGTGCACCCAGCGAAACATCCCCAGAAACTTGTCTTCATCAAAATCAACCTCTCAGATCTTTCCTCAGCTTTACTCACCCACATCCGATGGCCATTGTTTAATGTGTCTAATCATCCATGTGACCCTAGCAGACCTCCCCTACCTCCAAATCATCATCAAGAAAAGGAAACAAATATCCTGGAATCAAGAAAAAGGAAACAAACGTCCTGGAAAAGGAAAGGATCATACATTACGTGCTGAGAAAAGAAAACCGGGAGACGGTATTATTTACCAGCGCCCAAGCTCGAATTTTTTACTGTGTTGGCATCGTCGTTATAATTTGTTCCGAATCAGGCTCTCGCGGCGATGAATTTGCGATTGTAGTCTCGAGCCGAAAAAATTCAACAAAGAGATGCTGGAATTTTTTTTCCTACGTCCGAAATTATCCAGCGGACGATGAGTAATTTCAGGCACGAAAAAAAATAAAAACTAAGCTTTGCCCAGCCGCAGGAAGTGTTTCTTAATTGAAATACTAAAATACAAGTGGAATGAGTGCACAGAAAATATTCCTCAAGACATAAAAATAAGTCTTAAGAGCATACGGAAACGTTTAGCCAAAAATATTATTGAATGTTATATCTTCATTTTTGTACTGCATATGGGCAATGTGATTATTTATTATTAAGTGTTATATTCATACTTATCTTCTCATTTAATTGATAAGTGGTGTATTGCTGTCCGTAGCGTTAGCACGGGCACTATACTTACAATTAATTGGTACTAATTAAAAAAATCATAGCAGTATAATATGGAAATGCGTCCAATTAATTGGTACTAAAAAAATCATAGCAGTATAATATGTAAATGCGTACAATTAATTGGTACTAATTAAAAAAATCATAGCAGTATAATATGGAAATACGTACAATTAATTGGTACTAAAAAAATCATAGAGTATAATATGGAAAAGTATCCAATTAATTGATATTGAATTATATGGATATGCAACCAATTAACTTGCACCTGCCATTGCCTCCAAGCCCCAGCGTTGTCTATTTAAATGCTCCCACCGTTCTTCTCTCGTCGTCTAACATCGACGCAGCAAATCGCTTTGGTTAATCTCAAACTTGCAAACCGCATCGATCGATCCAAAGTCAGAAACCAGAAGCCATGAGGACTTGTAGCCTCCTTGTCGCCGTCGCTTACATCGTTGTCACGCCCACCGCGTTAGCCCTTGGGGAATGGACACCCATCGACATCAGCGACCCGCGCAATCAAAAGCTCGCCGGATGGGCAGTGGGGGAGCACGTCAAGCAGGCGAATGACGGGCTCACGTTCAACAAAGTCGGGTCGATGGCGAGGTGCGGTGGTGTCCGCCCGAACTATCGGCCTCATCAATGCATTAAACCCGACGGCAACCACGGCATATGTAGGCGGAGGTGTACAAGCATGATCGGACCAACACGCTCAACCTTGTCTCTTCGTCTCCGCCAATCGAGCAACAAATAAGACGGAGCGGATTAGACTAATTGCGCTTGTTTGAATGTAATAAACGAGTTCACGAAATCCACGTGCTTTTTTATACATACGTATTGTAGCCTCCACTTGGATATTATAAAAGAAACAATTTTATGCATGCTCCTCTTGTTGAGGTCCTTGACCACACTAACAAAAAGTTTTCCTGGTTAAAGAAAAAGCCTTTCTTTGATCTTGTCCTTCATATCAACAGGAGGCAAATCCTTGTATTTGTTTTTTTAAGGGCAACTTCAGATTTACTCTTTTTTTATATAGAGCGGTGTTTTAGATTTGTAATTACTCCATATAGAATGCAATTAATTATTTATCTCTATACAAGATCCAATTTAGACTTTGCCACTTTGGAGTTTTACTCCTCTGTTTGTGATGATTTTACCCCTTCCTCCTCCCTTCTCCTCCATCCGACCTCAGCACCAGTCAACCTCATCGTCATGTCGGGGGAAAAAGCAAAAAAAAAAGAAGAGAGGATAAGAAGAAGAAGAAGGGGAACATAATTGTACAAAGACAAACTGTCAAAAAGTGGCAATTCCTAAAGTCTCTCTGCAGAGTGGTAAATAATCAATTGTATTCTATATAACGATGAATCTTAAAACGTTATCCTATAGAGTGGTAAATATCTATACCCCTTTATAATGCACATAAACATTCTTTTCTACGTTCACCATAAATAGGGCATCTCACTAGAGATGGCCCAACATTCGTGCACCCAGCGAAACGTCTCCAGAAACTTGCCTCCATCAAAATTAACCTCTCAGATCTTTCCTCACCTTTCCTCACCCACATTCGATAGCCATTATTTAGTGTGTCTAATCATCCCTGAGGCCCACAACAGACCTCTCCCCACCTCCAGTATTATCAATGAAAAGGAAACAAACATCCTGGAATCAAGGAAAAGGAAACAAACGTCCTGGAAAAGGAAAGGACCATACATTACGTGCTAGGAAAAGGAAACCGGGAGACGGTATTATTTACCAGTGCCCGGGCTCGAATTTTTTTACTATATTGGCATCGTCGTTATAATTTTTTTCGAATCAGGCTCTCGCGGCGATGAATTTGCGATTGTAGTCTCAAGTCGAAAAAATTCAATGGAGAGGTACTGGAATTTTTTTCCCACGTCTGAAATTATCCAGCGGACGGTGGGTAATTTCAAGCACGAAAAAAAAAAAAACTAAGCTCTGCCCGACCGCTGGATAATTTTGGGCTTGGAAAAAAATTACAGTGCTTCTCGACCGCAGAAAAAATAATTCTAGCACCTCTCCGCTGATTTTTTGTCTCAAGGCTACAATCGCAAATTCATCACCGCGAGAGCCTAATTCAGAAAAAATTATAACGATGATACTAATATAGTAAAAAATTCGAGCCTAGGCGCTGGTAAATAATACTGTGCCACCGCTCCGCTGAATTTTTCCGGCTCGAGGCTACAATCGGAAATTCATCGCCGCGAGAGTCTAATTCGGAAAAAAATATAATGATGATGCCAATACAGTAAAAAAATTCTTGAAAAATAGTAAAAAGACAATCAAGCGGTGCCCGCCCTCTTGATAATTTTGGTAAAAAAATAAATGCTCGGTGGCCACTGAAAAATTCAAGTGTGGAAGAAAAAATAAAAAACATTCAAACGGTGCCCGTCCATTAAATAATTCCGAAAAAATATGAAAAAATAAACTGCGATTGCCGACCGCTGGATCTGCAGTGAAAAAAGATAAAAATTAAACAGCGCATGTCGTATGGCCCGTTCCGCGAAAAAATTGAAAAAATTAAGCGGACTCACGAGGCATCACGGTTAGTGGATAAAAAATGAAAAAAAATTCAGCGCTCTCCGTGCACTGAAATTAGGCTATATGGGGCTAGATCCATAAAAAAGTCTCGAGAAGGGTTATATTTGGAAAAAATATGATCACGAGGCCAGGACAGTAAAAAATTCAAGTCTGGTTTCGTTGCATGCGGACCCTCCCTGTTTATTTCCTTGTTTGATTTGCTCTCCTTCCAAATATGTAGTACGTACAGTTTTGGCTAGGAGAGTAAAAAATTCAAGTCTGGTTTCCTTGCATGCGGATCCTCCCTGTTTATTTCCTTGTTTGATTCGCTCTCCTTCCAAATATGTAGTACGTACAATATGATCATAAGATAAAGTTGCTGCAGGTAAAAAGGCACTCGTATCTTCACATCCTTTCTTTATTGCGTGATCTCATATGCAACAGAATCCTCTTAAAAAAACATAAACTGAATCCATACCTTCCTTTCCCGTGTTCATTGCGCAGGTCCCGAGAATTCCTAACTAAAGAACGCCCAAACGCCAGGACAGAGGTGCCATACCTCTAGCCGTTCGACGAGGCCCCAAGGCTTTTACGTGCGACGACAACGACCGACAACGTCGGCGTACATATCTGTGACGTGCGGCGGCGACAGCGCCGCGACATCGGCGACATCACATACATATGCAGCGTCGTGGCGGCGACAATGACCGTGACGTCGGCCCTTTCATGCTGGACAAAGGTACATCTGAGTATCTAAGTCCAACTTAGCCTCAAGTGCTTGCTAGCTCATGAATTGATGATCGATATGTACCAATATTGTGCAGGAACTTGACAGGTTATTTGGTCATGAACTTCATGCACATCTGGAATGGTTAACAGTTTAATGCACGAATCTGCATGGTCGGTATTCTCTATTTTATTAATCACTTTTTATAAGGTTATAAAGTAGATCTATACTGATAATGCTCTACAATGTACTTACAGGTTCACCTATCCTCAGGAAGTGTTTCTTAATTGAAATACTAAAATACAAGTGAAATAAGTGCACAGAAAACATCCCTCAAGACATAAGAACAAGTCTTAAGAGCATACGGAAAACGTTTAGCAAAAAATACTATTAAGTGTTATATCTTCATTTTTGTACTCGCATACGAGCACTATGATTATTTATTAGTAAGTGTTATATTCATACTTATCTTCTTATTTAATTGATAAGTGGGTGTACTGCCGTCGTAGCGTTAGCACGGGTACTATACTAGTAATAAATGAATAACACAAGCAAGCATTCTACGGATGTTACTACTTTCCATTGCAAATACGCAATGTGTCACAAAAAAAAAAGGATTACACACTTGTGAGAGGAGTGATTAAAAAGCTTCGCCTCGTCAATTCTACTGCCTTAGCACATTGGCAGAAACATATCTATGGATCCCGCTAGTTGGAGCACAAGAGGCATCAATCTTCACACCTCCAGGATCTTCCAAATGGAAATTTACACATAAGAAGCCAACTTAAAGTACACAGATGAAACCCAGAAAGAAATCACTGCATAGTAAACGTACACGAGATCAATCAAATAGGTAATAGAGAGAAAACGAAGCTGAGTTGTGATATGCCTTATTAGCCTTTCTGCATCTTACTGCTAAGCTCCTTGGGCTTACCAGCTTTCCGCGAATCCATCTCCTGCCAAATGTGAAATATCAATGGAGAATCCAATCCTTATAACAATTGACTTGGCTAAATAGCTGTCAAATGCGTCAGTTATTTATTCCCAATACTCAATATTTAATGAATCGACAGCATCACATTCTGGATACAGAACATGAGAGCTTATAACCATAGTCTAAGGTTAGTCCTTAGTGACAATCTACTTCTGCCTTCGATGTTGCATTTACCCACAGTTGGGGAATGCATGAACTGGAGATGGCAAGAAAAAGAAACATCATTATTGGAACTCAAGGTTCACCGGAACAGTCTGGTAAAATTTTGGGTGAATTGGTAGAAAAGTGTTCTTGTTTATGATTATCACAGATCATGTGTGGAATGAGTTTTCCATCTGTACAAAGGTGGTAGGCTGTCAGGAGAAGATACAAACGCAGCTCCAAATTAAACGCTAGGCAGCTGAATATGGGCCTGTTTTGTTCATAGACAACAGTGCCACACATTTTATGGCATTTAGGCTAATCAAAGCATCAGGAAGGGACACAGAATTTGCCCACGACCTAGAATATATTCTCCTGTGTTTATTAAAGCATACAAGTAGCTAAACATAAACCAAAGGAGATACTACTGTCGGCCTGTCATCCTATATTAGCAAAATGCCAAAATGTATCTTCTAAATATATCTTTCTGTCAAAATTTATGCATCTTGTGGACATATCTTCCCATCAAATTATTTGTAATAACTTGCTAATAAAAACCATAAGATTCTCCGGTTACCACCATAATATTTCATTTAGACTTGTGTACCAAGTGGCAACTAGCAACATCCTACAAGAAACTAATTTTGGAGAAGCATAGCATTAACGAATCCTTGCGTCAACATAGCAAAGGTATCAAATATCAACTGCCACAGTCTAATCATCCCTGTGAGTTGTGGTTACCAAAAGATGCCATTATAAAGATGAATAAATTCACGGTATATACCAAACACCTAGAATATCATTGATTCAGTTCACTGGTGTGCCAGTTGGATTATTGAAATAAATAAAAGCAAAAAGAGATGAATGTCTACTTAGAGCTTGGTCCAAAATTTTTTTGTTACCATCTTAATATCCAAAAAAGGTTAATTAATATTGACAGAATGAATTAGAAAACCACAAAGCATACCCAGTGATCTAATTCTAACCTATAATAAAAAAATTGTAAAACAACAAAAGAGCATTAGATAGTCTAAAGTATAATCCCCAGTATTTATGGGAAGACAAAAGATTTATGACTAATCTACTTAAAATGAGGCAATTTAATCAGGAGATAGAGAAAAATATCAGGATGCATGCTTGACATAGCTTGGGATTAGCAAATTCACATAGAAACCCATGGAATTCAAACAAATTACTATCAATTGTGCTCAATTCACTACTTAAATTACTATATGCCGAATAGCTTAGAACGTCAGCATGCTAGGCTTGAATGCTTCAACTTAGTCAAAAAAAAAGAAGAAAAAGCATAGCACAACATGCAACATCAAGTTGCTACATAACCTAATTAGCAGTCTACACAAGTCATAAAATGCATCGATTATGTCAAATTGCAAACAAATGGTGTGTATGTTTTCTAGAATTCAACCAAAATTTAAATGAGAATATACGTCGTGGCACTGTCCATGTTGGTAACACAATATAGTCGTTTCAAACAAAGTTTACACTGACTTCAAAAATAGTTCACTTTGACCTTTGGTATGGAAGACATTTCTCTGCATTCAAATCATCAATGAGAGCACACTTAGTTGAATCAAACTAAGATTTTCGGTTTACATTTTTCACTATTCTGCGGTACAATGTGTGACTGTCACAGCTCATTAATCAACGTAATCAGAAAAGTCTATTGAAGCATCAATAGAGTAAAAGTCCATTGCTATTGAAAAATAAAAAGTGAAACATCAAGTACCAAGGAAAGATAACTACAGTTCTAACCATGCAATCATGCATTATCCAAATCAAAACCATACATGGTGGACAACCAAGAAAGAATCATACGTAGGTCAAAAGGGGAACCGATGCGTGCAATACAACATAGGTGACAAACACTACAATTGGAAGGACAGATATACAAGTCGGTAGTAAGTGGGAAACCCGCCATCCAAACCCTTTGCATATATTCCCCACAAAAAGCTTTGGGCCAGAATACCACCGAGCAGACTACACATTGCTATCAGCATCTTGTAAACCTAAATGGCACTAAATTACACTTATGGTTGTAAACGGTGACAGCAACAGGTCTACCACCAACAATTATACCTGACAAGAATAAGCTACAGGATTCCACTTCAGTACAGAAGTAAGGACAGATGCATTCCACCACCCAACACCGACGCAAAAAAATGGATCTTTGCACAATTCACGCCCAAATCATCAGAAAATTTGCCCTCCAATCACAGCCGCGGTTACAGATCGCACGACTGATTGAGCACAACAAGGCCAGAAGAACTCAAGTTTTAGATAAGGAAGTAAAGGTAAAAACCTTTCCGGTGCTCTCGTAGTAATCGTTGAGCGCCCATTGGTACTGGACTGATCCAGCCCGAACCAGTTCGAAATGTACTCGTCAAGCTCGCGTGCGCTGCACAGAAAAACAATTCTCACAGATCAAAACCAGAAAAGAGAAGGACCTAAGAATTTCACACACAGAACCTCTCGCAGATCACCTTCTTGCACGCGCACAACCGCGTCCCAGAAGAACGCTGACACCGATCTATCCGGCCTCGCCCTGACTTCTCGAACTGCGGCGGCGGCATCTGCACCGGTGGAGGCGTAGAAGAGAGAGCTTCGCAGCCGGCAGCGGCGGGGAGACGGTCTTGACCAGCGGTGGAGTGGCCAACGGTGGGGGAGGCGGAGATGCCGTCTTGACCGGCGGCGGGGCGACCGGATGCTCAAGCGGCGGCCAGGCTGGCGACGCCGCAGCGCCGGGGGTGGAATTACGGGTGGAGAACTCGGACCGCGGCGACTCGGGTGACGAAGAGCGCGGGGTGCCCGCCGGCGACGGCGTGGCCGTCGGCTTGATGAAGACCGTGAGGTTGCCAGCCTTGCCGATCAAAGGAGGCGGCGTGGACGCCATCGTCGTTAGGGGAGGGAGGTGGGGTTGGCGCCGGAGCTAGGGTTTCAGGGAGAAGCGAGCGCTCGTGAGAATGAGACGACTGCGAGACGCCATTGCAGGGGGAAGGGAGTGAAGCTTTTTGTTCCGCTCTTTTCGACATTTTCTCCTCTCTTTTTTCTTTTCTTTTTTCCTTTTTGGTCGTTTATTTTAGTTCTAAATAAAGAGGAATGGTATTTGGATAGACAGGGCTCTGTGTACCCGGTAGAGAGTAGATCGTAAGGGCCCCCAAGTCAGTAGGAAAAGGTGTAAATGACTTGGTCTAATTTCACAGAAGGAAAAGGGCCTTTGTCCTCGGATCCCCTCAGCTATAGGAATCCAGGCTGCGGGTTGACACTGTATACTTCGCCCCACTCACTCAAATATGCCAACCAACTTTCGGTGAAACGCTGTGGGAACTGAGCATATAAGTTTCAAAAAACCTCAAATTCTACGTTACTGTGGGGGAAGAGATTTCATTACCAAACTAGTTGCATCAAGGAGAACAAAAAAGAGAAACAGCTTTAAAAAGTCTACCTCCGATCACAAATACTGACGTTGGATGTAGAGGTGGTCTCAAAAATGAAAGTTTGACTATTAGTATTTATTATAATGTATTTATAAAATCTAATAATATTACATTATTATGAAGTATTTTTAAAAACAAATCTACACATATCATTTTTGTACTTTTGATATAGATATTCATAAGACATCGATAGGCAAAGTTTACAAAGTTTGATTACACTTATTTCAAAACTTCGCTCTTTTATAATCGAATGGAGCAGCAAAACAAAAGAAATCACTATACAGCATTAAACTTCTCTCTTTTTTATCCCAAATGCAAAAGATGTTGGTCATGAAATTTTCTAGGGTATTGATATCCTCCACATCCATGAATAATAATTTTTGAAAACTTGTAAATTTAGTCAGCACAAAGTTAGCGCAACAATCGGTCCTCGTGGGATACATCCTCAATCATATAAGGAAAAACAAAAGTAAAGAAAAAAATACATATATGAGTTCACAAAAAAAATACATATAAGAGTGTGTTTAACTCTCATACACTACCACAAAAGTTATGAATCAAACCTCCCAAACATGCGTCTCGACAAACCGCCAATAGCCCCTTGCTGCAGTACCACAAAAGTTATGAATCTCATGTCTCAACTAAATTGAAACTTTCAACCTGAAAATGTCAACTTTTCAACTTAAAATCCCAATTTTCAACTTGGGATTGAAAACTTTCACATCAAATTATCAACCTTCCAACCTTGAGGACGCTATACTCACCTAGGATGGTGGTGCTTGATTTATTTGGCACTTTGTTTGGAGGAAGGAGAGAAGTAACGGTGTTTCCATGTACGACAACGAAGGCATCCAGAGCTATGGTAGTCGCTACTCGCTACTCGCTAGGGCCTGCTGGTGGGCAAAGGCAGCGAGTGTCGTGGTGCGGTCTTACCTCGAGATTGTGATTCTATTTGGGTGTGTGCGTGTGTTAGGAGGCGCTTTGGTATCAGGCATGTGTAGACTCCACTACCTGCATTGAAAAGTCTCTATGGTATATCTCATCGATCCTTGTAGGTTGTCAGATTTGAATATGTAAATTCAGACTCTATATGTATATCGCATTAGTTTAGAATCACACTAATGCACATATGTTCAATATATATGAATATCATAATCATAAACAGCGGAATCATAATAAAAGATTTTATATATTAATCACTACTACACAAATATACATCACAATCGGTTCTGGTGGTGACACAAAGTCATGAGACAGAGATGAGGCGGGCATTATTACAGTCGGTTCTTGCCCGATAGAGATGATATGGTCATCTCTATCGGTTCTTTAAAAGAAGCGATAGAGATGATGGTATTACCTCTATCGATTCTTTGAAATAAGCGATAGAGATGACTATATCATCTCTATCGCTTCTTTCAAAAGAATCGATAGAGTATGACCATCATCTCTATCGCTTCTTTTAAAGAACCGATAGAGATGACCATATCATCTCTATCGCTTCTTTCAAAGAACCGATAGAGATAATACCATCATCTCTATCGCTTCTTTCAAAGAACCGATAGAGATAATACCATCATCTCTATCGCTTCTTAAAAAGAACCGATAGAGATAAAGAACCGATAGAGATGAATATCCTCATCTCTATCACTTCTTGTAAAGAACCGATAGAGATGAGTTCATTATCCCTATCGCTTCTTTCAAAGAACCGATAGAGATGACCATCACATCTCTATCATTTTCTTGTGAGAACCGACAGAGATGAAGGGGTGGTGTGCTATCACATTCTAATCGGCACATATTGCACACAATATGCACATATCACATTCACGAAAATTACGGACAACATATCACATTCAACGAACATGAACACCTTGTTTCAACAAACACATATCACATTCGTTAACAAAATAGAACGTAAACATGCTTAACCATAAGTACACATGCAATCGCATTCGGATATGTAATATTTGTTCACATCTGGTCTAGTAGGAGCTTTTGGGATCTCTAAACCGTCAGTCCTCAGACAAGCATTCTATCCGATTACCAGCGGCATAAGTGGTCTCGTATCTTGTTGAGTGTAGTCTTGTCTACACTCTTACGGGGATAACGGTGATACGCAAGATAGAAACAGTGCTCTAATTTGAGTTTTCAAATTTCCATGTGAAAGACTAATTGTATATGCATGTACTACCTCGGGAAACGTTACGAGCCGACAATCAAGATCACCATGTGTTGCATGACATACAAACCACAGTGGTCGTCGCTGCCCTGTTGATGATACTGTGAAGAAAGAAAAATAAATTAAGAGACAAAGAAAATATGTCAGAAAATCTAGATCTTATATATGATAGCAACTTGTACCTTGAAGCGGACATACTCTAGCTTGGAGCCCTTTTTGTCGTCGTGTGTCCCTCCTGCTTCGACGTATTCCTTGAAACCCCTATATACATTGGAAAGATGTCGTTGAGTAAAAAATAATGAATGTAGTTAAATACTGAAAATGTTAGATAAGAGTGGTGCACTTACTCGCTCCAAAGGAGGCTTGATCGCGTGAGCCATCGGTCTCTTATCAACCGAATTAAAGTGTACACTTTGTTGTCTCTCGGAAGGAGCACAGTAGAACCCAATGGTTGCTTATTAAATGGTATGCACGTGAAGAAAATAAGTTCACATACGGTTTCGGTGTGTAGAAGTAATTGAGCAGTGAAGTAGTACTTACTCCTCGTGAATGCGGGAATAGAATGAAGTCCTTCTTCGACTCAACTTGCAATGCCCTCTTGATGTAGCCGGCAACCCATTCCTGTGAAGCCTAGCCATCGTCGCGGACACAAGCTCGTGGTCGACCAGAACCCAACTAGTTGTCGATTCGTCACGACCCGGCGCCTCATCGCCTCGCAACTCGCATTGAATGTTAAAAAGCGTAATGCAAAATCCTATGGAAGTCATAAGATCGTGCAGCGTGGTTCGATACTCACGGCGTCGAGGATCGTCTGATAGAAATATCGATGGCTACCGGTTAGTACAGACAGAACAGATCCTCAAAACTAGCTCGAATGTCCCATCCTCCTCGCGGTGGAAATGTCCCTTCTCAGTATCTAACATTGAAGTCGACACGCTCGCTATCTTTCGCTTTGTCAAAGTACCATCCATGGGTATCGAGTCCATATGCCTAGAGCGTTCAATTTCTTTGGGAGGCGAAGGGGCTTTCTATGTCGTAGGCCTTAAAATCATAAGGCTTCAGCGTGGTGCATCTTGGCTCTCCTTCGGGCGAAGGAGTCTCGAGACCGGGCGGTGGGCTTTTCATGTACCGAGGGGCGCTGTGGCCTTTGTGAGCCTAGCCTTTTAGCAGAGGCCTCTAGTGGTTACGTGGTTGTCGTGCTAGTCCTTTTATACACCAAACATGCTTTGTGTAGGGCTCGTCACGATCGTGGGAGCGGCGCAGTGCGGTAGGAACCTACAAAGCAGCGCATAATTAAGTAACTTGTTGCAATACTCTTTGGAATGATACAGAAGGCGTGAGGATGTTTACCTTGACCAAGATCGACACTGTCGTGGGCCACTTGATGAGCGACATCCGCGCTAGCCCGAGAGTGGTGATGTCTTCGTTAGGGGAACTCGAGTAGCATGTCATTGTTCTAGCATATTGCACTAGAGTAGCAGATGAATGAATGATCTTCAAGACAAGTGCGTATGTAGACCAACTAAATACGTGCAGACGATAACTCCTAATCCTAAATAGGTTTGGTCCTAATCCCATTCGAGGATATGTGGTTGGGCAAGTTCTAAGCCGTTGTACAACTCGGAGAAAATTTGGCGACATCTCCCATTGTTCTCCAGATACACGTCTCGACAACAGGTCAAGAGGGGTGTGTATCCGAAGAACACCAGGGAGACGCTACCGAAATCTACTCTGTGAGTTGTACAACAGCTCCGAGAACTTGCCCAAACCATATCCTCAACTAATCAAAATCGTGGACAATTCGAGATCGCTTGCTTATAAATATGTCATTCAGACATATTTATAAATAAGCACTCTCGAGCAGGAGACGTGGTTCACATAACCTAAACTCTTAACAAATCTTGAGTACAAAAGCACATATGAGAAAGTAATGAAAAAGCATCGTAACATACATGGAAGCAGGATGAAGAACATGTATATCATGAATAATTGAATATAGAGGCAACCCTTCAATTGAATATATAATGGAAGCAGGATGAGGAGATTTCTATGTGATAAATAGATAAATCTATATATAAATCTTATCTTGCCAAGTTGTTGTGTTTACATGGGAAGCATCAACATAGATAACCCTAATGTGAGCGAGGAAGCGACAATGGTTCATTTACTTGTTGATGATTTAAAACTATGCACAAAAGGGTAGCATTGAATAAAGGAGAAAATCACGTACCTAAAAGTGTAGATGGGTCTTTCCCTTGCGGTTCCAATAAAGAAGCACACCAAAGGGCCTTGAGGCTTCCTAATTGATGAAAAATAAAAGAAGCAACGATTTAGAGAGCGTATAAAAGAATTACATTGATCCATCCTTTTTTTGTAATAGGTAACATTTACTACAATAGTTGTGTATGATGACCATTTGAATTATTTATTTTCTTTTTAGGACTCTGTAGCACAATATTGTGCGGCACACTTTCATCTTGAAGTTCTCAATGATCCGAGTTTCGTAGTAATCACCTAATCACGATGGGAAGAGCATTTTTCAGTTATTTTCTCGCTAATTAATTGATGCACTCTATATTTTTGTCCATAGTTACACATTGCACATCCAAATATGAAATATATAATTGATGTTCCCACTTAATTGTTGCGAGAATGGATGAGTTCTTTGAGAGAACAATGCGGTACGAGAGAATTAGCGAGTGTAGTGGTAAGGACTATAACGAACAACGACAAGGCTTCTATCCTCGATTGTTTTTGTGTGAAGGTAATATCTCAATTATTTGTATGTAGAAAAATGTAAGATTCGAAAATCTATTATTTACTTAAGCTTGGATTTTGTTTCGAGAGACCATCATATCATGGGCCAATAGATGAAGGATGTACCGCATGTGTGGCTCTCATTAGAGCAACGGATCATTGTTGGAAATCTTGGTGATTCTCGTTGTGTACTCTCAAGGAATGGTCGGTCGGTGGCTTTCTTGTCAAGTGTCCACTGGTACATAAACGACATGCTATCTTGTCATAATAGATGCATTCTAATGGTGCCTTAATTTATTTAAATTGTATTCAAAGGCAATTGATTTATCCACGATTTAGACAACCAACGACAATTTTCAAAATTCGTGATCGGACTCCAAATGCTAGCACAACATTACCATCACGAAGCAAAACACAGGATCAAATCAACAAAGAAAGCTATCTTCATCGAGCAGGCGTCAAATCGAAAGAAAGCGGCGTCATTGTGAAACAAAAATCTGGCGCCGTGGTGGTCGGAGTGGCGAGCGGCGCGTCGTCGGCGGGCCGAGGGCGCGCGTCGGGCGGAGGCGGAGTTAGGGGGCATGGGGCGGCGGGTGGGGCGGAGCAAGGTTGGGCGTGGCGTGGGGTGGGGAGGGGAGGAGGCGGCGGGGGCAAGCGGGCGTGGGGCGGCGGGGGGGAGGAGCGGCAGGAGCGGGGCGTCGGGGCGTGGGGCGGGGGGAGGCGGCGAGGCAAGGGCGTCGGGCGTGGCGGCGGTGGGAGG
Source organism: Otatea glauca (assembly GCA_036346275.1). Taxonomy (NCBI): domain Eukaryota; kingdom Viridiplantae; phylum Streptophyta; class Magnoliopsida; order Poales; family Poaceae; genus Otatea; species Otatea glauca. The sequence continues at coordinate 9,230 of JAYEVK010000263.1, read as the reverse complement.
AGGCGGCGGGGCGGGGTCGGGGGGCATGGGCGGTGGGGGGGAGGGCGGCGGGGGCAAGGGCATCGCGGCGGGAAAGCGGCGAGAACAAGGCCGGGCGCCAGACTTATAATTTTTTGCCAAATGTTGAAGTGCAGCCCTAATGAATCACGTGGTCCTCATTTCTCTATCGATTTTCTTGTAAAACCGACACAAATAAAAAGTAATATCTCTATCGGTTTTTATAAACCGACACAAAAAACAAAAGATTATTACTAATAATCATCACTATCGGTTTTGTTTGAAAGACCGCACAAATAAAGAGATTCACATCTCATATCGGTTTTTGAGAAAACCGACACAAATATAAAAGGTACATCTATACGGTTTTTGAAAACCGACACTAATAGAAAAGGCCCATCTCAATCGGTTTTATTGAGAAACCGACACAAATAGTTTCTCTATCGGTTTTTGAAAACCGACACAACAAACAAAAGATCACTCTGGTTTTCTCGAATAATCATCACTATCGGTTTTGTTTGAAAACAAACACAAATAGAAAAATGCACATCTCTATCGGTTTTTGAGCAACCACAAAACACTGGAACATCTCTATCGGGTTTTTCACAAAACCGACACAAAAAGAAAAGATCACGAAATAATCATCACTATCGGTTTTGTTTGGAAAATCGACACAAATAAAACATGCACATCTGTATCGGTTTTTTCGAAAAAAACACAAATATAAAGGACATCTCTATCTGCTTTTTTCAGAAAACCGACACAAAAAACAAAAGATCACTACGGTTTTCTCAAAATAATCATCACTATCGATTTTGTTTCAGAAAACCGACACAAATAAAAAAAGGTACATACATGCGGGTTTTTGAAAAACCGACACTAATAGAAAAGGCCCATCTCAATCGGTTTTATTCAGAAAACCGACACAAATAGTATCTCTATCGGTTTTTCTTAGAAAACCGACACAACAAACAAAAGATCACTCTAGTTTTCTCAGAATAATCATCACTATCGGTTTTGTTTCAGAAAACCGACACAAAGAAAAAATGCATATCTGTATCGGTTTTTGTCAGAAAACCGACACAAAAAAACCTGCTATATCTCTATCGGTTTTTTCGGAAAACCGACACAAAAAACTGGTACATATCTATCGGTTTTTAGAATAAAACCGACACAAATAATTCTATATCTCTATCGGTTTTAGAATAAAACCGACATAAAAAGAAACATGCATATCTCTATCGGTTTTGTTCACAAAAGCGATACAAATAAACGCTTATATCTCTATCGGTATTCTAATAAAACCGACACAAATGTTGTTCAATGCACTATTTGTTTTCCAGAGAAACCATGAATTACGAACTTGCGAAATATCGATCAAAGAGTGAAAAGGCCATGACTTTTGCAAACATAGTTGGAATTTTTGAAATTTTGCGAGAAGCAGACTTTGTGATACTACAAATCTTTTCCAAAAGTATTACGGCAAAAAAGTCACATTGAAAAAGAAGGCCAAAGTCACTTTGTAGGCATGATTTTTGTTCAAAGAGTCTCAAAGTCAAATCTTTACGAAATGAAGTCCAAGTATTTTGAAAATTGCGAGAAAGGATTTGATGTAGAGCTTCTTTTCTTGCTTCAAGTAGATGATACATACCACAATCCATTGAAATTTTTTGCAAAAGTTTCATACGTACCGTAACCTTTGCAAACACGAAACTACGATTATGTACAATACAAACATTTCAAACACATAGCAACCGATACAATGATGTACTCCTTTTATTTGCAATACAACCCTTCACGATGATCTACACGCATGTAATTTCTTCCATGTGTGTCATCGTGCCACTAAGACATGCCCCATCCGCAAGCGGAGTATTTCATCAAATTGGTCGTATTCTTCTTCATCTATGACATTTTCGACTCAACGATCCGCGCTTGCCATGAAGGACGACGTGCAACCTCGGATTGGCGGATCACGCACATAGAAGACTGATTTGCTTGCCCGCAAATGCGAATGGGTCATCTTTATAGGCGAGTCTGTTTAGATCCACAAGAGTAAAACCTCTCTTGTCGACCTTCACTCCATGTAGGAGTCCCACCCACTTACATCGAACAATGGAATTTAGTATATTCGTGTCGAGCTCCCAAATTTCTTGATCACCCAGTAAGAGTTCATTGCCATTGAGGATCCTCCTTTCGAGTGATGTTCATCGGAAAAAGCATCTATGCTTACACCACTGCTTTGAGCAGTACTCTTTGCATCGACTTTCGATGTAAAGGTGTACCCATTAATATCGTTACCCTGCCATGTCTCGTACATTAAATCTAGGTCCGTCGACCAACCATTTGATAGTCTCACTAACAGAGACCTCCGCCCTTTGTTTGAACCATGTGAAATCTATCGTTGTGTTCTCGCATGATGGAAAGCTCATCCATTTGTGGATTCTCTTCCCGTAATATCGACTTGTCTTTGCTCGATGTACCACGCAACCTCGCGCTCTGTTGCAAGGCGTCGGATCGCTTTGCAATACATATCAAACCGTGGCCTCGTTAGTTTCGATCCAACGGTTCCTTTGCCGACAAATCGCCCTCATGGCGAGATAGAGGAACACCGATTGCTTGTCTTTTCCGAGATAGTCCACGAGAACTCAATAACCTCTTGATTACCATAACCTTCCACAATACTACCCTCGAGGCTTGACCGATTCCTCACGTAGGATTTTAATATACCCATGTACCTCTCGAGCGGGTACATATAACGTAGAATGCCGGTCCACATATCTTAATCTCTCTAACGAGGTGAACAACAAGGTGGACCATGACATCGAAGAACGACGGTGGAAATGCATCTCAAGGTGACATAGAGTGCGCACCACCTCACTCTGCAAGTTGTCTAGCACGTCGGGGTCAATAACTGCGAGGAGATCGCATTGAAGAAGTAACACGCGACCGTGATTGCAAACTGACATCCTCTGGCGAATATTTCTTATTGCAAGCCCAGGAGCATTTGGGTCATCAAGACATGGCAATCGTGGGACTTCATGCCCAACAACTTCAAATCATCCAAGGACACAAGCTTCTTAATGTTGCGGAGTAGCGGATGGAACTTTAATACCATGGAGACATTTGCAAAGGTCCTCTTTCTCCTTCTTGGACAGGTGTAGCATGCGGCGGGGATATCTGGACCTTTTCCATCCTCCTCTATCACTTTGCAAGCTGGGCACGATTCCCATGTAGGCCATGTCGCGACGAGCATTCACACCATCCTTTGTCTTTCCGGTATGTTCGGCAGGATACCAACCAAATTATCGCAGACATTCTTCTCAACGTGCATGACATCAATACAATGGTGAACATCTAACTCCTTCGATGCGGTAAGTCCCAAAATATTGACCTCTTCTTCCAAATGGTCCTAGAACGAACAGATTTACTGACTCTTTCGTCTTGAACATCGATATCCTCTACGTGAATATACTTGCCTTCCACTCATAGGCTGCGGTCTTTGAGCGGACTTCCCTCTTCCCATCAAATTTGTCATCCATCTTACGGTATCGATGACTTGAGGTAGAAACCTCGGTGACCCATATACAGTTTTCTTGGAATTGGCGACCATAGGCTCTCGGTCTCCTCTTCACAAATAGGACACGCTTTTGCTCCTTTCGTCTTAGTCTGCCAAATTACCAAGAGCGGAAATCATTTATGGTGCAAAATACCATAGCAGTAGGGTGAAATGCTCTCTTACATCGCATCCCACACAATGACCCGTCATTCCACAATTTTACCAAATCCTCGATCAATGGGCGAGGTACACATCAATATCATTTCCATTGTTTGGGTCCCGAGATTAGCAGCGACATCATGATATACTTCCGCTTCATGCACAACCAAGGAGGAGGTTGTAGATACATGAAGCGCCACGTCTTTGTGATTGCTCATGTTACCAAACGGATTCATTCCATCGGTACTCAATCCAAATCTTATGTTCCTCATTTGGCACCAAACTCCTCATGTTTCCAATCGATGTTTCTCCATTGAGCCGAATCGGCGAGGTGTCTCGACTTGCCATCTTCCTTTCGAGACTCATAATGCCAACGCAACAATTTTGCTTCTCTAGGATTTGCAAACAACCTTTCTAGGCGGAATGATGGGCAAGTACCACAATACCTTGGCGGTGCACCTTTAGTGACCTCTTCACCCTCGTTGCCCGGCTCTTACGCTTCTTGTCGTTCGCTTCTCCTTTTATTTGTACCGAGGCACACCGCAAACCGGACAAATGTGCAGCTCGATGTGCGTTCACGGTACAAGATGCAATCATTTGGACATGCATGTATCCTTTCTATTTCCATTCCCATGGGACATAGTAGCTTCTTCGCTTCATAAATGCTTGTTGGCAACTCGTTTCCCTCGGAGCGTGTCAGATAGAAGAACTAGAAGTGCATTAAAACTTGTATCATCCAGCGGTGTTTTGCCTTGATTCGAACAATGCAAGGACCGAACCTAACTTAGTGTATTACGCTTTGCAACTTTGTGAGCAGTGGTTTCGCATCGTCTTCCATCGTGCTTTTAAACTTTCTAAACTCTCTTTACGTAATTACCCTCCACATCCCGCAACATTTGCTCCAAATTCTCCGCCTCAAACATATCAAATTGCAACTCATCATTCGGTTCCACCGTGTCTTCATTGCATACCGGCGGTACTACTGTCTCCCGTGATGGATCCAACACGTGTAATTCCTCACGGCCACGTCGAATCGGTGGTCCTCAATTTGGTGAGTTCTTTGAATCTTCTCGAGTTGGTGCAATCAATGCAAGGACAATATATGAAGTTTACACCTCCTCACCATGTCCTCTTGACAATTTTTTGAACTCCTTAACACCCTCTGAAATTCGGCACTCACACGACTTTTGCATACATCCATTCCTTACGGTTCATCGCAATTAAACTTAGCCCAATAAATTATGCACAAAGCGGAGCGACAACAAGCTAGTTATTTGAAATATTGAGACATCATTTGATTAATATTACCTTTGCAAAATAGATGACAATTTCACAACATATATGAAATATGTACTTCCGATCGATACCTAGATTCTTCCACTGGTTTAGAGCTTCCAATTTCCTAGATAAGAGACATACATTTTTAACATGAACAATGATATCAAACAATCTAATTATATAGTGCATTAGCCTCTGGATCTTTTGACTACAACGAAACAATACAAGGGTACCAACGATGACTCCTAATCTCTAAATAGGTTTGGTCCTAATCCCATTCGAGAATATGTGTTCCGACAAGTTCCTAAGCCGTTGTACAACTCGGAGAAAATTTGGCGACATCTCCCACTATTCTCCATATACCGTCTCGACAACAGTCAAGAGGGTGTGTATCGGAGAATACCGGGAGACGCTACCAAATCTCTACTCTGCGAGCTTGTACAACACAACTTCGAGAACTTGCGGCTACATATCCTCGAATCGTCCAAAGAACGTGGACAATTCGAGATCGCTCGCTTATAAATATACCATTTAGTTCGGTATATTTATAAACAAGCATCCTCGAGCAGGAGGCGTGAGTTCCGCACCTAAACTCTAGCATTCATCAAGTAGCGGCAATAATAATTCCATATTAACATCAAAGCACTACAAATTAAGATAATTAAATACATGTGTACATGCTTGTGAAATAAAGGTGTGAAATCGATAGGATATACACAATACCAGTGCAATCTAAACTTTCTTGCGACATATCAAAATTACATAGTACAAAATTAAAGGGGTTTGAAGGAATGCTCACATTTTGAAGAAAACCACAAATTATGCAAAATGAGGGGAAATCTCCTCAAGTTAGGGCTTCAAATTTACCCTCTTAACACCCACCCTTGAGGATTTCAAATTTTCTCACCCAAGTATTGCTTCCAAACACAGAATATGAGCTATTTTTTCTGGTGGCGGCGGAGAAACCTCCTCTGGAACAATAACAGAGAAGAGTTTAGCTCGAGTGGTATAAATAACCTAACGAGGTACATCACTATCGGTTCTCATATAAAAAGCGATAGTGATGTGATCATGCACATCACGATCGGTTCTTACAAGACAAGCGGCGGTGATTATAATAGTCATCACTATCGGTTTTCATATAAGAAGCGATAGTGATGAGCGCATACACATCACTATCGGTTCTTATTTAGAAGCGATAGTGATGATAATGAACATCACTATCGCTTCTCACAAAAGAACCGATAGTGATGAGAACTCTCATCACTATCGGTTCTTTTGAGAAGCGATAGTGATGTCGTTATCATCACTATAAGCTTCTTAAATAAGAACCGATAGTGATAATATGCGCTCATCACTATCGCTTCTTATGAAAACCGATAGTGATGATAATGCATATCATTATCACTTCGTAGAACCGATTGTAATGTTCGATGCTACATCACTATCACTTCTAACCTAAGAACCGATAGTGATTATGATTAATGCCTCTCCTAAGTCATCTATCACAATCGTTTCTTCCTAAAAACTTAAGAACCGACACAGATGAAGCGATAGTGATGTACCATTCTGTAGTAGTGAATTATTAACCGGTTGATGACCTTATGGTCAACCTTACTTGAATATGCCACTTAGGGCTAAACTAAGAATAATAAATTAAATTGCATTGGAATGAAAACGTAAATAACGTCTCAATATACCACAGGAAAATGACAAGGCTCATACCCTAAACATTTGTCTCTTCTAGATAATCCTTCTCCAAAGTTGGTGTAGACTCCTCCTCAACTGGTGATGTTGTTGGCAAGGGTGAGTATATAAAGCACTCAACAAGTCGTTCACAGAATGCAAGTCTAACATAACTATATGCAAGACTTATTCTAAAGGAATGACCAACATAGCTATTTTGACGTAAATCAGCATTTATAAAAGAATACAATAACTAGATTAAAATGACTATAAAACAAATAATAATAAATAGTAATTTTCAGCATTTCTCAAGTAAATATGGCACCCAGCACTAACATATTCCAAACTTTCATTGGCACTTAGCTTTCCCATCCAAGTTTTATTTTATAAAATTCTATTCCTCGAATGTAATTCCCTAGCATTGTTTAATACTACGAGCACGGCTATCCGAATAGATTTTACACTCTGCAGAGGTTATGCACTTTACCCACAAGATACAATCATCTCACCACATAGGCGAGTGATCACAACAAAGTCTTTGCAATGCTCTGTCTTAACCCAGTACCACCTGCTAAAGTGTCAACACTGAAGGGACTAGTTACGACAATCAAGGCCCCCCTCTTGTGCCATATGAGTTTTATCGTTCGGTCGGGGTCTCACACCACCACTAGTAGTACCAAAGCTAAGATATTGCAAATTAATCAGCTAGGTTCGTCCCATTCTAGACATGTGGTTACATGTTTGACTCAGGTCAAATGCTTGCAAAATTAAGTCTTTAGGTTGACCGAGGCAAGACTTTCACAACCCAACCACCACATAGACCCACCTTGGCATACTGTCCATTGCCACTTGCCTCAATCTAAATCATTACCACCTCAGTTGATTACCATGCAACACATGTCATCAACAATTTTAACTTCGTTGTAGAACAACACATGTTACCATAACTCAATATCATTGTGTGACAACACATGACACACTAATTCCATAAACATATTCCATATTCCATTAGTTAAGATTAATTTTGATATTTCAAAAGACATGTGGCATATATGGCACGGCTAATCAAACTATTCACGATCTAACCAATCCATGTTGATCTCTAATAGCAACCAACTAGTAAGAAACCATCATAGGGTGACAATAATCATGGTATACAAATGACAAGGTAGGTATAATCCAATTGGGTTGACTAAATAGATCCCAAACTATTTTGAAAGCAATTCTACACATAAAATAACATGCATAATTTAAATCAACATAGCAATTTTGCAAAACTGGGTTCAATATGATCAAAGCACAACTTGCCTTGTAAAAGCTCTTGTTCTAGCTCTGGACCTTGCTCTTGGTTCAACGATTCCTCCTCGAACACTCCGAGCATTCAACGTCTATTTTTATCTAGAGAAAATGCCAAATAAGCATTGAAAAAAAGCAAACAAACTCTAAATATCAAATAAAAATCACCATTAAATAGATATCAATTTTACAAACTTGAATCACCTCAATCGGAGCTCGTAAGAGGGAGAACGGGCTCTCGAAAGATTTGATAAATAGGAAAAATTAGAAAATATTAAATACCGAATTTACTAAATTATTTTTATACTAAAAAATATATTTATGATGTCATGCTAATGTCAGCATTCGAACAGACCAACCACGGGCTAACACGTGGGCGACGTATGGACTCGATTCACCGCCCGGCTCTAGTCCATTGTGGACCCTTAGCACTGTGAAGTGCATCGGTGGATGTCAATGGTAATGTCATGTGATGACGTCAGGCTGATGCCAGCACACGCGTGTGGTGTGACACGATGGCCGACACGCGGCACAACCCGGATCGCATGCGATAGATCAAACAGCGGCGTCTATGCGGCGCAAATCCAAAGGTCCACATCAGATCGGACGGTCGGGATTGCAGCTGACGAGGAACGACAATGGTGTAGTGGTGGCACTCATCGAAGTTAAAGGAGATGACGTGGCCAACAGCGATCTAGGGGTTCTTTGGCGAAGTAAACTGATGGATCTGGAAGCACACACCGCGGCGAACTCGAATCTACCCTCAACAGCGACGGGGACAACCTGAAGATGTAGCTCCACACAAAAGAAAAACGATGGTGAGACCTTCTAGCTCCAACGAGCAACCACGACCAAGCGATGGTGCCTTGGGCTTCATGCTCTAGGTCTAAAGATGCGGCGCAAAACGGGGAGTGCAGCACGGGGTGTGGCTCCTTAAATAGGGCCCTGGACAAGCGTGCACGTGGCGAAGACCCAAACTGATGAGGCGGTGGTTTTTGTGTTCGAGACGGCGGCGGCAAGCGGAGACAAAGAAATCCTGGTCGTACACGCGTCAACCATCACATAAAGCAACATACTTAATGGCTTCACGCTTCAATTAAGCCACGAAAATCTCTCCTTAAGATCCTAATACATCTTAGCACTTCCTGGATGAATTGAATACTTTGAATCATGAGCTTCCTCCAGAATTAACTACTTAAGCTCCTTTTGTTAGGTACACAAATTCGACCCTTGAACCACATAGTACCTTGATCAT